>MU251385.1:0-182321 GCA_019669835.1 Amylocarpus encephaloides
AAGGTTACTATTATATAAAACTAGTAAGTACCTTCTATAGTAAAGGGTATATAATCGTTCCTAGGCTTCTATAACTTCTATAGACGATTTATTAGAAATTATAGAGTGATCGTAAAGCCTCTAACGGCTCTTACTTATAATAGTATACTATTTAATTTCGATAACTACTATTATTACGTATTCTAGACTCTAAAAGATACTCTCACTTCCGCGCTCTTACTCTAGTACTATAACTTAGAGCTAGAAAGTATACTAGAGACCGACGCTTTAGACGGGATAATTACAGGAATTTTCTCACAGAAGCATAGCGAGTACTAGTTGCCTATAGCCTACTTTTCGAAGACTATAGCCCTAGCTAAGTGTAATTACGAAATCCACGACAAGAAAATACTAGCTATTATTAAATCCTTAAAGGAATAGAGGCCGGAGCTCGAGTATATAGCCTAGCGTATTTAGATTTACATAGACTATAAGGCTCTTAAGTACTTTATAACCTCGAAGAACCTAAACGCGCGCTAAGCTCGCTAGGTAGAAGCTTTAGCGGAATACTACTTTATTATTAAATATCGCCCTACTAAAGAGAACACACGTACGGATGCTCTAACGAGACGAACAGAGGAAACAGAGGCCTAGGATTTAGTAAAGAAGGCTGACCGGCTACGTTAACTACTCTGAAATAACTAGATTAATCCCCTGATTTTACGCCCCGACTCTACTTCTACTAGCTAGGCTCTAATTAACTCCTTAGATATAACCTCTCTTTCCCCTAGAACGTCGATAATTAACTAAATCCTAACTACTAACCGTACCTCTAAGTTACTTACAGCTATTCGCTAATAAGTAGAAGCTAACGTAGAGAGTCTCTTTACCCTAGAAAATAGACTATTACTATACTACGACCGTCTTATAGTTTCTAACTTCTAGAACTTACGTACGTACTTAATCCGTGAGGCTTACAACTAAGTGTCTACCGCTCACCTAGGACGTTAGAAAACCCATAAAATACTAGCCGTACACTACTACTAGAAAGGTATGTGAAAGGACATTTAATAGTATTATTAGAACTATTATAACTACCGCCGCTTAAGTAGCCCACGGGACAAGACGCCTAGACTACTTCAACCACTCCCTGTTCTAGACCGCCCCTAGTAGTATATTATAATAGACTTTTATAGCTTTCTAATAGACAAGTCAGGGTACGACAACGTGTTTATAGTAGTCGACCGACTCTTAAAACAGGCTATATCTGTCCCTTATTATAAGACAGTTATAGTAGAGGATATAATAAGGCTCTACATTTACCACGTGTATCGCTACTATAGTACTACCGAGTTAATTGTTTCAGACCGTGGACCTTAGTTTATCTTAGCCTTCTAGAAAGAGTTTAACCGTGTACTTAGAACTCAGCTAAGGCTTTCTACTACCCACCACCCACAGATAGACGGACAGACCGAAATCATAAACTAGTACCTGGAACAAAGGCTACGCCCATTTATTAGCTACTACTAAGACAATTAGGTAGAGCTACTGCCTATGATAGACTATGCCCAGCTCACGCTACCACATGACTCGCTTAGCCAAATGAGCCCATTCGAAGTGCTATACGGATACCCGGCTCGTACTTCTTTTAACTGGGATACACCTGTTACAGCCCCGTCCGACCGAATAAGCGTAGAGAAGGTAAGAGCGCTCACTAATCGTATGAAGGATACATAGGAGGCTGCGAAACGAGGGCTCTCTTTAACTCACGAGCGCATGAAAGCCTCCGCTGACAAGCACCGTCGCCTAGTGGATTTTAGAGTAGGAGACTTTGTCTAGCTTACTAAGAAACACTTACACACAGAGAGGCCTAGCCGCAAGCTCGACTTTCTAGAGGCTAGCTCATATAAGATTATCTAGTAAGTAGGTAACGCTTTTAAGCTCTAACTACCTAATTCAATGAAAATCCATCCAGTCTTCTCCCTTAATAGATTACGTAAGGCTTCTTAGAATCCTTTACTAGGCTAAAGTAATCCAGAGCCACCGCCTATCAATATCATAGGCGACGATAAGTGGGAAATTCAAGAAATCCTTACAAGTAAAGGACGACAACACCTCTACTACCGTGTTAAATGGCTAAACCGAGACGAAGACCTACAGTGGTATCCTACGTCTGACTGTAAATACGCCCCTCACAAAGTGAGAGACTTCCACCTAGCTAACCCAACTCGACCTGGCCCGCCAGCTCGCTTATACGACTGGTTAAATGCTTGGGAAGGTGGAAGAGACGATTATGATGATTTAGATAGTAACCTAATTATGGATACTCGGTCGAGGACGACCTTCTTTAAAAGGGGGGGTACTATTACGGAGTTGGAGGAACTAGGGGCCGAGCACGTGTAGCACGTGGCACGTGCGTGCTAGCATCTTGTATTTAAGCTTCCGTTCCTCTGGAACTCTCTTCTCTCCTCACGTTGTTGTTCGCTCAATATAGCAGTTTCCGTTTGACTCCGTATTTATCACAGCAAGCAGTGGTTCACTCCACACGGTTACATATAGTCCTAAAATAGACCCTACTATAGATATAGAAGACCTAATTCGAAAGCTAAAACACTTACTCTCTTACTCTAATTAGTTTACGAGCGAAAATAAGTCGCTATACTCTTAATTTAAAGATATTCTAGAAGCTAAGCTTAAAATTAATACTAGAGCTATTAGATCAGCTTCTATAGCTAGAATGATTCTTACTTCTTGGGTTTGAACTTCCATGTTTAGTTATAAAGAAAAGGCGTGTTAAAGTTTGTAGGTTAGGTGCCAAGGAAAAGTGCGCGACTCACTGATAAATCACGTTACTATTTTTAACTATATATTATAATTTAGCCCGTTTTTCTTATCCCATATGGCGAGGCGCACCGCGCATTGGTGGTGGTATCAGACCTATGAAGTGGGATTTGTTCGCGGACTTGAGGTGATGAAGAGTATAGGGTAAGGTTAACAGGAACCAAACATAATGGAAATACAGAAGCTCATTAAAACAGTTCTGTCTTTCCACCCTAGATGCTAAGTGTTTGCTTGAGGGTTGAGATCAGAAGAGGGACATTGTTGCTGGCCTTCGGGAACGGGTGGCGTCTGATGAACAGATAATAGAGCCGACAAACCTTTCTCCGTATTCGAGTCCGAACTAGGACACTTTACTTCGGTAGGTAAGCGGGATCTACCCAGTCAGCTTTGAGAAAGTTTGTGCATTAGGACTTTACATGCTTTTCATCCAAGCTGATAAGTCCTATAGTACACAACCACCCGCTCGCTGTGGACCCCGTACATCGGGTCTCTCTTGTGTCAGGAAGTAAACAAGTGCTAGCAGACTCTGTGGTACACGTTTCTACCCTTTATTTTTCACATCTAGGAAGACGGAGGGATCATCACTTGAACATAAATGAATATATTAGAACTATCAAAAAGGTATGTGTGCTAACTCCAAATATTAATACATTTAAATACCGCTTGGTTTCAAAATAGCGACTGCTTCATCCCATCCCCTGGAAGCTGCAATTTGCAGAACATTCCTTCCAAGCTCATCTTTGACCGAAAGATCAATGCCAACCCTCTTTTTCAATAATTTCAAGACGTCTATATCGCCATTTTCTATGGCTTGCATGACGGCGTTCCAACCACGATACATCTTGTTGGGATCGGCTCCATGGTCAAGAAGTAGCTCAAGCATCTCGATATCTTCGCCATGATATCTTCGCAAGGCTTTGACGATAGGAAGATGCTCTCCTGGAGAATTAACATCGGCTCCGCCTTCATTGAGAAGATATGATACAATCCCCCGGCGGTCTTCTCGAAGAGCAGTCGTCAGTGGGGAGAATACACCGCCATTCTTGTCCTCGACCGAGACGCCAGCTGCCACCAGGAGCTTGACAGATTCCAACTGATTAGCCGAGACAGCCCTCTCTATGACTCCTTTGTAAGCTCGAGGTTCTGCTAAAACGGATAGAATACGTTTGAGAATCGTAGGATGGCGGACAGCTATGCAGATGGGCCAGTCCTCTCCTCGGACGTTGGGGTCGGCTCCTCGTAGCAAAAGCAATTCAAACATCTCTGTGCGGTCTTCACGAATGGCCGTGGTGAGAGCAGACATGCCCCTGGGATTTCTATCATTAGGGTTCACGCCATGATCCAGTAACCAGTTCAAGGCCTCCATGTTGTTGCAACTGACTGCCATCTCTGCGATACCCTTTGGAGAGTTTAGGTTTCCACCAGCTTCCACGAGAGCGGGCAGGTAGTGGACTCTGTTGTGTGTAACGCACTTGAAGCAGGGATACTCGCTCGCCATGGTGTTTGGATCAGCTCCGTTGCTGAGGAGAAGTTCGAAAAGTTCCACTCGATCGTCTCGGATGGAGGTGCACAAGGGCGTGTATACACCATCCTTCTTGGCGTTGGGATCGACTCCAGCTTTGAGTAGAATCCGGACTGACTCGGTGTTGTTAATACTCGTCGCAAGTTCCATGATGCCAGGGCACTTCTTCGGATCCGCCCCGTGAGAGAGCAGTACTTGCAAACAAGCAGACTGGTAGGTCGAAGGCCAAAGCATATGCTTTGGGCCAGGCAAATTCGGATTCGCGCCATTCTCGAGCAAACTGGTGACTATGTCTGCCCTACCGACTGTGATCGCCTCAAAAAGAGCTGTCTTGCCCTCCCTATTCTTTGCGTTGGGATCTGATCCATATTTAAGAAGGAGATCAATGAACTTCTTGGGTGTTTTCTTCTTGATAGCACTAGTAAGAAGAGTGTTACCTTCCATTGTAATATGGTTGGCGTCGCCGTTGTAGATAAGGAACAGATGAGAGAAGCCAACCATGTTTGACATGACGGAAGCTGCTAGTGGAGATTCCAGATCCAGGCCACCAGCAAGATTGGGATCAGCGCCATGTTTGAGCAACGCCGTTGCACCTGCAAGGAAGGACTTCTCGACTGATGCTTTTAATGGAGTGATACCGTCTTTGTCGGGAGAGTTTGGGTCTGCACCAAAGAGGAGTAGAAGTCGTACATTCTCTATGTCTTGGGTAAGGATGGCTTCTTTGAGTGCGTTCAGACTGGGACCCGTATTTGCTGAAGCGCCCCTATCAAGTAGCTGCGCAACGAGCTTGTGATTCTTTTCCCGGATGGCAGCAAACAGAGAGGCTTTCATGTTTCCGGCATCAGGGCCGGCGTGGATTCGAGGATGACGACGAGGTAAGTGACCAGGATCAATTGAAAGACGGACTGCCTTTGAAGGATCAATTTCCAGGCCCTCAACCTCTCCAAGAAGACTCTCGGATTCGGTGGTTCCGGAGTGTGAGCGAACATCATCGATGATACTTACCCGGTCAAAGTGCTCGGGTACTCCTGAAAAGTAGTGATCACTCGAGCCTGACGAGACGAAGGTTTGAGCAGTGGTCCCGCTATATTGTCTGAGATCAGAACCAAGCAGAGCTTTTCCACTATCTCTATCGACGAATCTCACGGGTGGTGCTTCCTGCTGAAATGAGGTGGTTCTCCCTGGCCAGGGTGCTGAGCCTGTCAAAGATGGCTGCGGCTGCTGTTGTTGCTGCTGCTGTTGATGTTGCGGTTGCAGTTGCTGCTGCTGCTGCTGCTGCTGCTGTAGAGCATCGTGACTTTCCGTTGGGATAAATGGCAATTTGGGCGGGGGCTGATAATTAGAATTGTCCTCGGTAGTTGCCTTAACAGGTGCGTGGCCGCTCTTCTGATCCATTCTATTCAGCGCAGCAGACAAGCTAGTGTATCCAATACCCATTTCTCTCTCAATTCTCTCACTCCCTAGGCTCCACTGGAAGACCAAAGCACTCATTCGGAGACTCTCGCGTGTTTTCCCGAGTGCGGCGACCATTTTCTTTATGTCGTTATCACCAAACATCTTGCCCCAGCCGCGTTTCATACGTCCCATTGTTCCCATTTCCTGATCGAGAAGCTTTCTCAGCATTTGGAAAAGAAACTGGAAACTCGCATGGGTGGCCCGAAACTTGTCGTTGAGCTCCAACAGCATCTCTAATGGAAATTTTTGTCCACTGCGACTGCAATCTCCCAAGCCTGCTTCAATCGAGAAGAGAATCTGAGAAGTGTCGAGAAAGTCATGAGCTAGACGTTCGAATCCATCCGCGGGATTATTGACGGACGTCAAGTATTCGAGTATGCGAACCGAAATGCGATCCGTAAAGGTAGTTGCCTTGTGGCAAAGCTCCAAGCATTGCGCCTGAGTCTTTGATGTTGCCATATTTGTCGATGGCTTAGACTTGAGTTGATTTGGAGGTTCTTTCCTTGAAGGAGTCGTCTTTTGGCGGCTGAGTTCGTTACCAGGCCCAGGTGAGCCAGCCGCCGCTGGGCTGCGAGAGGTTGGAGGTAGCCCAAGTTCCGCCTGAGAGACGAGTGCGAGGGACTCTTTAGGCCCAAGAAAAAGTGCTTCGGCGAAAGAGTACTCTCCTTCAGAATTTTGCTTGTCCACTGTAATAGATTGGGGGTTCATGTTGAGAGACACAAAAACAGAGGAAGAAAAAAGAGGAAAGAGGGAACCTTTGTCATAGCATTTGACAACGCAAGGGTTGGGACGGTTTAGATCCTTAAGGCCCCAGGTCAAGGAAACCTTCGCTCTCAGACCTCCGAGACAAGAACAGCTCAAGAGATTAAGCGTTGAAGTTTCGGTTCAATCCAGTCCATATCAGGAGTGGCAATAGCTACTACAAGAAAGAGCACAGATATTCCCCAGTAATCATGAACCCCGGTCCCGGTGTTTGCTATACGTTAGTGCAACGGGTCCGTTCCCCTAGCTCGGGAATTTGACTAAAGTTCAGCTGCCCAATAGTGCTGCTATTCCTGGCTTCGGCTACGGAGTACCCATCTGTCAGTCCCCGATCCTGAGACTTGGGCCATGACTCGCATAAAATCCCAGATCCATGGTGGGTACCTTCCTCGTTATGCATGTACAAGAGTCAGACAGTCTAATGAACATTCAGTTTGAATATTTGAATTATTTTGGGGTCTATGAAGAGAGGTTTAGTACAAAACATATAGGCTCCAGCATTCCGGCCAAGAAACGGCGCCTACCAATTAGATTCGCTACTTCGTAGATTCGCTAGATTCGCTAGTGGCGACTTTGGATCTTGACCAACTGAAATCAACAACGGAGTAGCCGTCCAAAAACAGAAACAAGAAAAACTTGTTGCCGAAGGATAACCACAATTTTAAGATTATCTCGAAGCCCTTTGAAGTTCTGATTCGTGTGTCAAGGTTTCCCTGGCATACGCCCCTTTAGACAAAGTTTCGCAGGGGTACATACCGTATGAAGTAACAATCGAGGTCATATCATTTGAGTTTTCCGGTAGAGCCTCCTTACTTCGTACGTCTCAAGTTCCTCAGTCGGGCAAAGCGGTTGTAAATTCGTTTACCAGCCAATTGCTCAGGGTGTGCCTAGATTAACTCACACCAGGTGTCTGTCGATACCATTAATCGTCGGCGTTAGGCGAGCACCCTTACGTCTTAAGCTCCTTACTTACTTTGACTAAGGAGTTTAAGACGCAAGGAGGCCGGCCGAACGCCGACGATGAGTCCCTACATCCCGAAAGGTCTCTTCCTATCCTATTCGTCGCTAAACTAATTTAGAACTGCTGACATTTATTATTACAACGAGGGCGTTGACGTAACGAAGTAAGGAGGCTCGCCTAAAAGCCGACGATTAGGGCCTATTGATTTGTGGCCCACAAAAAGTAGATGATACACCACTCGAGACCCTCCGCGCCTAATTCTCATAAACAAACCCTTTGGACGCACGCCCCGCCCCCTTAAAAACCCTTGGTCGGAGCCCTAAAAACAGAGCGATTACCCCTAAAATGGGTAAGAATTTATAGAAATAGGAGGTGTTGTGTTTTGCGTTCCTATGTGTGCCTGACGATGCGAGGCAGAAACCGAGTTTAGTATGTGGATGCCGGAGAAGGGGGAAGAAAAGCCTAGACAATTCGCGGCGTAGAAGAGTGGATTCAATAGCCTTTGTGGCCCATACTCCATAGGAGAATTAAACCCTAGCCAAGCCAACTTCTACAGTACGAATAATTGCTGTAAGAACGCCACTGCGCAAAAATTGGCATGACCCTAGCTCATCCAGTAATTATCTCAATCATGCCGTGGAGAGTAGGGCTCGAAATTGGGGCTGCGGCGTAGAATATATTGCCAAGAGGTGATACTTTTTGCTGTGTGCCTCAGCACAGACTGTGCTGTTGACATGGCTGGTGCAGAGTCACTATGGTATCGAATTAATAGCAACAGTGAGGTACGTACAGACCTAACCTATCCAAATTGACCGAATATAATAACCCAAGAGCTTAAAACTGGAGTAGATCACAAAGGTCAACCACACTCAATGGTGTCTATTAACCTTACCGATGAATGGGAAATGATACACAGAAGTGTTATTGTCAGTAACCTACGTTACTGAGAATGGGTCGAAGTTAGCCCGGAATACCGATCACCCGTTTACTACTTGGTAGTCACAGGTAACCTTGGTATGTTTGGGTTTGTTCTTCTTGTCTTGATTCTTCTGGACTGGATGGCAGAAGGCCTACTACTTATAGGTACATTGCTGTACACTAGCCCAGTACTCAGGGGGTCGCTACTGCTTGCTCAGATATGAGTCACAAAGAGCTTCCCTATTGCTTCCATGCTTTCCGTCCGGATTGCCCTGATTGTCCCAAACATACGGGACGTGTACCTTCCCGTATGCTATGCAAGTCCCGATTGTACGGGCCGTTGTGGCCTCCCGTGACAAATGGGCTTGCCTGACAAACCTGGCCCTGCATCCTGCATGCGCCATCCTGAGGTTTGTACAATGCATGGAATTACATCCAAACATTTATCCTCCTCTGTGAACCTACGTACAATCATATTAATGATAATGTTAGGAAAGCAGCGAAGTTTCAAGAAGAACGGCCAACAGATTCTCTTCGAGATTGGCCAAATTGAGTCCCAAGAGCCTTTGACAGGCAGAAGAAAGACTCGCTAGTGGTCCAGGTTTATGAAGTCTCCAACATTTAATATGTTTTGGTCAGGCGATTCTGCCTGCCTGAAGAAAGAATCAGAAATAGTAGGTCTCGACATTACTAAAGTATTGAGAAAAGTTCTTCTTTATCGTGAACTATTACTCAGGGGGAATACCCCGTATCGTGATCACGCTATATCCATTTAGAGGGTGTCCCCATCTCTGCCCGAAACCGTAGCACTCGGATCGGACAGGAATGAGTGGAGAATCTCATGGATTGGAAACCCGTGCACCAGATTCGCGAGCATTTCCAACCACTTATGATTGCGCAAAAATCGTATTTATTCGTATTTCATTGTCCGATCCGAGACCTAGATAGGGGGGGGGACAAAGTTAACTGTCGAGACGAATTGCTTCTCGAAGTGATACTCTGGATGACAAATGAAGCAGGAAAATGGATGTGAGGCACCCTTATTCTTCGGGTTTTGCTCTCAGGTGTGGTAAAATATTCTGCCTTGCAATTTGTCACCGTTTGAGGCTTTGACTTCAGATTCGTGAATATGGTTAACTCCGGTCGAAATTCGGATCCGGCCACCAAATCCGATCCGTTGTCAGCACTCAATTAAGCGACATGAAATATAAGGGAAGGAGAACACCCATACATTGGAGTCTACCACATCATTCAAATCTTTTCATCTGCTATCTTCAAACAGAGCAAAATCATACCATTCATAATTAATTGATCTCCACCAGCGTTCAAAACCGCCTTCCCAGCTTCCTTGTGCACCACCAAACGATCAAATTATCCCAAACATGCGCGTACTTATTATCGGCGGAAGTGGAAGAACAGGAAAACTTGCCATTGAGGAGCTCCTAAGTCGTGGCCATACAGTGACAGCCCTCGTTCGAACCCCAACAACTCTTAAAGCCAAACCAGGTCTCACAATTGTCCAAGGTATGACTCTGATCTGATTATCTTGAATATTGTGAAAACCTTCTCTGACACACTGGGAAACAGGAACGCCCCTAAAAAGAATTGATGTCACCAATGCTTTCAAGATACACAGTGAAGCACCCGAAGTTGTTCTGGTTACACTGAGCGCGCCTCGCGAGAACGATAGCCCTTTCGCTAAAGTAATTTCACCTCGAAGAATGATGGCCGACTCAAATGCCAACGTAACAACAGTTATGAAAGAAAATGGCTCTTGCAAGATTGTGGTCATGCAAGCATTGGGTGTCGGCAACTCTTGGGGAAACCTGAACTGGGCAATGCAGCTCTTGATGAAGAAGTCGAACATGATCTACCAGTACGATGACCACAACCTGGTGGCGCAAGAAGTCAGCGATGCCGGAGTGAGCTACGTATTTGTGCGCCCCGCAAGACTCGAAGAGGGAGCGCCGAAGCCTGTGAAGGTGAACTTGGAAGATGGAAGAGGGGTCGGGATGATGGGCAGTATAACTCGAGAGAGCGTTGCACGGTGGCTGGTTACTGCTGTGGAGAACAACACATGGGATGGACAGGCACCGGTACTTACCAATTAATTTGCAAATTGGGGTTGTTGCTCCTTCAGTGTAAAGGCGTTTGCGGTACTTCGGGTTGGAGATATAGAGTAATCGTTTGGCGAGGAGAAATCAAAGCCCTTTAGCATTTAAAATGAGCCTCTCATTCTTGATGAGCTGAAGCTCAACTAGCCTTGGTAGATTAGGATTAAGTATGTTCAAGATCCGTTAGCTTTTTAACGGCTAGTCTTCTTCAAAAATGTTCGAATTGGTTGCTGTCTTCTTCCATCTTTCGATCGATACTGTCCCACTAGGCTATCGACCTGCGCTGGCTGGTATTATATTTCTGGTGCTAGGATCACTTCACATCAGCATCAAACTGATGGGCTACTTGTTTAAATGGGATTGGCAATTCTGAAGGATATGGACCCTTGCCGATCTCAGCATTGTGGCATCGAACGGGACTGTGACAGAATATTTTAGGTCGTAAAGGCCTGTAAGTTAGAGTGGCGAGCCGGTTCACTATATTGGACTACTGAAATTACCCTGTTCCTGAATAATTGTCCCTTCCTGGAATAGTCGCTGTTTCGGGTTGAATTTACCCATCACGTGACATACCTCCCTCATGCTTCGGTCGGACTTGTCTTAAAACTTGAATTCGAAGAAAGAGAGGATCATACAAGATGCAAATCTCTCACTCGAACCTGGAATTCTGATATTCTGTTAGAACCTCCCTACATGGAACAAGGATGCGTGACTGACTTCAAACATAGTCACGTGAACAACACGGACCACTACGCATCGAGCCATTCGGGTTGACCTCCCTCAACTCAAACAGAGATCGCGTCTCCTCCACACTTCCCATCGCAAGGCTCATAAATGTTTTCTTGATCTCAAGTGCAAACTTTCCTACTCTTCGCCTTCGAGCGAGCGAGCATCTTATCCCTTGGCTATCACCCTGTTACGAGTAAGGTTACACAACAGATCGAAGCTGTGAGAAATCACGCAGCCTTGTCTGCACTGCAAACGCATTTATACTCATGTTTGCTCTTCAGTGAGTTGAGCTGCAAGTACTTGAGGTATGTTGACTTGAATGCTTTTTGATTGTTGAACCTGCTTCTGATGGCCCGATTAGTAGTATCCTGTACATTGACATCATTGCATCTCCAGTAGTCATGGAGGTTTTTGTTCGTAACGTACCGCCACAGTCAAACGACAAAGCTCTGCGAAACTGCCTAAAGCCATACTTTGCAGCCCTCGCCATCCGCGATGTTCATTGCCAAAAGCATCAAGGCAAGAGATTTGCCTCGTTGACCTTTCTCAGCATTGATCATGGTCAAAGTTTCCTAGCAAGGCATGGCCAGGCTAAATTGGTTGACGGTCGCAGACCGGCCAACAGAAGACTCGTGCTTATCAAGTTTCATGGTCTGCCTATTTATTTCGAGCTCAGCAAACAGGAGGCGAATCCATATCTTCTGAGAGTCTTACGGAAGGAGGCCGATGAGCGTCACACAAACGCCCATCACGCAATACCGAGATACGCAGCCATTAACGCGCTTCCCATTAGCTTCAAATGCGACTACATGCAATGTGGCGTCTGGGCTACCAAAGGAAATGAAGTCGTCTTCTCGCCACAGAAAACCTGGATAGGTGATGCAACCGCAGCTTTCAAAGAGAGGGTCATGATATTGACCATGGCCTCCGGTACTCGAATTGATTTCAGGTACACAAGTACACTAGAGATCACTACTCAGGATGGTTCAACACCCGCAGTCACATTTACAATGTGGGAAGCACCGCGATTCTTCCAGAAAATTCTCGACGACCCAGCTGCGGAAATGCTCAGAGCATTGAGCTTAAATATGAATAGTGCATCACTACCAGCTACTTATGGGCGCAAGGGACCTGACCGTTATCGCCTCCCCTATCTTGATGACGATCACAAGGATATTGCAGGCTGCTGCTTGGTTTATCGCATGACATTACGCAAACATCAATATTCCGACACACAGGTGGAACTTGATATTGGCGGCTTAATGGAAACTCTTGGTAAAGTTCCTGGTATGCCATCGATACTACATCAAACAACCCGTGTTCATAACCCGCCAGAGTCTTGGGCTGAGGGTCTCAGGGGGCTGTTGAGATATTTGTCAAGACCATCCCACAACCTAACGCTTCCCTTCGAGGTCAAATTTCAAATCCAAAGGCTCGCTCAAGATGGTTATCTATCCCCATTCACGGTCATTAGTCTCCTCCCAGAGTTTGGAGCCATTGCCTGCCGATCAAGCGTTCATGTCGCTATAAGCACGCTACGAAAATTTGCACGACAGATTCATTATGTTCGCCCAGGAACAGATCCTGTAGATCTGAACTTGAATTCCTTCACTGAGTTGCTGCATGAGTGCGAGGTCGTTGCCGGGAACGAATCTGCCGCAGGCTACGAGAGTTTCGCAGCGTCTTCCACCATGACCAGTATTCATCGAGCTCGTGTCACACCCTCTAGTATTCGTTTGCATGGCCCTGAGCCGGAGAGCATGAATCGAGTTCTGAGACGCTATCCGAGCGATCACTCTTACTTTATTCGCGTGCAGTTTTGTGATGAAGACGGAGAGCCTGTCCGATTCAATCCTCGGATATCAAATGAGAACATATATCACGGAAAGTTCAAGGAAATTCTTGATCGCGGCATCAAAATTGCTGATCGAACCTACAAATTCTTAGGATACTCCAACTCCTCACTCCGTGCCCAATCCGCTTGGTTCGCAGCAGCATTCTACCGCAACAACATAGTGCAGGACTATGACAATATCATTGAAGATCTGGGAAACTTCGTGAATATTCGTTGTCCTGCTAAATGCTCTTCACGAATTGGTCAAACTTTCTCAGACACCCGTACTGCGGTCAAAATTGATCTAGATATTGTCCGAGAAGTCCAAGACGTTACGAGAAACGGTCGCACATTTAGCGACGGGGTTGGAACCGGTAAGAGGATCCTTACACTCTACATCGAAGAACACAACTTTTTAACCAGAGGCATTATATTTGCTAACGAGCACTGCGTAGTATCTCCCTCGGTCATGAAAGTCATCTGGGAACGTCTCCCAAAGAAGGCAGGAATGAAGCCCACCTGTCTCCAAATTCGGTTTCAAGGTATCACGTCCTCAGGCATTCAATAGGTTGGATCTTATTCTAATATTTAGACAGGGGCTAAAGGCATGATTTCTCTCGACACGCGACTCTCGGGGGACGTTCTAGCAATCCGTGAGTCGATGATCAAGTTCAGAGGGTCCAAGTCCGCCGATCTCGAAATTTGTGAAGCTGCGTACAAGCCACTCCCAATGTATTTCAATCGCCAATTCATCAAGATCCTGGAGGATATGGGTGTAGAGGACAAGTACTTCCTTGACCTCCAGGCAGCAGAAGTCAAACGTCTTAGAGAAGTCACCGATAACCCCTTGGGTGTCTCTAAATTCTTGACTCGTCAGTCCATTGGCGAGACAGTACAGCTCCCATGGTTTTTAGAAGAGCTTGCTTTAATGAATCTGGACTTTCGATCAGACGGATTCTTGAAAGACGTAGTCGAGGTTGCCCTCCTCGCTGAACTTCGACAATTGAAACATAAGACACGCATACCAGTCCCGAAAGGATACCATCTTCATGGCTTGATGGATGAAACCGGATTTCTTGAGGAAGGCCAGATCTTTTGCGTCGTCGTAGTGGAAGGAGTTTCTTATTGCATAGCAGGGAATGACCTGATTGTTTCCAGAGCACCTGCTCTTCATCCGGGAGATGTTCAAATGGTGACAGGCGTCAAACCTCCTCAAGGTTCGCCTCTATATGGCCTCACGAATTGCATATGCTTTAGCCAAAAGGGGCATCGCGACTTACCAAGTATGCTGAGTGGCGGCGATCTAGACGGGGATCGATATTACCTCCTCTGGGATGAAAATTGCAAGCCTATGAGGACTTTCCAGCCTGCCGACTATTCCATAGTCCCACCGTTGGACATTGGAAGAAAGGTAGACAAAAACGACATGACCGAGTTCTTTCTCAAATTCATGGAATCTGATCAACTTGGACGTATTGCAGTCAACCACCGAGTGAAAGCAGACCAAATGGAGCAAGGTACACGCCACCCCGACTGTTTGCAACTTGCTGCAATGCATTCTACTGCCGTTGACTTCTCTAAGACTGGTATTCCGGTTAGTCCCCCCCCCCCATCTACATCATTCAACCAATTTATTTTCAACACTACACGTGACCCTTCTTTCACCTACCAGAAGACCTTTACGGTTCACCCCAGGAAGCAAATATTATTGCCTCTGTCCGTTTTCTTAACTTATTTGGAAAGTCTCTGGATAGGGCACTTTTAAATCTAAAATATTCCCGGGGGGAAAAGTCTCGGCGAAAAATAATACCAATACTGATGACATCTTGTTAGGTTGATATGTCTTTGCTTCCCAGAGGCAATCCTTGGCGCCCGGATTTTGAAGCACCAGGCCCCTATGTGTGCATCGAGAAACACGAAGGACTCTCATTTGAGCAAGACGTCTATCGCGATCCCGTCGAACGAGAAGATGATGACGACGAGTATAATACATATCGCTACTACGAAAGCCACAAGATCCTGGGAAAGCTCTACCGCTCTATCGATGAACGGGAAATCTTTGGACACATCCAAAAGCGCACCAGTGCTGTAGGTGCTGCACGACGATCCGATGTCATGGATCGCGTATGGCAAGATGTTGTGAACAGAACTGCGCTGATTCAATGGGACTACTTCATGGATAAGGCTCGAGATATTCGCGATATGTTGATTTTACCAATCCTTTGTTTTCTGTCATTCTACTAATATGCCAATCAGGTACGAAGGCTGTCTTTTTGTCATCATGACCGAGTATAGTGGACATCCTTCCCGCCCTCTATCGGAGCTCGAGGTCTTCACTGGCAACATTCTCGGCAAGACCGGCGTGCCCACTAGACGCCAACACGAACTCTCTAAGACAATGAAAGAGAAATTCAATGAGGACATGGCCTTCATAGTGAATTGTATACTGAAGGATGGAGACAAATTGTCTGAAGACTCGCTTAGTCGAAGTATTGCTTGCTTTGCCGCCAGCCTGGAAGATGACTCTCATGATAGACGCGAACGTCTCTCTAGCTTCAAGTATGTTGCCGCGGCAATTTGCTTGAAGGAAGTGAACAAGATCCCCGGATTTCAAGTCATGCCAACTCTGGATCTCTTCAATCTGCCTCCACTATCTTCGCGATTCTTTCCCCTTTGAGATCCAGAGCACCGAATGTGCATTTTCCTCGAGAACACAGAATAAGCGCAGAGCCACGATGTTCCACGAAGCCGACGGATTGGATAGTGCAATGGTCTATGAATTACGGCTGAAAACGAGTTACAATTTCCGAGCACCAAGTATTCAAACCTTCTATCTCGATACTTGCATGAGATTAACGATATTATGAGCATGTTTCCATGATGACGAGGAGTGCAGGAAAATGTGCACCTTTCTTATTGGCGGATTTCTTTGTAATTTCGAGTATGGGGACCAATTGCTTGTTTCATTTAAGTAAAACACATAAAATCAATACAGCCTTTGCTACTATCACCGTCAAGGGAATTCTGATTCTGCGAGTTGTCAAAATATATCAATTTTATTTTATGGCCATTGGGTTGTTTACGCAGCCCCGGATTACAACAGCATGATTCCAAGGAAGGTTCGAGGTTGTGTAGCAGCATTTTCAGGCAGACGACCCCCTTTGTTGACCTGGATGCCTCGACACACTTGGACCATGTTTGGCCGAACAGAGTTCGTGGGTCCAGCATCACAGCTGCCATGGAAGCGACACGGCAAGTTGATGCCACCAATCTGTAGCCTTCACTTGCAAACAATCATGTCCCCCTTCTCAACATCCTCCGTGCCTTGCTTCTACCTCGTGTGTGGGTGGTTCTACGAGCGACAAGTGGTGGATAGTAGTGTAGTCTAGGAAAATCAGGAAGGTAGGTATGTATGTATATTCACAATATGCTTGAGGAATTCGAAGGGATGTTCGTCTTTAGGGAGGAGGGGACCTCGTATTGGCCATGTTTCACGTTTGTGCCATGTCCGAGGAGGGGGGGTTGGATTAAGCGCACAGGCGCCAAGGGGAGTTGGAAACCGGTCGTGCAGGTTTGAGTTCACTGGAGAGGTAGCTCTTGGACTACCACGGGTTAAGGGAGATGTAGGTGAAAGATTCAACTGACTCGAAGAATATTCAAATGTCACAAGCAAATTTCACGATCAAATCACAAGGACACCATAAGTTTCTAACTCAAAAACGCTTCATTCCAAAGGAGTGGTTTATGTACAATATTCCCCGTGCTGTATTCAATTGGAAAAATCACATCCTTACAGGCGAGCTTAGCTCGAAATAAAATATATGAAAAGGGGCTTCACGGTCTAGAGACAGTCCTGACCGATGAAAAGGAGGAAATGGAAAGAGGGAATCAAAATCAAATCATGTCTGCAGGCGTCTACGCGCGGCTCTCCTTAAGGGCGCGTGCCATTCTTCGCTTGCGCAGGTTGTACTCGATAGCGCGTTTCTTTGCGGCGGTGGATTGTGTGAAGGCGGCGGCTCCTCCGAATGGTCCTGTGGAGGGATGGTTAGTATGGCGTGGATAGAGAGGGGGGTATTGGGGGTAAGGGGCTTACCAGCTGGGGTCTTGTTCTGCATCTTGACAACGCAGACGTTCGACGCGCCACCGACAGAGCCGGAGCAAGTCATACCCTGTGGCATCTGAACCTTGACGGGGAAATCTGTTGTGGTGGTGGTGGAGATACCAGCAACGAGACCTGGGACGTTCTGGGTGACTTCCGCGGTCTTGAAGGCTGCTGGGTCGGTTCCACCGGATGTTGCGTCGACCATTGCGGTGAATGGACCGGCACCATCTTGGTTGATTTGATGCATAGTCATCTCGACCACGCCAGCGTCGGAGCAGGTTGGAAGACCATCGGATGCACCAACACCAGCGGCGGCTGCGACACCGGTCTCTGAGGTACCAGCTGGAGTCTTGACGCTTCCGGCACCACCAGCAGCTCCGCCAAAAGCCTTGCCGCCAAAGAGTTGACGACGGTAGAGGGAGGCGCCTGCGTGGATGTCACGGGCGGTGTTGTTGGCTTGATTGTGTTAGGAGTATATCTCGAGATGGGTGGTAAGGCTTACCGGTTCCTCCCATGAAAACTTCCATTATTCTGTCGGCAGTGACTGGTCCGTTGGCCTTGGTTCGGCCCATAGCAGAGGCCTTCGATGTTCCTATTTCGTTTGCTCGGATGATAGCAGTATCATCTTGAGCTCCGCACCCTGCAGATGGGCAATCACGAGGGGTTCCATCAACGACTGTAAGACCTGGCATAGTCACGCCTAAAAGTGTGTGAGCGAAGGTATGAGAAAAGCTCCATAGGATGTATTACCATTCGCACCCGTGACCTCAGTGATAACACCGTGGGAAAATACACTTGTGATAGCGAAAGCTGCACAGAGGACGAGGCTGTTGTATTGCATTTTGGCGGTTGAAAAGGGTGATCTGAAACTAAAGCGATTCTAATAGAAAGCAAGGTAAAAAATATTGACGACCGGCGCCGGAAACTGTCAAAGAAGAATAGAAGATAGAAGAGACTGGGAAAGAGATGATCCCAATGCCGGTGATGATTGTGATGAGGAGCGATTCCAACATACTTTATGTCCCTCCATTTTCACCGCCATGACAGTACATTGGTTGATCTCCAAGCCGGGAACAGAAACAAGCTCGATCAGATGTCGGGACCTGCGACGGTGCAGAAACTCGAAACATTTCTTGGAGGTGATCTAAATTCTTGGTATCATGGATATGCCCAAACATCGACTCGGAAAGGAGAGCTGGAGGGGGCCAAAGACTTGGATACGTCCGTGGAAAAGTTTTGGTAGCTGCAAGTACTATGCTTGGGCATCGGAACTACGCCACGACGATTCCATCCTGGACAAGATCTACGCCAGGGCGAAATATCTAATTAGATCCGGAGGTATGGCTTCGTCTAGTTCGTGTCCAAGACTACATGATCGAGAGGACTACTCTCATTCGGACTTGCCGGCAACACCTATCTAAAGACCTCGATATGTATGAGTTGCCTCGAATTCATCCCAGACGATTCGGCGCAATCTTTTTAGATTTTCCCAAGATAGAATGGCAGTTCTGGTTGTTCTGGTTTTCTAACGGTTCCCTCCACCTCCAGCTTCACGTACAATTTTCCCCGCCAATTTGCAGATTTTCATCAAGGGGCAAGAAGATCTCGAAACGAGATCCCCAATGATCGTAGCTGGCGGGCAAATCGTATCCCGGGGAAATTCGGTTGCAAACTTCGAACATATCATGTTTCCATGTTGTGGCTGTTTTTGTTCGTGCGTCGTTTCATTTCAACTGTGAGTGCGACAAACCAGTAGTTTGCTTAGGACAGGGGCTAAAAGTTCATCTAATGGTCAAATCAGCGACCTAGCAAAGACTATGATGGAGGAGTGTCTTATGCATTAGATTTCCAGTGATTCGATAGGAACATCAAAGGGAGAACGGGACCACAATGTCTTGGGAGATGTCGAAGAGGGCCTGTGTACCCAGCCAATGGACCGGGACTCGGTATCGGCAATTAGACTAGGCATGTTTGACGGTTTGCAGAATCTGAAAGACGGCTCTGTGCGTTCAATGTGTGCTTTGTTGCATATAGAGCATGAGCATGGAGATTCTTGGAGGACGGAAGTTCGAGAGTTTGATATTCCATGCGAAGGGCAGGTTTGTTTTGGTGAGACTGCTGACACCCCTGCATGAACTCGGACCGACATTCTTCCGTACGAGTACTCGTACTCTTTGTACTTCCAAATAACCTTCTAAGTTTCCACAACATTTTCCACAGCATCACTAGGAGTTCTCTTCCCTTCTCTCAAATTCCTGTCTTTGCACGCTAAACTCGAGTTAGCTTTTGCAACTATCGCCTTAATTCCACTCACACTGCTTCTGTGGACTCCTTTCAAACTCTGCAAAGTCCTAACACAACTCAACCACGCCCGGCGTCTCTGATGTTTGTAGGCTCCATGCCACATTCCAGTCTTCGTCGCCCAGCCCAATTGTACTCTTTCATGGTCATTGGAATGGCATGCAGCAGTGCCGATATGGATAGAAGTGGATCAGAGCTTCTAGCTTCTTACTCGGCGCTATTAGGAAAGGCAAGCGATTTCCCTTCCATTGCCCCTTAGTAATGAAGTCCTGGCTATCATTTTCTTTGCAGAAATAACCCCTCAGGTAACAATGAACATCGCCCAATACTTTTGCAGCCTCGCCATAGCGATAAGGCGGACCAAGGCTTTGTTGATCAGAATGTCCGCAATCTATCCACCATGGGAGATGTTGACATGAGACCGCATCCACGAAGGATGAATACTATTTATGTTTCCGGCGACTTCGCGACTAACTCTCTCGTATACTGCCCCAAACTAATTAGACGCTTGACGGGTTTGAAACCGGACTCTCTTTTATAACGCGCTGAAAGTCTACACCGAAACACTTCGCAAACAGCTTTCCTTAGTCGTCGTCCACGTACCGAGGCCAAATTGTACTTGGCTCTCTTCGAACGCTCATCATCATGGTTTTTGTTCTACCCAAATGATTCGATTCTCTAACACCTGCTTGGCTTGGAGCATTGAACGAGCTAGCAACTTGAAGAAACTCAAAGGTCCTATCCGAGTGTGGAGAATAAATGAAGGGGACTAGGTCCGGAGATAAAGGCTTTATAGCTTCTTTGCACGCGTGGGCATTTGCTAAACATGACTTCGGTATGTCTTTGGTGTGGTGATTGATCTTGATAATAGTTTGGCACGAGACTATCAATTTTGTACAACCGTACTTGAACGAAGCAACAACCGTCAGCATAAAATGCAAGGAACTCCTCCAGAGGCGAAGAATATCTTACCACTGGCCTGCTCCCAATTATCCTCTTGATCATCAATACCAATGACCGCAACATTTAGGGTCCGAGGACCAGGTGGTTATTGGGGATTGTTAGTCTTGATGCCTCTTTGATTTATTTCATCGGTAACAGGTATGGTTGACAATACAACATGGTGGGCATATTCGCGTAAGGTGGTGGATAATGGACGTTCGCTCGAGCTTTGTGGCTCCTCGGAAGGTTGCGCAAGCGGCGGTTCTAATGGCACCTCCTCAATTTTCTCCTCAGTTTCCACCTTTCCTTTACCTCTTGCCTCCTGCAACATGCGTTCCATTCACCCTTCCCCATGTCCAAACACTTTGACTTCGAGGTCGAGGGCTGCAAAATGTTCCGACGTTATTGTCATTGCGGCTAGAAGTCAGGCCAATTCCGAAATCTTCTAGCCTGCTTGTTGTACCTAGGTTCAAGCCACCAAACAGGGGAGTGCATCATGTGCTGCTTTCATCTTGTAGCTCTTGAACCTGTACGTTGGTTTAGTATCCTATGCTCTCCTAGCTAACTCCGTCGGTCGACCTGGACTTTTGATCTATAAAACCCTCCCGTAAGAAATGAACATCGTGAGTTAGCTCTCTGCAGCGCATCCGACTCGGAAGCTAAGGGTACACTTACTAAGTATTTTTGGTTATAGCATAAATGGCAATGTTCTTTTTGGGCATCATGCAATGACCATATAAAATCGTCGTAGAGAAGCGACCAAATGAGTCACTATATTGAACATAGACACTTACATTCAGGTAATAACTTATCCAATCCCTCACAGTAGGAAAAATTACTTCCCCGCATCAGGGGGTCCCCGATTTGGTTGTTGCTTCCTGTCGAAATTTCTGCCTACTCTTAAGTGCCTCTTTGTCTTCCCGAAGGCTTATCTGGGCAGCCTTTCTGATGACTACCCTGTGTTGTCCTAGTGGTGTTTTTCTCTCTTAAACATCATAGGTTCCCGTAAATGGAGGATAGCTTCAAGTCTGTTCTTGAAAGATACCGCCATGGTTTCACAGTCCAGCTGTCGACTTTTCTTGGCTGCTACTGAGATGGACAATGTCTGAAAAGCTGCCATCATGAGCAGGAGGCAAATTGCCCAAAGTGGTAGATTATTTATGGAAATTGCGTCGTCATCCAAATTGCGTCAAAGATTTCCTGTAGGAGCTAGTCTAATGACTGCCCAGAACCTTGACGGTTGAAATACTTTGAACTACTTTTGTCCCATATTTTTCCTCTCTGTTGGCTTTAACTCCTTCTCCTCGTCCCTCTTCTTGACTGGCAGTCTTAGCATAGTGAAGCTGGTGGCATTAATAGCGATCATGTTTGTGTTTGTACCTGTGAAGGGCAATCGATTCTGATTCTGCTAGGCCCATCGATTTGTGTGCTCTCTATGTTAATCCTTGGCAGATTTTTCGTCCGTTTTTCTTCTAGGGGCTCTTTGCCTAATGTTTCGATGTATTGAAGCGTATTGGTCCATTCCCTTACCCCGTCAAACCAGGGTGTCGATTCGGGCTTGACTTTTGGCGGCGTTGTTTCGTTCCTGGTGGTCCAAGTTTCGCTTTCTCCGTTGGGCTGTCCTTTGGTCCAATATCTTGAAACGAGCGTAGTGAGAGCTTTCCCCTCCACCTTAATGCAAGTGTTGTGCTATTACAACTTCCACGCGACAGCCCTCTCAATTGTGGCAACACCAGCGCCAAATAACAGTAACAGATCGTTATTTCCAGTATTACCCCGGATCTCCTAACCTCTGTAGGATGGACGACATTGTGAGTTTCAAGACTCCTTCTATTCCCACTCCTTAGCTCATGCTCTCCGGCTTGATATATGCAATCATCTGCTCTTTCACCCCAATATCGGTCTTCTGCCGTGCCTCAGAGACTCGTGGCGTAGCTGGAGGAGCCGAAATGGATGAGGTCTTTAGCAACAAATTAGCTCTCGAGGGGGTTATGGACGGAGAGACAGATATTGCCCCTTTATTGCTTCAACGGGAGCAACGCAGAAGGAGGTGTTTCGTATGTAATGCTGCTTATCTGCAAGGTCAGAAGATTAGTAGAAAACCAAGGAAACGGAAAGTTCTTCTGTCTATATGAGTTTATCGCGCCAAAAAGGATAGGGGGAAGATCAGGTATCGAGGCTCAACGCTGCTCTGGTTATCAGCCCAGGCAGCAGCAAAAACAATCTTGTATTAGCCTAAAGGCTAAAGACCACCACGGAAAAGAAATCCCAGACAAATTCTCTCTCTAGACGGCTGCCGCAGCTCCCGCCGCGCCACCGGCACCACCAGCACCCCCGCCTCTCTTCCTCTCCTCGTCGTCTCTCTTCTTCTTGGCGGCAGCAGCTTGGTCAGGGCGTGCCCACCCACCACTCCCCTCGACCCGAGCTTGGGCGGCGATTTGTTTGGCCACCTTGCCTCCGCTATACTCGCTGAAAACTGGAGTTAGCCAAGGTGGACAGAATCACTATCTATCTAAACTTCAGGCATTTTGATCTATGAATATGAAATTATGTGTTCAGTTAAATCACAACTAAACAGTCTAGGAAGAGAATAGTGGACTGATACAGAAGCTCGTTAGGCTTCAGCTTCTTCCCCTCGAATTTAGGCCAAAGAGAATAGGGGATAGGGGGAGAATAAGGGGTCTGAGCCTTTAGGGTGTACTCTTGTGATTTTCTAAGTTAAAACTCGATGACATAATAGTATTAGAAACTCAAGATTATGATTGAAGTAGCATAGCACTAGAAGAGAGAAAAATAAGTCATCAACAACGCTTCAAAAGGGATTAAGGGTTAAGATATAATAAGGGACCTCAGAACTTACTACTTCTTCTCTATCTTCTTGTTGTCCTGCTCGGCAGGGGAGGGAGAGAGGAAGGTTGGGTCGCTGGCCAATTTCTCGTATGCCTGTGCCACGGCAAAGTTTTTACCCTTACGGGCACGTCTATTTATCAACGTTAATTGGAGATCCTCCGAGCGGTTCCTACAACCTTAGAGAACTTACTCTCGTTCCTTCTTTTCGTCATTTCCGCGGTCACCACCGCCGCTGCCGCCGCCGCCGCCACCCGAAGAGCCAGCAATCGCTGACATGTTTGTGTTCTGCTGTAATTCGTTGGCTTTAATCCTTCGGTGGGGCAAAAGGAGGTACTTACGGAGTAATTGCTTGTTTGGTTGATGTTTGTGAGTCTGAAAATAAATTTAGGTCATGCGATATTGACTGCGTGAGGGACTGAGACTTACTTGCTCTGAAACCTGGTGAGATGATGGTAATCTATCGAGGTTAGCACTGCGCTCTGTAATTGGAAAGGGGAAGGGGGTTGTAGGCATATTGCACGTACGGTTTCTGGGGGAGAAAAGAAGAGAGGAGACGCAGGAGGAATTGAGATATATTTGTTCGCGGCGCTAGGACTCCGCTAGTCGGTGAACCGTACACCCGGGAGCAAGCTAAACCCCTCCTGAACCCCCTCCCACCCCGAGATAAATTACAGAGAAACTAGTTCCTACATTGACTTCTCAAGCATCTTGAGCTTATACCTGAATCTACAATTAATTTCCTGCCACTGTCCTGTATTACTCCCCTGAGCCTCAATGGCTGCTGTTGCCAATTGACTGCAAGTTTAAGGAATACTCCGTCCCTGTCCCAAGTTACCCCCCTTCCCCGCCCTCGAATCTCTCCTACATGTAAAGGTACTTTATCTATGCTAATGGTTGCATCTATAGAGCTCTAGGTGTCGGCGCATCCGCATTACCCTCCTCCTTATCTCACGAATGGCGAAGCTGCGAGAGAGCAATTCAGCAATCGCGCCGCGCAAGTTGCAGAAACATGGAGGATAATAGAAAAGGCAGGGGCCATACACTGGCTCTTGGAGCCTTCCATGGCCAGGGCAACGGGGGTTTTGGAGCACGAGGCAAAGAGGGCGATAATGAACAATTCGTTCCAGAAGTTAATCATCGCGAGAACGAACGGGAAGATGCCACACGACAAGTCACGGCAACTTACGGTCAGCAGTCAAGAGATAGCTCACCAATACGCAATAGGTTAATTGAAGTTCATTTGCAAGCGCGTATTAGCTTTACGGTGAGGTGTGCGGAGAACTCCAGGGCTATCGGTATGTGTTCTTTGGGCAAAGTGTTGTGGTGGCAAGTTAATTGGTAGGATTTGCCAAAAGAAAAAGCAATCCCCAGGAGAATATGCTTCCGAGAAGCCTCGCAGAGTTACAATTCATTGAGGGTCATGGCAGCAGAAATCGCCTCTCGGGGAGGTACGAAGAGCATGAGACTGGGCTGGGGGGTCCCGCCTAGCAATGGTCCTCATGTCAACCTACAGTTCACCGCACCTTTCATATTGGGAAGGAGACTTGATTTCTGGAAAGCCCTTCATCTATTGGAAGCAGCCCTACACGACGATCGATTATGTTTGCATAAAGCACCCCTGGCATGAAATAATTGAAGCCCCAGAGGCCGACAGCTCCCCAACAATTATCAGGCTCGATGGTACTGTCTTCCTAGCACGAGTGTATTGCTTGGAGAACCAGCTGTGAGTGCGCCATACCCTGGCGGATGCCCTACTACATTCTCCATTGTTGCAACTATCACTGACCAAAGCCTCAAGACAATCCACTATGGATTTAAGCTATGGCGCACCAAATAAAGAATGTGGTTGTACAGAATAAACACGCCATCACGGAGAGTCTCCGGTTGTTTCCTCATAAATCACAAATCGCATTCGGCAGAGATAGGCAGATAATTTGGTGGCAAAACCCGACAATATTTATAGACTGTTCCCAAGGACATAGTGACAACAAATCAATTCACAGGGCAATGATGTCATCGGTCGCGATATTGGCGATGCTAGCCATTCCATGGAAGGCCAGGACTAGTCCCGCCGACATCCAAATCGGCGGATGAGACAAGGTAACAATTCGTGATAAGTATATCTTGAGCGCAAGAGTTCGAGATGAAATAATCGTGGCCATTGATGGTTGACGTTGAAACAACCGCTCGCTTAGTTTCGCTAATGAACCAAAATACGGTCTAGCGCCGTTTGGGCTCGAAAGGGGGGAGGACATCGTGAGACCTCAAATATGTCAACAAAATCCCATTGTTTTGAAAGAAGACATATTGGAGGGTTAAATGCGCAACGAAGTTTGATGGGGTTCAGCCTTGTCCTATAAATCTCCCCTAGCCTCGCGGTAGCCATGGTGGTGGTCCCGCCACCATTACAAAGTCCCCCATTTAGTAGGTCACGCTTTGAGCCTCAGGCTCTCTCCTAAGAGGTCTTCAGATGAATGAGTTGCGGTGATCTTTCGCTTGGTTGCGTTCGTCTATTGAAGCTGGCCAGATTCGTGAGATTTCAGTTCGAGGCCCAAATGTTCGAAAATGCGATCGAGTTGGACGTTGTTGCAATATGACCAGCTCCCATTGAGACTTCATCTCACGGAATATTCATGATACACCGTTTATCTCTTGCTCCCATGTTCTGATGTCATCCAACAAACTTGCACCTCTCTTATCCAGTTATACAGCGACTCTTTCTAGATTGGATTACTCGATATTCGGGAGAGTGATAGCAGAGGTAGTTGTTCCGCATCTGAAAGAAGACAAAAAAACGTTAGCTTGAATGCCTATGATTGGAGAAACTGACCCTTGAAGATGCCCGGGGCCTCAGAAGTAGGCTCTCTCCCGAGAAACATGAATTGATGGCACAATGGGCTTTAAAATGGCACTTGGGGAGCCTCCGAAAACGTTGTTTAATAAGACTTTTGGGCTGGAAAAATTTTCGAAGCACGGAGGCCCAGTAATTTTTATCACAGCCGACTTTCGGCTGGACCAGCCGCTTTCAGATAGTCAGAAAGACAGGCACACATTCAGGGTAAAGAATGACTCACGGCAGGATGGTCGAATTTTCCCCCGTGTTCTGCAGACGCGTGTCCATACGAATTTTACTTTCCGCGCAACAAGGAGGAAGATACAGGTTCAGAGTGATGGCATATCGGGCACGCCGCAACGGGCACATTGATCCTATCTTCGGCATATAGTAATTAGACTCAAGAAGACTAGCTACTTTTGGTGCGCTACCAATCCAATATTTGCTACAATCTTGCAGCCCTGCAGTCGGGGGTACACCTCCATATATCTGCAGCATCAACTCCCACTGTGCGCCTTGATATCTCGTTCTTGTTTATCTCGACTGCGTCTCAATTACAGGCATAGATTCTACTATCTATGCGTAGACATTAGTTGTACCCACTGAATACTGATACTCCAACATGGAGCAAACGAGAGCTATAGAGAGTGTTTTTGATTAACTCTAATGAACACTATCCATTTCTGTTGCACCCGCTCCTTAACCCAAAGAAATAACCACAGAGCCACCATTATGATTCAAAGTTATCCCCACGTAATGAAATTCCCGCCCAAGAAGTATGTTGCCATTGAGTGGTTGTTCCTATAGCTATGGTGAATGGTTTAACTTCGTCTCGGCAGTCTCGCTCTTTCTCTCTGAGTCCCATCGAGTTGTTATTGATTCGTCCACAGTGCACCATTGCCATCTTGCCCAACCCATGATGGATTATAAGTTCAAGCGTCGCCCAACAAAGCTGGTCGCCTGCTCTTGTACTGATTCTGTTGTGAGGCTTTGGTGATGCGCGCTTTGTTGCTGCTCTCTTGACAATAAATTGTGCGGTATTTCGCCGCAAGCTTTCGAAGAAGGTTGCAAGGTTAAGGAAAAGCTGTCTATTTACTTGAACGATTAGCAGATGGATCGAAATCAGGGAATGCGGTTATGGGCAGGCTTCAGGGAAAGATCGCACTGATTAGCCTCACAGAAGAACGAGAATTCTGATTGATAGGAAGTGAATTGCAGATGGTCATTGACAGTTCAAAAGTGCGTAATCTCAAGTGTTGAAGTTGGAATAGCATGCATGTAGCCATATGAGTCTCTAGAGCCACAAAATAGCCATCAAGATGGCTAAATCTTGGAAAAATCCCCGTAGTGGACTAGTGGCTCTTACGCGAAGCCCTTATATAATTTGGTCGCGCTTCCGATCTTCCATTTTCCCTCCCCAGCAACAAGTAAATGAGCCCTTCCAATAGGTGTGCGTACCATGCTGATATTTCGCAGAAACCCATATTCCAGATCAACTCAATTGATCGTAGGTCTCCTTTTCCAGGCGGGTCCTTGCCAAAAGAACTAACAATTGTGCCTAGAATTACCACAAAATTCAACCTTTCACGAAAGACCAGTAGGCACTCTTCCAACCCCCACAACCCTCCTGCGCGTAACCTTTAGACTGACTGGTCTCAAGCAAACAAATACCATGGGACTACACACAATAGGTTATCCCTCTGACCTTTACTACTTCTCAAGTTACAGTGATGCCCTTTTGCAGGCGAGGGCAATGGAGTGCTTATCATCACCGCTGCTTGATCTCTTTGCAGAGCTGTACTCTCAGTGGATTATTCTCCTTACTGTTTGCACACAATATTCGATACTGAATGCTGTTTGATATCTCCTCTGTCTCTAGCTAAAGGGATAATTTCTCTAGAAATCACCCTGTATGTGATTCTTTTGGTGCAACTTTACCAAAAATCCCTTACTGCCCTCGCTATTGACTTACACTCTGTTTTTGTTAAAGACTTCTCCGTTCAAACATAGCAGATAGCAAATTTTCGATTAAAATAGTCACTAACAAGCATATTCTGGAAAATACAGCGGCCTTTACCCAGCCAAGCAAGTCGCGGCCAAGAATAGGGCCATTGACGAGGCATTAGCCAAGGCTATGAACCCTGCCTCGCGAAAGCCTGGCACACCAAAGAAGAAGGACGGAAAGCGTGGCGGAGGAGGTGGAGGAGCTGGTGCCTCGGCCGTTGCTGTTGGTGGAGGGGCGGGGCAGGGGCAGGGGCAGGAGCCGCATAGTGTCCCTATCCTTTTGTGAGTTTCGTTGCGGTCGTAGTGGGGAAGAAAAACCCTGAGAAACCCTCGTAATAAACTGACAGAAGCAATGAAATTTCTTTGGTTGTGGTGGTCTGGACTACAGACCGGAATCGTCCCTCGATATTTCTGCGCTACACTGACAGTTGATGTGCTCAAGTTACTGACTGCTAAAGCTTTTAACACTGGGGGATTTCGAGTAGAGCCAGAGGATCATGCGGTCAAACCACGTTCCTAGTTTTGTTCTTTAATTATACTAATAATAGATTAAAGGCATAAATTTCTATAGCAATTTTCCACCCTTAAGCACCAAAAAGGGATGGATACAGCTGTTGGTTCTGATCTCGCGACTCCACTTTGGGTGAGATGTGAGCTAGACTGAAGAAATTTAGGTATTTACTCTAACTCATGTATTTCTTTAGGTTCTTACCATTCAAGTTTCGATAGCATCTAAGGATTTGATTTGTGTTTCGTCGCTGTCTCACTAAGCTTTGACATAGGTTTCGGCGTCAATCTGAAACATCTCACATCAGTTCTCCCCAGCGTAGAAATCGCAACGGAGACCTTCGTTCTTCCAGGGGGTGGATTTTGGGTCCAACGGCCCTATCACACATCCAGTATTCTCCTTGTTTGGACCTATCTGCTAGGGACCGAAATCAGATATATCTTGGTTGAAAATATAGCAGGATCCGGTCTCGAAGATAAGCCTGCGGGATGTGGTTTCTTGATTACGGTTGCGGATCTTAGACATTATCCAATGGTGGGCAGCCGTTTATAACATTCTTATCAAAACTGTGACCTCGCTTGTTCTAACTGTTCAATGATTGGCTGAATCGCCGTAACTCTTAGAATTACTTCACGAGGTTCTTTCGCGACGATTCATTGAGCCACACGATTAGCCGGGATATCTAAGTTCTATATACTAGCGGTTGGCTTGCTCCTATCATGTCAAGTCCGGGGAAGTGGAAGCCGCAAGCCAAGGATATAAACTTAACCTCATGCTCGGATCCTTTCATTTCCGATCTGTTCCACAACCACGTTGTTATAGACTCCACATTTTTGACTGAATGAGTGCAACTTTAAGGTAGATTCATGATGGCTTAGAATTTAATTTCCGATTTGCAGGAAATACGAATTGCCTGGCCCAGACAAGCCATCACACAGGCCATCACATGAAATCGTGCCTCAAGTTTTGTTGTTGAATAATAACAGGAACGTAATCTGAGTGAATACGAGGTTGATTCATGGTATCCCATATATTACAACAGACTACTTTGAACCAATCTCTCCCCCGAAAGTCGATTATGATCTAGTGACAACTCAATAGAGGAGGAACAGTAGGATTCAACCCAATTTTACCATAAGCTCTAGTGATTAGTCTAATTCTTTGATATCCAATCCCGGTTTCAAACAATTTTTCAACCTGTGGTTTATCCGCAACACAATTCTCAGAGGAACTGACCGCGTGCGCCATCTTAAATCTGCCGATTTCTGCCTCGCCATCAATGTGTTGTTTATGTATCGCTCTCACAATAATTCCATCTAGTATCTCAAACTTATGTCATACTTTGAGTAAGTAATTATCATGCTTACAGCACACAAGAATGTGAGAAGTGAAAGTTGGTGGCAGCATGTCTGAAGGCACTATGTGAAAAATGGAAGTGTAGAAACGAGTTCTAGCGCCAAGGATCAGCCACTTGCTGTGTTGAAGCAGTAGAAGTCGTGCTAGGGAGAATTTCTAGAGAGAACACGGGATCTTAATCATTCACTAGGATAGAATATATAGCATAGGGAGATAAAATTAGTGTTGTTATAATTGCGGGTAGCGTTAAAGATAATATATTCCGGTTAAAAAGACTAGAAGTATCCTGAGTTCTGGAATGATTCACTAAAACTCTGAGGGTGCGCTTTCAGATTCGATTTGGGGAAGCATGAGCAAGCGAAAGTATTCCATACCAAATATGAGGTCGTCCATCTCAGTGCTCAGTTGACCTCTGGTGGTATTGTTTGAATTCTCGCGTTGTCCTGGTTCCACCAAGGTGGCGGCTAGCATGATGGGGATCGAAAGTTAGATAGGTGTTTTCGAGATTGATAGTGTAAACTCAGAAGTTCCATTTTGGGACTAAATGCCTATGTCAGATGTACCATGCGGGTGCTAGGCTAGAAGTAACTGCATGTTGCAAGGTATCAGAACATTTTCTTGCACAACAAGCTTATTCAGAAATGATAGAATAGGGTTATTGGGCTAGCTTCGATAGAAGTGTTTTGGTCGTTCAAATATTCTCCTTTAATTGGGCCATGTCATTTTCCAAATAGTCATCAGCTTTGTTAAATGTCGCCTCTCGTTATGGCTTCCTGGATCGTGTTTTAAGAATCATGTGCCCATGTAGCAGTAAAGCGAAAACAGTATGTTCAGGCCAAGTTTCAAACTCCTACATTGCTGGCTGTTTTGATAAGGAGTTCGGAAGATAGCAAGTAATGCTGCTCGAGACAAGGAGATGCCGCTCAGGTCCCGGACTGTTTTCATGAACCTAGGCATAAAACACTGCTGAAAGAAATGTTTGCATACTTTGACTGAAATTCTCCCCTATGGCCACCACCTAGTCTTTCGTTGAGCTTGTAACGTCGATATGGATAGGAAACCCTAGGACCCCGATGAAGAGCAAGATCATTCTCGGGGAGAAGTCAAAACTATGTATTTCACTCCATTCCTTCGCAGAACGATCTGAGCAAGAAACCCCCCCTCCCCCACCCCTGAACCTGCTTCAAGATGTCTTCCCTTTGATATTTTATTCAGCGGCGAGCAACCCAAAACGCGATAAGCACTATACTAGCCTGATCACTATTGAAATTTCTCTCAATCTTCACTGCCACGATCGAAGGAGCACACCACCTCGTGGACATTGTCGGCTTTTGACTTTTGCTGGTTCAGGGGTGCTCTATGGAGAGGGGGAGGGTTTGGTACGGCCTAACTCCTGCACTTGACGAAAATTGAATTTAAGAGAGTGCTATTTTCTTTCTTTTGGTGGGCGATGTTCCGCGGGCGCGCGTATGAGTTGTTGTCATCCAAATCCTCGCTGTAATGATAGCCTCTCTCTTCTACTGGTATTCAATTTATGTTCAATGGTAATTGACCTAGGCAAATAGATAACATTAGCTCTTAGTTTTGAAGTAGTATAGAGCGGAAGAGGGATTTCGACGTTCGATACTCACGCACGTATGGATCTCTAGTAGCATTTTTTGGTTTGCTTCGTCATGCCCGAGGGTCGAGGCGGGCGCAGGACAAAGCTCCATTGTATAACATCTGACCGACACCGCTGAGCTTCCTTTCTTTGTCACGTCGCAAGAGAGCTTTGTCATGGCGCAAACTGCTCAATAACTCCCCTCAGGCGTATCAAACCACTTGAAAAGCATGTCGGCCATCAGTAATTGGTGTAGGGTTTTGGCTTGGCAGTAATTTGGTTTGTGGTAAGGGTTTGAAAATGCAGTTAAGCAGAGAAGAATTCTGAAATCATAAACTTTCGAGTTAGTGTGGGACAAGCGAATATCACAGCCTTGCACAGGGGACGCTTAGTCGGCAAAGCTCCAAAAGAGGCTAGCTCGCGGAGGGTAAAAGAAAATTTTGTCTACACCTTTAAATAAATCCAAACTACTTCAGTTTCTCACTAGCGGTTGGAACTGTCTGGTTTGGTCTTTTTCTATATGCGCCAAAGTCGTTGTACAAGCAATCATGACAGGGTGTTCACCAAAGCTATCAACACAAGTCAGTAAGTTCATTTCCTCTACCCTTTGAACGGTCAGGTGAGTTGATGCAAGACTTACTTTTTACGTTCAAGGCGCAATAAGGCTAATATTTTCGCCTTTACTATAGAAGGTTCCAATCTTTTATAGGCTACCTGTACCACAAGCCTATCCAATTGCTATAGTGCCGACAATTCTACCCTTCCAACCTTCGAAATTTCATGAACAACATGAATGTTACTGATGGCACAAACAAATCCGCTGGCTTAGATGGAAATAGGGAGGATGAAAACAGGTCAGAGGAGGAACTGGATCGTTTGCTGTAGACGCTAGTGAATTTCAATCCTTTTAGAATTGACAAGTCGCGCGGCTCTTCAACCCTAAACTCGAAGCAATATAAGACAGTCATAATTCCATTTCACACCATCGCAAATACAGAGAATAAAATCGAGGAGATTATTGCAACCAGAGCTGGATTCTGGGCTCAAGTCGAGGACCTCATGAACTCACCTCCTCGCCGCTCTTCATGAGGAAGATTGAAGGGGAAGGAAAATGCAACGAAAAGTGTAATTTTGGCTAGAAGAGTCTGGCAAGCTGCGCGAAGGGCAGAAGAGTTGAAGAAGCTGCTGGCATAGAAGGCACCTGAGAGCCTTATGCAGGAGTCAGAATTTGATTTCTGGGGTAGGGTAAAGAGAGTATTTCTCAGGAAACATTTAAAAGTGACTGCCCTCTATAATACAGGAACAAGCGAGTCTTTATATAGAGAGTGACTGCCTGACTAATCAGGTTTTAATATCCTCCAGAATATTCTTTGTCACCTTACCGATAATTTGTAATAATTACTAAGGAAATAAGTGACTCATATAACCACTATTACGTTATAGTGGCTAACAGTAGTTTTGATAACCAAGGAGTGGAATTTGAACTAATTCCATAGAGGAGTCCGATTTGTGTTATTGAGCCGGCACAACACTCAAGGGAGTACAATAGATTGATACAAAGGAGCTGTGCAAATTAAGCTGGTGATAGACCTTGCGAGCTCGCAATTGGGAAGAGGTTTTGGAAGAGCTAGAAGATGGATAAAGTCAAGAGGTCACGAGTAATTTCAATAGGCTGCGAAAAGCATTCTAAATTCACTCTGTAGCTGTATTTGCACAATTATTCTACTTTTTAGCTATGTAGTCAGTGTTAAGCTGCATCCTCTTGTTTCATTGATTGCGTTCTAACTCTTCTTTCTCTTTTCCAAATGATTTTGATGGACGTATATAGGAATTGTCTGCTAGGATAGGCTACATAGATGTAAGATTCAATTGAGAGTGCGTTCATCCTATTGCGCTTTCAATTGCGTCGCTTTGTATCCGAGTCTCTTGGGTTTCGCGGTGAAGCCCTATTTTCGTATATTCACACCTTATATAGCGGGGAATGATGGTCGTCGTAAACATTCCCAAACGGAGTAAAGGGATTTCTCGTCTTTTATTTAGAGATCAGTGTGCGTAAGTGTTTCTCCAGGGGCTCTTTACTACTAATTGAGTTTGATGTATGCTGGAAATCATCAATAAAGAATCAGTTGAAGTGCCAATTGAGTTTCAGTGAGGAGGCTTCCCAGCACAGGGCTACCAATTCTATGCTAGAGTTCGGCGCCGGAGCTACTATTGAGCGGGGCAAGCCCCGGGTGTTTAAACACCCCCATCGCCGATCAGACCTTCAACCTTCTCTTGCTTCCACATAACATAACAGTAAGCATCTCCACAACGCTTGAAGTCAGCTTCATCATACATATATTTAGTTACTAACTATATGCAGTCACTGCAAGCAACGCTCCAGGGCAACCACTGTAAGTTTGGGTGTCTATCCTAATGATACCTGGCAAGCTGAACTGAATCTTCTCGCAGCCAAAAAGTTCAAAGCTGTGAGTGGCGACACCGAGTACACAAATTCGCCCACCAGGTAACTAATATTATTGCTCACAGAACAACTATCAAAATGGGAGGGAAGAAAACCCCGACCAAGTAAGCTTCCCCTGCTTTCTGCTGGTGAACTCGCGCTGATTTTCGGTTGCAGGAAGACACCATCGAAGGGCCGGTGGGTTATCAGAAGCAAAAGCTAGAAGAAGAACTTATACTAATACGGAGGCTACAGACCTCGGGATAAGCAAAAAGAGGCAGAATGGCAAGCCGGAAGCCGTGCCTGTGAGCATTTTCGCAGAGACCCAGCCCATATGGCTCTGCAATATGCTACACGCAAGGCTATCGAGAAGCCCACGCGGGATGCTGCGATCAGCCGACAGTACGTTCATGTTTCCATTCCATATCCTACTATTCAAGACTTCAATGGCATTTTACTAATTAAGGCTCCCTGAAAGTCGGTACAAAGCCCCTCGCAAGGGAGGTCGTCGCGGTCCGGCGAAAGCAAGGACCACAACCACCAAGGCCACCAAGGCCACCGACAAGGGGGGAGAGAAGAAGAGTGGCGAAGACGGAGAGAATGATGATGATGAAGAAGAAGAAGAAGAAGACGAGGATGGGGGACTCTTTCTTGGGGATGACGAGGAGAAGAGAGACGACGAGGAGAACGGCGGGGGAGGAATTTTCGGTGCTGATTTTGCGGGACGCCTAGTCTCTGTTTGAGTAATTTCCTTGGATCAAGAGTTGTGCGGTGGGTTTTGCTGGGCCAGGCGGGTGTAAATTACAAGAAAGATTCATTGGGACCGTATACTTGACCTTGAAACTCGTGATAACCTAAGTTGACTTGAATAGGAGCATTTTAGATGATAAACATCACCTAATTTTATGTCTGAAAATGGGGGCAATGGATAAGCAAGATAACCGGAACGCGGAAGATCTCAATTGCCCGGACCTCCACCGAGCAAATAATATTGGAAAAAGTTGCATATTGATCGATCTTATTTTTTCCAATATCTTTGTCTCGTGGGGAAGCACCAAGCATCGCACAACAAGTCTCGAGGTTCCCTTAAAGCGATAGTGCTATCAACGCATGAAGGACAACGATATTCCGTGGATGAGAAGGGCGAGGAGAACGCCGCAACATACAATTATCATTGAGTCTCTGCGGTACTCCAAAAGGATATTTTCTCAGTACCGATGGCTCTATCAAGGCAGTCAACGAGTCGGCAAAAGTGCTTTGGCGAGTGCACGAGAGCAGAAACATAGTCGATTCCAACTCGAAGGTACACCGTCACAAATGTCAGGGGTGAAGGAAGAAGCAACTATACACTACAGAGGGCTTCCATACTACGATAGGAATGGTTGCTAGTCAATTCCCTCTTCCGATGAAGTAGAACGAGATGGACATCAGTCTTTGAAGCGAAATACAGATATCAGCAAAAACATCTACTTAGCAGCAAGCATGAAACAATAGGCACATTCATTAACAGGGTTGGACAAAAATAGGACAAAGACAACAGATCCGCGAACCACATTACTGGATTTTATGGAATGAGGTGGCAAAAAGGTGAGGACCGAGCGTTGCGGCCCGTCCCGCCCCCAGATTGGAACTTTGAGGACCTTGCCAGCTTTGTGAGTAGTAATCCTCTGTTTTTTTGCTTACTAGGAATGCTAACTCTAAGGAATTGCTCAGGTGCTGTTTGCAGCTACATCTCACGTTGAGCATGTTATATCTTCCTGGCCTTTTGAAGTATAACGTGCGGCACAAGCGAGTGGGCCACCCAACCCAACTCTCTATTATACAACTATAGATAAAATTACAACTAGAGCTTCAAATTACTACTATAATACATATTCTGAATCGTACGAAGTAGCTCTACTACCCTGGCAGGTTCGTTTATTATGACCAGCCCATCCACAGCCTTCACAGCGCCGATTATGTGATTCACCCTGTCTCTTCTTTCCTCTGCTTTGGCCTTCTTCCTTAAGAATTTAGCTCTGAACATCGGCCTGAGTCTCTAACTCTTAGATATCTTATAAATCTAGGGTTCCTCCTTGCTAGATTAACTATCGCTTTGTACGGCGGCGACGGCTTAGTTCATTATTAGCCTTTTGGACCCTTTCAAGCTCTGTCCATAAAAGTATGTTTTCCTACATAACCTTGGCTGTACCCTTCGCAAATAGGTCCATGGCCTCTAAAATAGGAGTTGGAGAGCTACTATGATGTCGTATGATCCTTTGCTTGATCAGAGTTGTCCGTGAGCTTACGTCCTTTGTGGTCTGTGGGGTTTTGGAGACCCATGAATGGGAGGTCGCTGGACGGGAATTTTCAGGTGTCGGAGTAGATAACCTAATATCTAGCTGAGATATCACTATCTCTGGGTCGTATGGTACAAGCCTAGCACCCCTAAAACCTCCCTGGGTGTTTTTCTTAGTTATGGTAGCTTTGAATGCTTCCACAAATGCAGGTATAAAGGCTTCCTTACTAACATAGGTAATTCGGGTCCGGACGAGATTCTCAATTTGTCGACTATATGCTTTCTTTAAAGGCCCAAAACACCCGATATCTAAAGGCTGGAGTAGGTGAGATGAATGGGCTGGCATACAGAGTGTGAGAATGTTATTCGTACGACAGTATTCCTCGAAGTCGGCCGAGTGGTGACTTTCATGGCCATCCAGGACTAGGAGACGGTAAGTCCCTACTGTCTTTGTACGAGTGAACTTCTCAAAGTGCTTAAGCCATTCTAGAGTGACTTCATTTGTTGTCCAGCCATTTTCAGAGATAGCAATCCTCTAACCAGCTAGAAAATTCTGTTTTTCGTACTAGGAAGCGAGATACCATTTACCCTTAAAAACAATAAATGGCGGGACAGCCCAGCCCTGTGAATTGATGCCCTGAATCACTGTCACCCACTCTCGATTACTAGGCTGGACCAGTTTAGGCTTGGTCGTACGATCTGAGCTGGTTACAACAGTGGTTGTGCTAAGAATGCCCATTAAAAACCCGGCCTCGTCAAAGTTATATATATCCTCGACATGTATCCTAAATTTAGCTATAAAATTGGCCACAAGCCGAAACCAAGCCTGAATCTTCTCTAGATCCTCACATAATGCCCTCTAGTTATCGTACGAACGTGTTTTTTGTGTCCGGAGCTCTGGTTGTCGACGAATAAAATTTTCGGCCCAGTTCTTTCCAACTAGTGACGCGTCGCGTTCGCGACGAAGTAAATTTGTCATATCTTCAACACCACTAATTCGTACAGGAAATCCTTAGGATTCTAGCTTAAGTACCCTTTGAATAATAGTCCTTTCTTCTAGATTTGAAAGCTTTCGTGATTTGACTATTATTTCCGCTCGAGAGTGTTTTCCGTTCTGACGACGCGTCAGGGTCGTCCGAGAGACATTATATAGCTTAGCTGCCTTCCGTACGCTAAGTCTAGGGTCGTTTTTAAGAGCCTGAAGAGCAAGGATAATATGACTTTCATTTGAAGGGGTTCCCATGGCTACTTGTTGAGAAAATCGAGGTAAAGGGCAAAGAGTGTGAATTTGATGCAGGTGTGGCCCACTCGCTTGTGCCGCACGTTACTCCCAATCCCGAATACTAGTTACTAAGAATAATTGAGGTGGACGGCGTCCTACACGCTGTTCTACGACACCCCATCACCAGCATCACAAGTTGCACTGTCAAATAGGCCCCCGAAGCTGCCGCTTGACCTAGGGTTCATGCTATCATACCTTCAACTCTACATCGCAAAAACTCTATAGCCCTTGAGGAAACGCATCGAATATACTGTTCGCTGAAGCGTTTCTCGCTATCAATGGATTCTCCGTTGCGTTGACCCGAATATGAAGCATGGCCCCAGCTATGGCATACACGGGATTCACACACACTTTGATCAATCACGAGTCAAAATTTGCTTGAATATAGGGGTGTCCTGGATCTTCGAAACTGTTGGGGTGCGTATTGGGTGTTGGCTGATGTAGCGGGTTGAAGGTCTTGTTGGCAAGTGCTATCCGTCGCCGGCACTGCAGTTATAGTCTGCCGTAAAAGAACTTTTAGTTTGTCATCCAGTGGAAGCTCACTTGGTAGGATCCCAAGAAACATAGTCACTTCACCTATTGCTGTCCTACTTTCAAGAACCCACTATTGGACCACCACGTCAAACCAATATGACTTTCAGCGGAAAGAAGACCATGTACAAGTCAAAAACAGCGGCACCCCGAAATACCAAGTCTGCTGTTGCAAGAAGTAGTAGGAGCGGTGACAAACCCAGTTTCACTTAATAGTCATAAGAAGCACCATCACTGAGCTCCCCACAATCATCCTTTGAAGAACACATTATTGGATCACTGCGTCAAACAAACTTAGCTTAACATAAAGAAAAACAAGTCCTAGCTAAGAAGCCTACCGTAATTCTAAGTCTACTGATACAACAGGAAGTGAGAGCAATGACAAACGGGAGGCAGCAGCACTATTGTAAATCCAGGGAAAGCAATGAAAGTTCAAATGGCAAAGTAACCCACGTAGATCTCTCAGTCTTCTAGCTAGGCTCTCAACTATCCCAATCATAAGGCCAAACCGCCTGTCGGTCAAATAATATTCCACTCCTGGGCTGCTATAAAAGTAATGAAACGTTTTGCGGTTTTACACCTTCGACGAATAAAGTTCTTAGTTGTGCAATAAAGTCTAGTGCAATGAGGCCTAGTTAACACTCTTGTACAATCGTTTGGACAAACACTTTAGTTCACATATGTCCTCTCCATTTGTTCTGGTCCCGTGACCACGCCCCCTTTGCTTCGCCAATTTTGCCTGATCAGGCAGTCTAACACGCTATAATTTGAACAACCCACCATTTGATCAAGTTACACACAGTGATATACCGCCTATAATCTTGTACACATAGCAAGCTCTCTCTCAACAACTTTGTGGTTTTTTCTGAGGTATTGCCAGGCAAGGGCACGAAAACTATGGATAATAATATAAACACTGTATTTGATTTACCATGAGGCCTGGAAGCATCGCCTCCACCTTTGTTAAAGACTGTTTAGACACAAAAATATTTTGGCTGACAATATACTTTTAAGCCGCTATTGCTATCTACGGGTTTTGTTTGCAAGGTTCCATGACAATTTCCTAGCTTTTCTACCAATGAACAAGCTTCCCTTCAATATGCTCCCGACGTGACTCTAGCCTATCTCCTTTCGATATGTCCAATGAGTCCGAAGAGATTCCCCCTTCTTGTTTGCAGATTCTCCGAAGCTTACAACATGTTAAACACCCTTCTAGTAGGTTGCGGGGAACACCAATCTCAAAGATGCCCTTTGGTCTCCAAACCGAAAGCCATAGGCAATCATGTGGATGTTGCTTGACAAGGATGTAAAAGTGTCCTGCCTATTTATACAGGAAAAATCTGCTTTCATTCCCATCTTCAGTTGGTACAACCAGCCTTCAACATAGATATGCCCAAGCTCGCTCGCAATTTCCTCTCGACTTGGATGAAGTACTGAGACCCCGGCTAATATACTTGTGGAGCAATAACCCTAGATCTGAGGCGTACATGTATGGCGTACAAGAATCTGTGGTTCTAAGATATCACTTCCGCCTAGCACATTCTTGTTTCGTTTAGAAAGTCGTTTATGTTTGTTTTCGAAGGGGCAATGAAGGGGCGTAGAGTGTGACTGTGACAGTAATTAGCCAATATATTCCAATAGGGCAATAAAAGAGCACTTGGCTGTGAAACCGGCACCCCTTTCACTAGACTGAATCCAATCTCGAAACTTGACACGCTCGCCAAGGCCAGACAGTCACTCTTCAATGGTGCTCCAGAGCAGCCTGGAACTTCCTGGCTTAATTAGGAGCCCTGGTTTGGTATTCCAGACTATAGGAGGAGGTTAACCTCGCAATTTGAGCAATAAACGTGATCTTGACTGTTATAAAGACGGGACCGAGTTGGGACCTTTGGGAAATATGTTGCGCGAGTAATTTTAAAGAACACTCCGCCATATATCCCATTTCGCAAACTCATTACTGTCTGATTCATTGACCCTCCGTTGGCAACGACTACTACAATAATCGGGTCGAGCACACTTTTTATTGCGTATTGCCGTTGAGAGGACATCTTTACTGTTCGTTTCTTAAAGGGTCCGGTTTGAACAACAAGCTCTACGTCCCCTTTTAGCGTGTGAATCCCGCTATGAAGAGGTTCGCGATATGGGACAGCCGAGGTAATTGATGCTAAGCGTTATGACCCTATGAATACCGATGTGACATACTTATCTCCACTCACTCACTCTCCAGGAGTATCCGTTTTTGCGTCTCGCAAGGTAGTTAGAGTTAGTGGTCGTAAAGGAAGATGCAAGGCAGATATTGAGGTCGAACACGGAACTGTTGAAAGTAGGACGTTAGCAGATGGACGTATAGGAGAAAGTAGCAGATCAAGACCAGGATATTCAGAGGAGTTTCCTATTATATTTTGGTGGCAGACACGCCACTGCCTTCTCATCTGCCAACCTAATGTCCTGTGTTGTTCTCCTTTTCTCGAATCGTCTAGCGGCCACCCGCACAATTGAGGGGGTGATTCTGTGAATGCGTATTGTCGTCCTTTATATAAATAGAGCTCGGTTCTTTCCCTCCAAGTAATTGGGTTTGGGGAGGATCGTGGTTGGGGCGAAGCTCCCCCGATTTGCGGGCTAGCTAATTCGCAGTAGTGACAATAGAGGCTTCGTAGGGTCGTCGGTATCTCAAGGAAGGCCAGTAGAGGATTTCCCTGGAACTCACTCTTGGCTGATAGGAAATCTAGAAGCAAAGGTAACTAGCAATCGGGGTGACTTCCTCTCTTGTTAGTCTCCCATTCGAGATAGCTATCAATCTCCGGGCTAGTCGTACTCTGAAAGCCTCTTGAATTATGGTTTGTCCTCGGTGTATTCGTTTTCGGCATTTCTCCGATCAGAGTCATGGCGGAAGTGGTGCGGGTTTTTCGTTTCAGTCGGACATGCTATTTGCGCCGTTCTCGGTGTAATCTGCCAACTCGTATAATGGAAAAGTACGTTGGTCCATCAGCTGACAGAATATTAGTTATCCGCGAAGAAAAATGATGTCGTTTCAACTCGTTCTCCAAGACCCCTCAACCACAGATCCGCTCGTCGCGCCAATTTTCATGCCCCGGCTACTCAGCCTCAGTATACTCGGATACGGACCCCCAAAGACGCACCTCACAAGGCTTCCGATATGAAACTGAAGTTTTAGGTGCCTCTACCACAAGGACCGCAGCCCAGAAGGATCTAACACCTAATATCAAAGTGTCAAATGTCACGTGCTAGCACGCTTTAGCTCTCCAAATCGCATCCCAGACTACAGTACTAAAGGCTGGAGTCGGAGTTAGAGGTTGTGCAATTTGATAAGGCAGCTAGGCTTGGCTCCACTAGTCGGTCGACAAAAGGCCAAGGCAAACGATAGATCTGATCCCACCATACTTCGTCGTGCTTCAACAGCTCCCAGGGGTAAGCAGATTAGCCAAGTCGCTCCCGAACACAAGAGTGGCTCCAAATCGAAGAATATATCCCGCAGCTCGATAAAGGCTTATTCAGGCTCTAAAACACATGGACAATATTTCAATCGCCGTCTGACTGATGCCAGAAAGGAAGTCTGAGTACAGACTGGGACTGGGACGGCAATGGCTGGTTGACGATAGCAGCAGGAAATTGGATGAGATTATAGAGTTTAAGCATATACTCAAATCAATCAAGGTAGTCAGAAAAGCATGGCTTAATGCCTTCCCAATTATTATAATATGTCGATAGATTCTCACGATCCATCACGTGTAAATTCTGGCAAAATCCCGAACAAACCAAGCACTTCTAATAAACTACAGTATACTACGGTTATAATATCCAACTACCACATATATTATCCTCCCAAGTACAGGAAGCCGCCGCATCCTCGATGACCATTGGTACTCGATCAACCCCTAGGTCTACCTATCAGGTTACGGATCACAGAACTCGGATGCGTTTATTCGTTCGATAGGCCTAGATAGAACATTTGTGTTCTCGCGAGGTCTCATACAAGTTTCCGGGTGAATCTCGTAATTATTTGAAGGAAATGTAGTAACGGAGGGTTTGGATCATCATGTTGTCTTTTGAGCTAGCTGAAGCAAAGAAAATCTTTTCAGGTGAAGGGATATCCTGCGAGGCTCGGGAGCCGCTATATTCACTGCCCGTCTACTTTAGCATCCTTTTTCAATACCCAAGCCATCATTATGCTCTCCAACTTAGCCATCTGCTAAAGTTTTGTGTTTCATCTATACCCATACCGTACTCCGCACCACATTTGGCAATTCTGAGCCTCGAACACTCGTTAGCATTCACTCCCCGATGTTGTACTTCAGTTTAGTCAATTTTGGAGCTTTCGTCTTCGAAAAATAATTGACAACTGTCGAAGCCCTGGTGAATGCCCATCCCGTAATTGAAGAGGAGATTTAATTAAGTTGCAATTCTTCCCACTTAGACTCTAAATTTTGGGGTCGAGGCTCTTGCTGCTTGCATTGGGTGCCTGTGATAGTTTGCATTCTCTCCGGCTCCTATCCTTACTCTTGGCGTGAAAGGCTTAACATTACTCTTCACGAGGAGTCATTTCACCATGGAGTCACCGCTGAGGATTGAGAGGTTGCAATTGCTGAGTGTTCAAACTAGAGAGATGACTATCGCTGAAGCCCCAGATTTCAGGATTTCCTGGCTTCGTAGGATCCCTATCACTGCGGAAGCAGGGCTTCTTCTCCTAAAGGGTAGTCATACAGGAGCACCTCCTTGGTTCTTGTCCTATTCCATAGCCCAAGAACTAATCGACCATGAATTTCAATACGGCAGGCAACCCTCAAAATTTAGCTTTTGGAAAGGCAGGGCCAAAGTAAGACAAGGGCAGGGGAAAGCCTTGTTTCCCGGCAAAACTCCAAAAGTGACTTTCAATAGATGAATTACATGAGAAAAGAACATGAAAATTCACCTAGGTGCCAGAACACAAACTAAGTCACTCTTAATAGGTGAATTACATAATAATAAGATAGAAACATTCAACTAGTGGAACATAAAAAAAGCAACTTCAAATACGTGAAATGCATATGATTAAGACATGAACATTCACCAAGCTAGCAGAGCGCCAAAATTTACTTCCAAGAGGTTAATTCTATGAGGATAAGACCTGAGGGGAATATTCACCCAGGTCGGCTGAACGCAAGAAGATGTCACTTTCAAATAGACTCAAGTAGACTTCAGGATCCCAGAATGGGCTAGCTCGATAACTAAATCAGGATACATCTTCAAACAAACTTCCTCTTCTCTTCTTCCTTTTTTCCCGTTCTCATGCAATCACCAACAGTCTGTCCCCAGCACCCTCCACTGCAACCTTGAAGAGGTATACTGACTTGCTTCCAGCCAACTCACAACTCCACTGTGATTACTGCAATGCAAGTCTTGTTCCACCCCCTGACCTTTTGTCCCCTGGACGAACCTTTGTGCCTCTTGACAGTCCAACTCAACCATCAAGTAAAGCTTTCTAAGCCCCTGTTCATATTGTTCAAAGCTAACAAGCTTAGACAACATACCACTCAGCCAACCCCCTTCAACGGCAAATTTCCCCCTTTGCAACCCCTCTTGGAAGTTGATGTCTTGTTGTTTCAAGTACTGACAAGTCCCAGATCACCCCAAAGTAAGTCATTTTCACTTCTAAATAATATTTTTTTCCTTCCGAGCGCTTCATGTCACAACACACATCAGCCGCCGACCCGAGATCAAGGGTCTCGTCCGGTTCATCACGGTTGGCCGATGTTGTTCGTCACAGCAAAAACCATTTGCCTTTTTGTCTTTTTTTTACGGGGTTATCGGGCGATTTTTGAGGGTCAATTGTCAGACCTCTCATGATTTAACGGTGTTGTGTGACGTACTCGCTCACCTTTGAGCCTTTGGGACTCTTTTCGTAGGGTGTGGCACAATGGTTCTCTTGTCATTCGGCAGAATTCCCCTCCCAGATGACGCGCCTAACCGAAGGTCCCGTCCGGTGTCCAGCGGTTTGGCGGTATTGTTCGCCAAACCTGCGAAGAATTCTCATTTTGTCTATTTCTTTGAAGGGGTAGTAGGATGATCGTTGATATCCAAATCAACGATCGTCTGGTGTATCGACAATTTTCCTTCCTCTTTTGGATAGCCCCTTACATTTTACATTTTGTAATTTGATTTTGCATGCTGTTTGGCCCACTTTTCAGCACCATTATGCCAGGACAGTCACAACCATACCTATAAGAGGCATATCAGCACACTTTTACTGAATCAGGGGCTAAAATGTACATTTGTAGAAAATCATCAAATGGCGCCTAAGAAGCCGATCAAGCAAATGACCACCAAGTAAGTAATCTGGTTAGTGGAATGAGGGGAAATAGTCTAATTCATGCTTATAGGGAGAAAAAAGACCATGATGCCGCCAATGCCGCTACTTCACGGGCCCGCCTAGCACTTAATAGGTCGAGTTTCGTGGCCGGCCTTGCGTCAGACGAAGCAAAGAAGTATGTGAAGACTCGGATTGACGAGATCAGAAAGAACCAGTAGGTATTGCTTCAATCCACAGCTTTCAGGTCTCCAAAATAGCTTCATATCCAGAGAATTACCCTCAATTGGCCTCAAAATGGTGTCAATTGGAGTAAAAACAAGCGCTTTAGGTGTATTTTTGGTTATAAAAGATCTCAAAGTGCTTCTTATTTCTTTGAATGGCCGTTTAATGAACAATACTAACATATAAGTAGCGTCCGAAAAGGCACCCGCGCTTTCCAAGGTCGGAGAACCAATCCTGGTGCCCCATCCTCGGTTGCCAAATCTGCTGGTTCTAGTACTTCTTTGGGTGCTATTGCTCCTGCTGTTGCTCGCCCCTTGGGCAAAGCTTCTGGTGGTGGCGGTGTTACTGGTGGTAGCACGGCAGATCTAGCGACCCTCCGTTCTGCTTCGGTGGCCTTGCGTGCTGCTGCAACTGCAGCTTTTACCCCTGAAGCTATGATGGCTTTAGCTTTTGCTTCTTTTATTCTTAGTTCAGGGGCATCTAGTATGGACACTGGAGAGGAGGGAGAGGGAGAGGAGGGAGATGAAGACGATGACGAAGACGTTGAGGGAGGCGCTGCTAGCGGAAACCACAACGGAAACGACGATGACGACGATATGGCCGGTGGCGCAGCTGACTTTGCTGGAGCAATTGGAGATGCTGCGATTGTAGTTTAGTGGGTGATGGTGGGCTGTTCTTGCGTGTCGCCTAAGGGCATAGACTTTTCGACACTTCGGTGGATATGGCGAATATCTCTCATACAATAAACATAACAATGAATAGACAAATACATCACATAGGGGCAGACAATTAACTACTTTCAATGTGACAATTATAAAGGCTAACGACTTCCCACAGGAATATCACTCCAGATGTAATTCCCTTCCCCTTAAAGATCACTCAGACTCATCACAAGCCACTAACTATCTCCAGCTCTAGCTCATTCCCTTATAACAGCAAAGATCTCGCCAGCCTAATAATGTGGCTGGATCTGGATTCAGACTCCCTAGAATGGCCTCTGATTCTAGAAATAATCTTACAAGATAGAGCACTATGGAGTATGAGAAAGAGATTGGACAGAACGAAATCTCGATTGGATCGACTGACTTCCTGGAGTAGACAAAAGTGTTAACAGGGTACTAACCGCTTGCTTCATACTAGCGGCATTCCTGTCAACTTAAAGGACCACATGGACAGATGCCTTGTAAGGAGAAAGCGCTATACTTTGGCTATTGGAGGATAGTTTGGGACGTCACTATTTGCTAGGAGAAGCAAGATCGGTTTAAACAAGTAGATTTGAATAGGAAGTAGCCTCTTCAGTTGATCCCGACTGGAATCGAAGCAAGGTCTTCTATTTGTGACTAACTCAAGTCCTTGTCCGTGAACTACCCCACTTCCACACTTGGTCTTACCGGACTCGACGTTGAAGGTCGTGATCAACCTAGACCTGTTTGACATAGACGAAAACTAGAACCTACCCCAGGTTTGAATGGAAAGAAATTCGTTACCTCAGTTGCTAACACAGTAATTTGGCTCGGGAATAGCACCTCTTGTTGCTCTGTGGTGTGGCCGTGTACTTAGAAAAGATGCCCCAAGCTAAAATGTTTGGGAAGCAGATTGTGAGCATCCAAATTATGGGCCAAGGTAGAATGCATCGTTTAAGATCTTGATCGGTGGAGAAAACGCCAGTCATTGTGATTGGCTTCATGCAAATCATTGAGCAAGCACCAAGTTTCAAGACCCAGGTAGAAAAATTGGCAGAGGGCCTGCAAATACGACCGGAGAGTAGAACCTAGAGATGGTGGGCTTACTTACTCAACATCAGGAAAATAAGAGACTTGGGGGCTCCAATTGGTGATCTTCCAAGCTATTCACGCCATCGTTAGAGGATATCCTTATCTGCACTACACCTCATGAGTTACAGGAACTCTTCTAAAAATTTCTTTGCTGGGAGATATATCACTACCTTGTCTCACAGTCTAATTAGTAGCTTAACCCCCAAGCGTTCCTCCATATTATGCGTGTTTGACAACATGACAGTTTACAGAGACTTAGTTAAATACTATAGGAAAGGTGGTACAGGACATTGACCATATTTCGACAATAAGCACCATTGGCAGAGTCGTTGTCCCATTGCCAGCATCATACTTCACAAGTTGTACGTTCAGCAGTAGAACAAAGGCTCTTCGTTCAATAAATTCAGCTTAAGACTTTGTGACAATCGATGTTGTCTACTGATGTGATTTTTCGAGTGACTGCTGTTTTAGTTTTCGCTGTAGCTCACTAGATGTGCATGTGGGAGAAGCACATCTCAAGAATTCTGCGCTGAGGTGTATCGCGATGTTGTTTCCCATCCTCGGCAAAGTGTCCCATCCGTCAATTTGGTCTGCTTCTTTCTCTGCGAGATATGCGTTTGTATTTTGTGTAGCGTGGCCATCAGGTGAGGAAGAATAGCCCTGTGAAAGGCATTAGTATCTTTTTGTTGGTAAGATAGTTCCTTATAAATGAGAGACATCCCTGCCCCGATGTCAGTACTACCTATCTCCTATACAAACAACATATCTTTAAACAAAAAGTCCGCAAATTATCTCTTCTCCGAATCCTAAAAGTCAAATCAATTACAGAGCCGCCGCTCATGCATTTTAGTATCGCAAGAGCTAAATTAGAGCAAACGCCAACCGGGAAGTCTCACCAAAGGAAAATCTGCGAGCGGATTATGTCGTGAGTTAGAGAGTGCATCATTTTCGAACAGAGGCTCTGTGTTAGAGAAAGGGGTTTGGCTAAATTTCCTAAAGTTTGGGATGTTCTCCTGTCACATTGATTCACTAGGATAAAGAGTTTGTATCGAAACAACCGCTTGAAGAAACTTTGAGGTTATATTGACTTAAGTTTAGTGTGTAGCGAAACTAGCTCATCACCAAAGCCAGCTGCTGGAAAACAAGGCATAGGGTTCGACCTCTGTTGTGTCCGATATACCATGTATGACTCTGACCGCCCAAAGATTAATATGTATCTAGACCAACGATGCGAAAAGTGACGATATTCACGACAAGAAATTGAGATGAAAAATATCAATTCAAGAATTGTGAAAGAAATGCGAAAAGGATGATGTTGATTGAGCCACAAACTCTTCCAATGGAGTTGCTTCAAAACTCCCTTTCTTCGCTAAGTTGTTTAGTAGACGTGCATAACTGGGGATAGAGGAGCTGTATTCGATGTTGTTAAATACTTGGTTTTTGGTGAAATGCATTGACTTGGTATTCCCATGGATGATAGTAGAGGTAGCTCGGTCAAAGTAGCGGGCAGATGAATCGAATCAACGGACCAGATGATCATGAGTGCAAGGATATGAGTGCGTCATAATTAGATCTACACCAATTGACTTCCCCAAGAAATTATTTTAAATGCTATCAAAGCCTTTTTTCGGTGGCGTTCCGTCTTGAACCTTCATCTTGCCGAACGCCATCCAGTATTTTCTCCAACACATCAAGACCACTTAGAATGCACGTCACGTTTTCATACCACACATTTATGGAAAAGGACGAAGGCCAGGACTTCGACATTTCATGCGACGGCGAAGTTGCTTTATTGAGCACGACATCAAATGTCTAAATGACTGAATAACGCAAATAATTGCCGACTTCAGTCCACTTCACAGCAACATCAAGGATGTGCGTCCTAGATGTTCGGAGTTGATTGGACGGCATTAAGGAATTAACAAAAGGGTCATTCGGCGATAATCTGGCTATCGTTTTTTAAATCGAACATCATATTGAACCTCACTTGACTTCAAACGTATTGGACGAAGGGTGTGCAACGAAACGAATATTGAGTATATTCAGGAAAAAAAAGCTACAGACAGAGTGGTCTAATGTCGAGTATGGAAATTCCTATAGGAGTGGTTCTAGTAAGCATTCTGTCGCTTTCTCTCATCGAAGACCTTGAGAGCCTCCTCAGCAGCCTTGACGCCGGAAAGAGCCATAGCCCCGAAAGTAGGACCTATTTAGATATTTTAGTCTATAGTGGCATGTAATGTTTCTGTCAATAGCTTACCCATTCTGTTAGCTCCATCAACCTCACTCAATTCCATGCCTCCAACGACCAAGCCAGGAACTACCTCGCGAGTACGCTTGACGATTGCATCTTCAGCTACGTTCATGTCCAATCCTCTCATGCCACCCAACTTCTCAATTTGTTGCATGGATACAAGACGCTTAACGCAGAAGGCGCCGAATGGACCATCGTGACCGGTGGTGGAGATGATGATGGGCGCGTTAATGGTGTTTGGGTCCATGCATGATTGATCATCATGGTGCATGGTGACCAGAGTCCAGTTGGTGACCACACCAGCAATGCGAAGAGTACCGTCTTCATTTTGGCGAGTGATGAGATCCTCGACTGCGGTAGCGTTGAATAGCTTGATGTTGGGGAAGGACAGAACACGAGACAAGAGGGTGGAGGTGAAGAGTGCAGCATGCTTTACCACAACGAAGTCCCCTTCATCCTCAAAGGGAACGCCGAGGTCAGCAAGAAAAGCATCCGCTGGCTTGCGCATAATCATAGCGCTGAAGAGTTGACCACCAAGCCAAGCACCACCACCTGGAGAGACGGAGGCTTCGATGATGGCAATCTTGAGGTCTGGGCGAGCTTTGCCGAGCATGTAGGCGGCACTGAGACCACAAGAGCCTGCACCGACGATGACGATGTCGGACTCGGCGTAGGTGTCGAGGTCCTGGAAGTAGCGACGAGTCATGGCACGAGAGACTTGAGACTCGCGGATAGGAGCGAATTTGAAGCCTTGCTCCCACTTGTCTGCCATCTCAGCAAGGGACTTCGACTTGTTTACTTGGATTGGGAAGCTCTTGACGTCGAAACCGGACTTCAGCGGAGCGCTGGCAATGGGAGAGCTTGGCTCGTTGAACATGGCAGCTGGCGGAGACATGTTGATTGTAGTTTAGGATCAAGGATAGTAATACCTAGGGTGGGTTAGTGGCGTCCTTCGGCGGGGATTGAGGGAAGGCATGGATGCTTTCGCAGGTATTATCCTGATCAAGTTATGACCGTATAATCTCAGAACGAACCCAGCATGTCGTCAAAATCACCATCTCATCTTGTGTGAAGATGGTGGATGGAGAGGAGTGATGAGGCTAGGAACGAACACCGGTTCCATGATGGTTTGTAATCATCAAATACCTTGACCCCTTAGGGATAATTCCATAGCTTAGACATCATGACTCCGCTCCGTAATATTGGAGAGTAGTACTTGAATAAAGATCTGCGGTGCTCAGAATGAGTCAGTAGAAGCCCATCAACTCTAGGGGTATACAAACTGCTTGTTGATAGAGGATTCCTGGAGAAGAGTTTCGCAATGAATTATATTGAAAATCAAGTAGAAGTAGGTGTGTGGGTTGAAGGGTCAAGCTTTATACAACTCAATGAGCTCGTGAAGGAGGGGTAGCTGTTTAGTTGTCTCCACATGAGGGGCTTGAGCTCATGCACAGCAGACGAAGCTAGAGCTATCAAGAGAACATGATTGAACGACGATCCTAAGAAATACCCGACAAGTTTAAGCGAACCTGCTCATCCAATTGTTTATGCAGCACAAATCAAGTTGCAGAAGAAGCGTGAAAATCTGGCAACACTAATTGGACACTTCAAGAGCGATGTCGGGCAATTGACTGTTTGTCATCTCGACTTTAACCGGCTCGGATTGTTCGGAATCCTTGGCCGCTTGGAGTCTTGGAGGTCTTGAAGATAAGGTTAAATTTCATGGGAACATAAAATGAGATGATCATGGTACAAAAATGTGGCATTATTAGGACAAAGAGAGCTGGCGGAGTAGAGACAGTCTTCCGTGGTGAATATCGATTTGCGAGAGAAACAATGACAGAAAACATCGCAAGGTTAAAGCATAACCTTAACCACTTGATAAGGTTATGACGACTCAAATTCCAATCAATGCTTGCAGTCGAATATGAGTGTAACCCATATACCTTGCACCTGTTCAATATCGGTTTGATGAAGGAGAATGTTGGACGGAATACCCTGGAAATTATCTCATTATTACTGAAATAGTTAGACCTTCTGGACAAAGAGTGCCTGAGGCAGAAAAGGAACCGGCGGTAATAAATGGACATTAGTCGACTGATACACTTTGAGATGGTGGTGGGTTTTGATTGGCTGATTCATCATATTATGGACCCTGAAACCAATTTTCCAGAGAAATTCAACCCTAAATATGTAAACAACATAAAAGAGCCCGTAAACTTTACAGGCTCACAAATTATATAGTGGGTCTGACGGGAGGCCATTGGTAGTCACGTGGTCACGCGCATCGGTACCGTGATTGGGAATCTTTCTAACGTCTCACTCAAGCTCCAACCTCACATATCATCAACACAATCGCCCATCGAGCGCCAAAATGCCCCGCAGATTAAGTCGCAAGTCGGAGAACATGAATATCTCGGAAAAGGACGTTGATTATATCGCTGCTTCTACTTCTGCCCCCAAGAAAGGTCGGAAAGCCGTCAAAGTTGAATCCGAAGCAGAAGAGGTCAAAGAGCACGTTGAGTCGAAGCAGCCTCCCTCTGCTCGTAAAAAGGCGAAAATCGAGCCTGACTCCGAGGGCGAGGTCGTAGCACCTGCACGAATGACCAACAGTGTGAAGGGGAAAAGGTCACTAGAAACAGAGGAAGCAGCGAAACCGAAGCAAGCGTCTGCAAAGCGTAAAGCGAAGGACGAGAGCGGGGATAGCGACGAGGAGGCGGGCGACGACAGCAAAACCAAAAAGAAGCGCAAGACTAAGGAGGAAAAGGAAGCTGAAAGCATGCCTTTGGCTGCACGCACTTCAATTTCGACCTTGAGGAAGGCGATGCACATCGGAGCACACGTCAGTGCTGCTAAAGGTTGGTGATGAGTTGTGCCATCTGACCCTCGTGATCCATCCACTCACATAATAATATAGGTGTGCAAAACTCGATAACAAATGCCCTCAATATTGGCGGAAATGCATTCGCCTTGTTCCTCAAGTCTCAACGAAAATGGACTAGTCCTCCTTTGGCTCCTGACGCCCGCGACCAGTTTAAAGCGTTCTGTAAAAAGCATAACTTTGACGCAGCAAAACACGTCCTTCCACACGGCTCATACCTCGTCAACTTAGCCCAGAAGGATGCAGAGAAGGCCAATCAAGCATATACGTGTTTCTTGGACGACCTGCAGCGGTGTGAAGCCCTCGGGATAAATTTATACAATTTTCACCCGGGCAATACAGGTAGCAATCCAAGGCCAGAGGCAATTAGTCGAATCGCTGCTCAATTGAACAAGGCTCATAAGGCAACGAAAAGTGTTGTTACAGTCCTGGAAAACATGGCAGGTTCTGGTAACGTTATTGGCTCAACGTGGGAAGATCTCCGCGACATTATTGCACTTGTCGACGATAAAACTCGAGTTGGAGTTTGCATCGACACATGCCATTCATTCGCTGCCGGTTATGACTTGCGGTCACCCGAGGCTTTCAAAAAGACCATGGACAAGTTTGCATCCACCGTCGGCTTGCCGTATCTCAAGGCTCTCCATCTGAACGACAGCAAGGCACCGTTTTCATCTCACCGAGACCTCCATGCAAACATAGGAACAGGGTTTCTCGGCTTGCGAGCGTTCCACAACGTTGTCAACTTCGAACCATTTCAAGATATTCCGATGGTTCTCGAGACACCCATTGACAAAAAGGGCCCCGACGGCAAGACCGAGGAGGACAGAGGTGTGTGGGCCCAAGAAATCAAGCTCTTGGAAAGCCTCATTGGCTGTGACCCGGAGTCAGAAGCTTTCAAAGCAGATGAGCAGCGCTTACAGGACTCTGGAGCGGAGGAAAGGAAGAAGCTACAAGGTCAGGCGGACAAAAAGCAACAGAAGACGCTGGACTCGATGTTAAAAAAGTCTTCGAAGCAACAGATGACGCTGGACTCGATGTTTAAAAAGTCTTCGCCAAGGAAAAGAATGATTGCGAAGAATAGCGACGCGGAGGATTCCGATGATGTTAGATGTGATCATTGATGGTGCCACTACCAATTACCAATCGCTTTTTGTCTTCTAAACCAATACATCAATTATCTTAGGGGTGGAATGGCCGGAGCTATTTTACTCAAGCTTGACGTCTGATACGATTACCGAGCTTAAATTCTGTGCATGGCCCACATTCTGAGGCGACCATATTGCACTCATATCTCACGAGCGTTACCCAAGTCGATATGCCTCGAATCGTAGTAAGGTCTATAGTAGAAGGTCTGCAGGCGGAGACATCTCCAGATTTGTTCAGTGTACCTATTCTGAAGATACATCTCATGTGCCCTACACCCTGCAGACCAGTCTCGTGCAACCCAAACTCTATGATTCACACGAATTTGGTTTCCAGGCTCGTAAACTGTTGCGAGCCATCACGCAAACGATTAACCACGCCGATGATGGCTTCATTATCTTGTCTTCAGACCGCCCCGCTCTTGGCCTCAGGAAAGCTTTCCTTGTTTCCAGCTACACATCAGATCAATCACATTAACGTGTCATTCTCTAGTAGTCTTAGAGTCGAAAGCCGTGGAATTACCTAACTTATTGCATTCGTAGATCCTTCCTACCTACATGGAGTAGTACAACTCACCGCAAGTTGCCCAAAGGGAATTTTCTCTTACAACAACAGCGACACCATACTAAAGTCAATTACTCTGGGATGGGTGCCAATTCCTGACAAGCTAGCTTACGTCAGCCTCATCTGTGTGGCGAGAACAGATGAAGCTTTGCAACTCTCCCTGCAACTATCCATCGGGCCGTAGCACACCTTCAAACCATGCCCTCTCTCGGATCACCAGTCCCAAAGTGTTGATGCCTACTTGTACATCGCCCTGTGATGCGTTGTATGCGCCCTGTTAACTCGTGGCAGGCTTCAAGTCTACTGAATGTTTGTTTGCTTCAGAAAGCGGGTCGCAAAACTGCTACACGGTGTTACAAGGGACACATATAAGTCGCTACCCACCATGGCAGTGCCCAAACAATTAGAATGTTCAACAACTTTTTGAGTGATTCATTTTGCTGCTTTGGGGGGAAGCGTAAGGGCTCAAGACATTCCCACCGACATTCAGAGGACAATTATAATAGCCCTCGATCCATCGGTACCCCCGTTCCTCTCAAACTCCCTCAACCAAGGATCAAGTCAAGGTCACCTATCTTGCTCGACCCCTTTCATGATCTGCCAGGCCCTATCTCGCCTCCTCTGATCGCTTCCCGTGGTCCAATTGCTCATCAAGGATTGGTACCCCAACCATATAGCTATCGACCGCTTCCCCGACCTCCCCTTCTTCCTTTCCCCGAACCCACGCCTCCCATAATACAACTTCCTCCATCTCCACCACTTGCACTTCCAGGACCAGCTCCCCCACACCCTGTCATCGTGGCGCGTAAGGCTCTTCCCGAATCGAACTTGCAGCTCGTCCCTTACGTGCCCCCGAAGCCTTCCCCACGAATCATCCCAGTCATATATCGACGCCCTCGAATCTTGCCTAGAGATTGCCCCTTTCATCCTCGAGTCGTTCCTCCGCCTATTCGTAAACGCCCACATCGTCATCATACTGAACATTGCCGAGTACGCTGTCCGTTGCATAACGGTGAATCTAACTTATTACCCTCTCAATTGTTACCTGCTGAAGCCCCATCTCTTGCGCTACAGCCTATCATGCCTTTTGGATTCCAAGGTGGCGTTGATCCTCTTGAGAACCTTGTCCGTTCGGCGGAAGCAGAGGCGGTGATTCGAGATGTAGTTGGGAGATTGCTAGGCCAAGATTACTTCTCGAGGAACAACGATGTGAGAAGATCTGGACTCATGTCTGCTTCTTCATACGGGAATGACTATGCAATGGAGGATGCTGTCAGAATAGATGATATTCGAAGGTAGGATTTTCGTTCTTAAGATTACTCTCTAGTTCTCTTGAAAATCATATCCTTGGTCTCGGAGGTTTGGAAGTGGCAAAATAGTTTTGATCTGGAGCTAACAACATAACAGAGTCAATGTTGCAGTCCAAATTGCCAACAACTCCGTCACGCCACGCATGCTCTACGCCGAGATCCACCCTAAACTCAGTCCTAATGACGGGCGTTTCCCTCGGGACTTTGAACTCCCCCGGCGAATGGATGAGATTTTGTCAATGGAGAGTAAGTCGCTCATATTAATTCAACACATATTTTGTTCCTTTAGGTCAATACCAGGTTAACGGCTTTTAGTCACCGCTCTCGACCGCATCCTCCAAGTCTACGGTCTTCCCCGCGATCTCTCCTCTTCCGCCCTCAGTCTCTCGCCCTTCCACTCTATACGCAGCTCACTTGCTCGCAATCCAGACACCACCCGGGATGCAAAATTGCTGATCCTGCTCCAGTATCTTGGTGTTGACCTCGAGGGTGACAATGACAGCCGTCGAGCTGGTGGGGCTTTGGGTGGCAATTCTTCTGCGAGGGACGCGGATAGGCTGGAACAGTCTTTGAGGGGATTCACGAGTGGTGGGAGTGGTGGAGGTCTGGGACTTGCGGGGAGTGGGAGAAGTAGGGGGTTGGGTGGTTTGCTTGGGAGTGGGAGTGGGAGTGGGTAAAGTGCTTGCGATTCTGCGTTGGTTGGGAGATCCTGGAGTGGCTATTTCAACTTGGTCTCGAGATTGATAGTGACGATTGGTTGATTTTCTGGGATTCTAGATCTCGTGCCTCACGATATGTTATCATTAAATTGAAAAGCCGTTCTCCTTTCGTTATGTCGAGCATCCTGTTGATCGCCGTCAGATATCTTTGTCATAAATCTACCTTCATGATTGATAGCTCAGAGCTCAGCACAGTTGTCACGCAAAGCACCATCATCTTCCTTCCTACGGCAGAAACTTTATTTACCCCCTCTGCAAATCCTCTTCAATAACCTGCAAAGTCAATAATTGGAGGACGAACATAATCACGCCAGAGGTAGGTCCGCAGCTCCACCACGAGCTAAGCATGAATTATGGGCTGTTGAGGAATAGGGGATAAGATACGAATAGAACTTCTCTAGGACATTTTCTCAGAAGAGAGAGTACCGGCTTAGGCCAGACGACATATAAGTGAATGATGCAAAACTCTGATACTAGTATTAGTTTCTGACCCAGAATAGGGCAAAAGGATAGTGTTCCTGATTTGTGCCCTGGGCGTTCCACACCTCTGATCTATCAACTGACGGTACGTGTGGAGGAAGTCCGCTAATGATTCTTGGTCTGGTAATTCTGATGAGCCAGGGGCCGAACCAGCCTTTTGGCTGGACAGAGGTGGTTTAGAGGTGGAAGTGGGACATTTTGTTGGTATGCCCACACGGATCCGCTTAGCATATTACCTCACGGGGAGAAGAAGAGAAACAGATAATCGCCGTGCAAAGTATCATTAAGTTATCACGTCCACTAAACCACCAAATAACACTCCTTGACTATGCACTCTTCTGCGCAATGACCTGATCCGCCCGCTCCAAACACTCCTCGACCACAACCCAAAACCTTCCCACATCCAACCCCCTCGGAATCTTCACTCCATCCTCTCCCTCCCCCAAAAGCGTAACAACAGTCCTTCCAGTCTCCGCGCCCATTTGCGCATCCTCATGCGTACCCTCTGTATCCACAGTAACTACATACCTCTCCCGTCTTCTCTTCTTGCCACCTACCCCGCCTCCAAGCCCGTCTTGCGCTCCCGTGCCTATATCGACGAAATCATAGAATGGGATTTCAAGGCCGGGGATACCGTCGAAGATGGCTGCCACGGCAAGAGGATCGTGGAGTGGTGGGCCGGCGGTGAGGCCGAAGACTTCAGCGTAGCGGTCTGCGAAGAAGGTGAGGAGTTCGACGAGCATGAGTCGCAGTCTTGTTTTCGCTATGCCCTGGGTTGCTTGGGTGATATCCTCGCCCCAGCATAGGAGCTCGAGGACTTCTTTTGTGGCAAGGACGAGGTGGGTGACGTCTAGTGGGATGAGTATTGTTTTCTTGTTGATGGAGGGGTTGGAGAAGATTTGAGAGGCGGCTTCGGGGTCGATGAGGATGTTGAATTCGGCGTATTCGCTCCAGTTGCCAATGCGATGCGTGGCTGCTCCGGAGACTTTTCCCATGGGCGCGGAGGTGAAGTTATCGCCGATGGCACCGCCCATGATGCTGAGGCCTTTGATGTGCGTTGTTACTTCTGGGTGGGTGGAGAGGAGAATAGCCACATTGGTGCAGGCGCCCGTGGCAATGAGCCATGCTGATTGAGGTGGAGTGGCAAGAAGAGCCTTAGCCATAGCTTCGATGGTATCATCTGTTTGGGCGGGGATCGCTGGTTCGGGGAGTAGATCAGTGCCATCGAGGCCGGATTTGCCATGGATATCAGGTGCGTGGATGGCTGGGCGAGTTAGGGATTTGGCTGCGCCCGGGTAGACGGGAACCTCTGAGCTACCCATGGCGGTGAGGAGGGAGAGGGCATTGTTGGTTGTGTGGTCGAGGGTTGAGTTGCCGTGGACAGTGGAGACTCCGAGGAGCTTTATTGAGGGGTGGTGAGCGCAGAGGAGAATGGCGAAGGCGTCCTGTTTGATGATGGTTAGCTCAGGTAACTTTATTTCGCACTTTTGTAAGGTTGAATTCAAATGACATGAATAGGTGATATTCGTGTCAAGAAACTGGCGTAGTGATAAGATCATATCATTTGGTGGATGTCGAGGGAATCAGAACTTGGTAGAACACTTCTTCGAGAAACGATTAAATGGCGCTACTTACGTCGTGACCTACATCTTATTAGTATGCACCGCATAAAGATGTTTGAAAGCAAAGCTTACCAGGATCGCAATCCAACCATACAGGGATTTGGGTTGTAGTCGTCATTTTGACAAGTGTTTGATCGTCAAAGAGATGACCCTCAATGTGAACCGAAGGCAGAAAAGGGTTAGCGAACCCCTAAATTGTTGTTGTGGATGAGTTGGGATGTAAGCGCGATGAAGACCTGTCAAGGTCAAAAGTGGGAGGTTTCGCTTATTTAAGCGGGTAGCCTAGGGGGGTAGCCGGTAGAAGGGGGAGGGGGGGGGGGGGGGGGTATGGTGGTAGAATCGACTTGCATAAAGTTCTGCTGCTGGAAGGTTCTCAATCTCTCAATCAAGATCTTAAGAACTCTCTGGATTGAAGAGGAACCCAGGAAGCCTAGAAATTAATTTATAGCGGACCATGTTGGACTTTGTGAATGGAGGGGTGAGTCAACGGTTGAGGTAGAAAGTTCACAAATAACATGCCGCTAACGTCTTCCTGTGATTGAAGCACCATGTTTTGCTCTATATCAAGATCGATTTCGGACACCTGTGACGCCTGATGGTATGCCGACCTGGTGTAAAATGTACCACTCCCAAACTCCCAATTTATACCGTGGACCCAGATTGCGGAGTCTACATAAATAATATGTAGACTATGAATAGTCTTAAACAGAAACAAGGCAGTTGATCACAGCTTCTCCTCTTCACCTGCCTTTGGTTCTCCATCTGCATCAAACCCCAGTGCATCCAATTCTCGAATAAGCTCGTTGATTTTGATGACTTTTGCAAACTGCTCCGGCAATAAGGCAACACCTCCTTCTTTCTTCTCTTTCAACTCTTTTGCCTGCTTCAGCTTCTTCTTGAGATTCCTGGCTTTCTTTTCCCGTTCAATTTCGGGATCCGCTTCTTCAGCAGCTGCCTCTTTGCTTGAGCTGCCAGCGGCTCCCTTCTGCTTTCCCTCCCCAGATTCAACAGCAGCCTTCGTCTTCTTCCTAGCCTCTCGCCGCTTCGTGTTCTTGTTGCTCGAAGCAGAGCCATCTGCCTTATCGTCCTTCAATCCATCAGCTCCGGGTACTCCTCCAGATCCACGAGTTTTCCATGCATCGGCCGTTCTGTTCTTGTAAACCTCGACGTCCTCCGGTGGCTTGTAGCCTGGTCTAATCTTGATTTCTTTGCGCTTCGTCCCATCTGGGCGTACTGACGATGGTATGTGACGCTCCCCGGCAATAGTCTCGATTATGCCTGCTTTTGAGGGTGTAGGAACGGAGGGCATGATGCGATGGGCGTGACTGGCAGAGCTGACTTCCCCAGGAATTGAACAACACAGCTAGGAATCGCGGCAGGAGGATGCCCCCGAAGCTTGAAAGACCAAGAGGCCGTTCAAGATGTGAATTGTATGCGATTGTATGCGATTGTAGAAGAAACATCCTAAGCAAAGTCTGACCGAGACGAGGCTGAAAGGGGTGGCGGATGACTAAGATTACGAATTGGCCCAATCAGCGTCGAGCTAGAGCAATCTTCAAATCTGGACCGCAACAACCTCAACAACATTCAGACCCTCTCTTGACCGCACAACTCCCACCCCAGTGCTACAACACAATTCAAAATGGTAGGCGAAGCTCATGTGTACCTCCCCCCATATTTAGGTGTCTGCTAATCTCTTCAATGGCAGCCTGCCGCCTCCCGACCTATCTACAAGCAAGTCGACCCATTCCGCTCCCAACTACGATTCCCGATGTCGATATCAATTCAATCTGCCCTTATGTGAATAAATTGGCTAACTCGGATGTTTTTCCAGCACATTGTTCCGAAAGAACTTTGTATTCCTAGGCGTTGTTTTCGCATCCGCGTTCGCATTCGAGATGTACGTTGGGCAATACCCGGACCATTGACGCTGGGAAATGGCTGGCCTAACCCAAGGAATAGGACTTACGACAATGCGATGGACAAACTTTGGGATCGTTTCAACAAAGGCGTACGTTTTCCTTGGGGTTGTGCCGCCGGAACTTGGGCTAACTATGGTACGCAGCGACAATGGAAGGACATCCGAGCGAAATATGTCAAGACTGAGGAGGACGAGGAATAGACGCGGAAGGCAATTAGGCTTGCGATCGGGGAGTATGTTGGATGTAATCATCTCGCTGGAGAATAATACTCTCGGTGGAATCGAGGATTAGACTCGGAGGCTCCGACTGGAGGGAGGTGTATAGAATACCAACTTTGTACCAAACCACACATCCACAACTCCACACCTCCACAAACTTTTGAATCTCCTTCTATAACTGGGAGTAAATTGTGTATATAGGTGCCTTGTATCCATTCGTCATACTTGAACTTGTGAATCAAATATGTCCCATAGTTCGAAACGCCATTTTGTAATCCGCCATCATTATAATCTCTTTCATTGGCTGCCGGCATCATTGCTTGGCAGCCTTCTCCCTTTGACGTCGCCGAGTCCTCTCACCACAACCTCGTCTGAAAGCCATTCTATCTACAACCCTCTGACGATCTTTTGCGATTTTGCCTGGCCTATCAGCGTACTTGAATTCCCACTTCACTTCTCATCCTCGATATTAAAATTTCGCCCTCGGACCCGAAACGTCTGGGATCTACGTCTAAATATCTTGCTTGAGTTGAGCTCCACTGAATAACGATAACAGTTGTAGCTCCCTCGGCTCTAGAAACCCAGAACGCTAATCGTCCAAAGGCTCCGTCCACGACCAAAGAAAATGCGAGTTACGCCTCCGAAAACATAATGGCAGCCATATCTACGCAAGAGGCACAGCTCTGCGAGTTTCTCAAAGAGCAGCCCCGCTTCCGCAAGAATCGATACACGAAAGAAGCAGAAAATGACCTCATATATCACCTTTTCTGGTCTTTGATCGGCGGGCAGCGCAAATATCTGAGCCTCCTCTTCCCAAATGGACAGCCACCTGCAATAGAACGATGGTTATTAAGGAAGGCCCAAGGTGGCGCGGATGGAGAAGAGTTCACAGAAGCAGCACGAGGCAGGGCATGCGGTCACATATTCAAGGCAGGAGAAGCCACATACAGGTGCAAAACTTGCAGCGCGGACGATACTTGTGTTTTGTGTAGTCGTTGTTATGACTCCTCTGATCATACTGGGCACATGGTATATGTCAGCGTTTCCTTGGGCAACAGTGGCTGCTGTGACTGCGGAGACCCCGAGGCATGGCGACTGCCTGTTCACTGCTCGATACATACTGCATATGATGACGATTCGCCAGAATCAAAGGACAAGGGAAAATCACCAAGTCTTCCGCAGGATCTTATAGAGTCGATACGGATGACGATTGGGAGGACGTTTGATTACATCTGCGATGTCATCTCTTGTTCACCAGAGCAGCTACGTCTGCCAAAGTCGAAAGATTCTATTTTGGAAGACGAGAAATCCTCGCGACTAGGATCCGAGTTCTACGACGGAGATATTGTGGAGAATCCTTGCGAATTCGCTTTACTCTTGTGGAACGACGAGAAACATACTGTTTATGAGGTTCGGGACCAGGTTGCCAGAGCTTGCAAAACAACTGTTGCGGATGGGATGAAGCGAGCCCACGAGACGGATGATATTGGTCGGAGTATTATCAAGTACAGCTTCGATGTCGACGAGCTCTTGCGAGTTTCTCGAGTTATTGAGCAGATAAAAGTCACAGTCACCATCCGGTCTGCAAGAGACACCTTCCGCGAACAAATGTGTGGTACAATAATCGAATGGTTGAGCGATATTGCTGGGTGCAGTGTTGGTCCAGACCACGGAATACTGCGGCAGGCCATTTGTGAAGAGATGCTCAAGAAATGGAGCTTTGGCAGTATAGCATTCAACAGAGATGTTGCCATGAAAGGACTCGACGATCACGAAATGGAGGACAATCGCAGGCTCGAAATGATTGAACGCCAGGCGGAAGTTTTCAGACGGGCTGTTATTGCTGCAGCCGCGGCTGGTACCGATGATGATGACAGTGACGATCCAGATACACCACCAGTGGAAAGTGTAGACTTCGAAGATGATGATGATGGAATGGCCTCCGAGGATGACGAAGGGGAAGACTCAGAATTCCCCTCGGCTATCTATCTCTTCCAGCCAGGATCCACGCAGACTGATGTCGACCCTGATGGCGATACCCAAATGACTATTGATACTGCAGAAGACTTTGCAGAGAACTCACCACTTGAGCATGGCGAAGCAACTGGAGCAGGATTTCCACCCCCTCCTCCTCCACCACCTCCTCCGGCTGCACAAGAGCATGGTCGAGACCGCGACCCAACTCCTTCTGATTCCGACACTGCAGAAATGCAGCCTTTAATTTCCAGCACTGTCTATGCCAAAGCCAACATGGAAATTCCTAAGACTCCAAGAAATCCGTTCCTCGTTCCGACAACTCCAAAGCCAGCAAGATATTGGCTCGAAACGTCACGGACATATGTTGCCCAGGAATCGGTGCCACTGCATGAAAACCTTCGAGAGCGCCTGCGTCTCGATTGGATGATTCTGTTTGATTTACGTATGTGGAAAAAGGTCCGCATTGACCTTCGTGATCTCTATATATCGACTGTTGTTTCGATACCCGAATTCAAAAGAGTACTTGGGCTGCGATTTGCCGGGCTGTATACCACCCTTGCTCAATTATATCTGATTGCAGATCGTGAACCGGACCACTCAATCATCAACATCTCCTTACAGATGCTAACAACTCCAACAATAACTGCTGAGATTGTCGAAAGGGGAAACTTCTTAACAAACCTGATGGCAATCCTATACACCTTCCTCACCACACGTCAAGTCGGACATCCACATGAAATCTCTCCAAACGCAACACTAGCATTTGATTCTGGCTCCGTCACAAATCGACGGATGTATCATTTCTTCATGGATCTGAAGTATCTTTTCGGCTCAGCGCATGTCCAACAGAAGCTTCGACTTGAGAATAGATACATTTTACAGTACTTGGATCTCGTCAAGCTTCACCAAGGAATTTGCCCCAACACACGTGCTGTTGGAGATCACGTTGAGTACGAAACAGATGCGTGGATATCGGCATCTTTGATCACGCGTGAAATAAACCGTCTCTGCAGGCAGTTCTCGGAGTCTTTCAAGTGGAACTCTGGAGAGGATGACCAATACATTCGAAAAGCAATCACACTAGCTGCGAAATCGGTCATACTCAATTCTCTTGGAGCCGAAAGAAAACGATTCGATCAAGCTGAGATCAAGGACGAAGTCAAGTTCAAAAAGGTCGGCGACTATGAATTTGACACCACGGAGATGGCGAATAGTGTTCTCCAGCATTCTGTTGTGAAATTCGTTGTTGAGTCACAGGCCATAAGCTTCCATCACGCTTTACATTACACCCTCTCCTGGTTGATTGAGTGTGGGAAGAGCATGACAAGGGATCAATTAAGGGATTTGTTGACCTTCTCAACCTCAGATCTTCGCGATGCGCCAAGAGCCATGGGGCAGCGAACTATGCCAAGCCAAGAATATAGCCCAGAGGATCATCTAATGGCTGCTTTCGACTACCCTTTACGTGTCTGTGCCTGGTTAGCCCAGATGAAGGCTAGCATGTGGGTTCGTAATGGGATGAGCTTGAGACATCAGCATAGCACCTATCGTGGGGTCAATCAAAGAGATGTTTGCCATCACCGAGACATTTTTTTATTGCAAACGGCCATGGTCGTATGTCCACCAGCTCGGGTCCTGGTGTCAATCATCGATCGCTACGGTCTCGAACATTGGATGAAAGGCCTGTATGAGCAAAAAGCAGAGGGGGTCGATGATGGCCAAGTTCTTGATGTTGCAGAAGATCTCATACATCTTCTGATAGTATTGATCAGTGACCGTACTTCGCTAGTGACGAACGAAGAGGAAACGCAGTCACATATTCTGGCCATGCGGCGGGACATTACACATGTGCTCTGCTTCAAGCCATTATCATTTTCAGAGATATGCAATAAGCTGCCTGACAAATTCCAAGACCAGGAAGAATGCCAGGATATCCTTGATGAGATGACTACATTCAAGCCCCCAGAGGGTCTTTCTGACGTGGGTACTTTCGAGTTGAAGGAGAAATTTCTCGAAGATGTCGATCCTTATATTTCTCATTACAACAAGAATCAGCGGGAGGAGTCCGAGAATGCGTACAAGACCTACGTCGCCAAGAAAACCGGCCGATTCGCTGGCGACATTATGTTTGAACCAAAGCTTCGTGCAATCGAGTCTGGTGCGTTTTCTGATTTGTCGGCTTTCACCAGAACGGGCATCTTCGCGCAGGTCATCTACTATGCTCTTTTATATCCACTCAAGGCCCATGACCTGGTTCCTACCGTTCCCGCAACTCGAGTTGAAGCGTTTCTTCAAGTTGTCTTACATCTGGTCCTGATCGCGATTGCTGAAGATAAAACGGACGAAGATGAAATGTCAGAAGAGTCGCTCCAATCCTTCGTGTACATTGCGCTCAATAGTCCTGCGAGGAGTAATTTCCTACCAAATGCTCCTGCTTCAAGGACGATCGCGGCTGTATTGGAGATGCTATCTCGGAAAGAGGACTTCAAAGCCTGTCATGCGAAAATCACGTTAGTTCTGAAGAGAATGAAGCAGAAGCGTCCGCGCAATTTTGAGAATGCCTTCTTTCAACTTGGAGTACCTGTGGACAGGATTTCTACTGCCTCCCCCGCGAATAGCACTCTCCTTGAAGATCGCGAGAAGAAGAAGCAAGCAGCAATGGAACGGCAGGCCAAAGTTATGGCACAGTTTCAACAGCAACAGAGGAACTTCCTGGCCAACCAAGGCGACATCGATTGGGGAGAAGATGGAGCCGGCGATGATGACATGGAGGAGGATATCACCGAGGACCACAAAACTTACTGGCAGTATCCTACTGGAACATGCATACTTTGCCAGGAGGAGACCAAGGATGGTAGGTTGTACGGAACCTTTGCCTTGATGACGAGAAGCAACATGCTACGGCAGACACCATTTCATGATCCAGATTTTGTTCGTGAGGTTCTCAATGCACCTTCTAACCTGGACCGGCCAGCCGACGGTCTTAGGCCGTGTGGTGTTGCAGGCGAGAATCGGGAAACGATGCATAAAGTAACAGCAAGCGGCGTTGACATCTTTACAGAGCGCCAATTCATTGGCAAGGGTTTTCCTTCATCTTCGACTCGAACCGGTCCGGTATCGGTTGGTTGCGGCCACATCATGCACTACAAATGCTTTGAGGTTTACTGCGAGGCTTCAAATCGAAGACATCAACACCAAATTGCTAGGCATCATCCAGAGAGCCTTCAACTAAACGAGTTCGTTTGCCCGTTATGCAAAGCATTGGGCAATGCTTTCTTGCCTATCATATGGACGCCAAAAGAAGAGCTGTCGATTCAAACTATCCACCCCTCCCAAACTCCAACATCCTTTGATGATTGGATTTACCACTCTGCGGGACCGAATTCTGCTACATGGGACGTGCGAATAGATCCAAAGGCCAACCGTGGAGCTCCTAGCAGCCGGAGTGTAGAGTTTTTCCTAGAGCACAACACACCAAAATTTACCAATCCATTGGCTTCCAAGATACCAGAACTGCTACTTGAAGCAAGGAGTCCAAGCCCACCCTTGCCATCTGGAGTACCTCTAGACTCCCAGAATTCTTCCTCGTGGGGACAAAATCCAGGTCCATCGAGTGCTGCCGTGGCTGCTGCTTCAGGCGTATCATCAATGTCAGAGCTCGTAGAGATATATCAGCGACTCAGAGACACAATGACCAAGAACGAACTTGAATCACACCATGCTTCAAGGTTACCCGGAGCTTCTGGAGATGTCTCTCCACTCGATTTCTCTCATAGTGATACCTTAGCAGAAGCTCTTGGATATTCCATATCAGCTGTCGAGATTCAGCAGCGCGGTGTTGGATCTCCTGCCCGGCCGATTTTCTTAGACAGCCTCCCGCAACAAGCCTTGACACACCTTCGAATCCTATCGGAAACTGCTGCTTCCTTTATTTCCATTAGTGGCATCCGTTTCGCTGGAAATAACCGGGTTGCTCAGGAGTTCAGTCGCGACTATGAATTACAGCACTCACAATTGTTCTTAAGACCTTCTTACAAGGTTCCTCAAACTGAACAGCCATTGTCGCAACAGTCACTACTTCATCAAGATGTCTTTACCTTCCTTGCCAAATCCTCACTCTGCCTCGCATCGGTAGACAGTATTGACATTATGCATCTTGTCAGACTTTGTTATATTGCAGAGCTAGTAAAGGTGGTAGTCAACATGGGCCGGAACATGGGCTCAACCGACTATTTCGTGTGGATTGGCTACGAAAAGCAGATGAATCCCAATGATCCACAGATTCCAGGCCGCGAGCCCGGTTTTGATGCATTTGCTGATTTCTGTATCTCTGTCCGACAGGCAGATGATGATTTCTTCACTCAAGGACAAGGATCCAAAGTCAACGCTTTCAACCAAGTCTGTTTCAACGGTTTGCAGTCGTGTCAAAACTTCGTGATGAAGTACGCTCTGGCATTCCTTCGCAAGGCCACCATTCTTCTACATGTTCGGTACGGTCTTACATTCAACAATCACATCTCGTCCAATCCAGATGCGGACGAATTGGATCGCCTGACGGAAGCCCTCATGCTGCCAAGTTTCGATGAAATGTGTGCATCTGCTCTTCCGCGCTATAGTTACCGCAATAGTATACTGCCAAAGCTTATCCATGGGTGGATCAAGATGGCAAAGTTGCACATATATGGAGAACTCACGCTTAGTCATCCGGCGATTTTTGAACTCATTGGGTTACCAAAGAACTTCGACACTTTAATGGAAGAGACGATGAAAAGACGATGCCCTACTACGGGTAAAGATGTCTCGGATCCTATGTTGTGTCTTTTCTGTGGCGAGATCTTCTGTGGGCAAGGCATTTGCTGTTTGAAAATGGTACCAGGTACGAATGGAAACGGTCCCGCTATCGGCGGTGCCCAGCAGCATATGAGAAAGTGAGTAACCATCCCCCTTACGGGGTTCTTCCTGCTCCTAATACTAACAATTTCAAGTGGATGCCAACACAACCTTGGTCTCTTCATCAATATTCGCAAATGCTGTGTCTTCTACCTATACCACCTGTCTGGATCTTGGATGGTCGCACCCTACATCGATCGCTACGGAGAAGTCGACCCCGGCCTACGACATAGTCGACAGCTCTTCCTGAATCAAATGAGATACGACGCCTTACTTAGGACAGTTTGGTTAAGCCACGGAATCCCAAGTGTGATCAGTCGGAAGTTGGAGATGGATATCAATAATGGAGGATGGGAGACGATCTGAATTGTTGATGTTAGATTTCATCACTTAGCGCTGGCTAGCGAAGCCTCATTTGAAGGGCGTTCTTGTGGGTAGACTAGCGCGTGTTTCTTTTTGATGCCAACCTTTTTTATATCAGTGAATGTCCATTTCCCTATTTTGATACGAGTTGAGACACTTCTTTCGTTGTAGACTGACTCACTTGCTCTTCCCTGTGGGGAGGAGCGGGGAATTTGATATTTTTCTAGGGTAGGGAGGGGAGTTTGACGGAATTTAGATAGAGAAATGGAGTTGATCTTGAACTTAAGCCCGGGTATGTTCATATTTCTATAGGGGCTTTTCCTATCTATGTATGCAGTCACGATGTGGTCATAAAGTTGTGGGACGTAAAGGTTGCTTCATATTGAATTATATGATCAGTAGACGTCTTTGATTTTCTTCCATCCAGAGACTTGAGCGAGCATGCGTACTATCCTGCTTTCTAATCCGACAATGACACGTGTTCGTGGAGTCAAATCGTCAGAATTGAACACAGTAGAGTATTCAGCCTTCGCAGTAGTTCTCGGTTGAATAGTGTCTCGATTAGGATTACGCACAGAAGCCTATTCGAGGGAAACTATAGGTCTTTCTAGTACTTCGTCGAACTCCTGGTCATTGGCGTTGACATTACGTCTTTTATTTGCCGTTTTGCCGTGCTTTAATTCACCGGTGGGTTGTTGGCCTGTGGAACCATCTCGTAAAACCAACCGTCTATAGTCTTGCTGCCACCGTATTTGAAGTTGCTTGGGTTGTAGACGGGATCGTTGCCGTTGCAGCTGTCAATGAGCTCCCCGAAGGCGCTAGCACAGTTGGGGGCAGCGTTGGCCCCCAGTAAGGGGTCGTTGGAGTTGGTGACTCGGAATACAACTTCGTTTGGGTCGTTGGCATTGTAGCGAGCTTCTGCTAGTCCTTGCTTGCAGAAGTCGTCGGCGTCTGCAGAGGCAATGTCGCGGCTCGGCATATATAGAGGGCCTCGGGCTACATTGCACGGGGTGTCTGTAAATGGACTTGGTGTCGCATCGATGGGGACTGGTGCTGCAATTGCCATTGAAAAGGCGATGGCGAATGTGAAGGCCGTGGCAATTGGTCTAGAGATGGACGGCATGGTGGAGATGTGTTTCTGTAATGAGGATGGGAAATAGGGGGGAGGGGGCGGGGGTGATATTTCCGTGCAAGGGTGATAGAGATCAGGAGATGAGTTTAGGAGATGCGAGAGGTAGACTTGCTGATGATTGTGAGTGGCGGGCAGACTTCCGTCATTTATATATGGTGTTCCTCACTTTGACGCTTCACAGCTTCACAACGTCCAATTCCAACAATCAACTATCCCCCCTTCGCCACGGCCGAGTGCACAGGGGAGGGAATGCACCGCCACGAAGAAAATAGTCAAGGGCGTCCACCTACGCGGAAGAGGGGTTACCAAATATCTAATGGTGTGGCTAGAGGGTGTATTTTTTAGGTGGCTTAGCTTGTTACACGTGGGTGCTGAGCCCTTAATTTCCCGACATGAGACGTGGTTGCTTAGTAAAATCTAGGATAGTCGTTTCAAGTGCCCTAATTAGTCTTGTTCTGTATTTTGTGAATGTTTGTTAAAGAGAAGGAAGAGTGGATATTCGCGGATTAAAAGCTAACCTTAAGCAGGGATCTAGAGTCGCCAGGGGAATTCTGTCAAGGCTGTTAACTTAGGAATTTAGAGAGCCATTCTCCAACTAAAACAATTTTCCTTGGTGTTCAAGGTCGATCAGGAGTATCTAGGGCCATCGGCCAACTCGCTTGATGGCGCAGTTTGATGGCCAATGGCAAGCGCTTAAGGATATCAGGCATTATCATCCATGTTTCACGCCCCGCGCGTAGACGCCTTCTGCTCTATTTATATCTTTAAGCGACGTTGTAGTGTCAGTGCTCCGTTTTGGCAAGAAATTTGGTCGCTATTGATGAAGCCTCGCTTGCTAGGTCAGTTGGCGACGAGCGATTGGGGATTGTCAAGGCAACGCGAGAGGAAAAACGTATAACCGAGTTATATGCAAAATACCTTAGCGAGCTTGGCGTCTAGCCCCAAGGCTTTCGCTTAAACGCAGTCCGCCAACACACAAACAACAAGTATCCCACCGTACAGCCTGCACTTACTACCATATATACTTTTTTCATGTAAACTTTGTTAATAAAGATGCCAAGTATCCGGACGTTTACGTACAAATTCTAGCTGTGCACGACAGCTAGGTGTTGGGCATCAACAAAGTTTGTAGGTAAAACAGCGTCTCTATTCACTGAGTTTATACGGTATGGCTGCTCTTGCCTCTATAGCCTACGGGACTTCGGTTTCCATAGTTCAGCAGCACATTGGAACCGCGGTTGGGTCTGCGCTCTGGTCTGGAAATTATAGAAGGAGGGACTTTTTAGTATGATGCATTCATTAATGCTTACGCCCCTTGATAGCATGGTCTAATCAAGTTAGATTGTTCGAAATAAGTTCGTCATCCATGAGATGGAGCGGGAGGGATTCTCGCCATCAAGGCTCAAGGCACTCCTGCTCATGATAGACGTCAACGTATTGCACAGCTAGAACAAGTTTTCGCCGCTCCATTCTTTCAGTATACTCGCCATAATTCTTGGATGCAGGCAACTGTCGGTCCAACAAATGTGTGGATATGCATCCATGGAATGAGCATGTGCCATGTTAGGGCTGCGATACGATCCATTGAGTGTAAGGAAGGCATGAACTCCCCAATACAAGTTGCAACACTCTGATGACCCAATACCCCTCGCTAGACAGGCGAGTTGAGTCTACTACCCCTCTCCCCTAAATCGTCGCCGATTTAGTCTCGGACGCAGAAGTAAGCATATCCACAACTAGTGAGACAGCCAAAGATGATCTGTTTCCCGGGGGGCTTTATAAACAGAGTGGCTTTCATGCCATCAACACCCTTCTGGAGATCACAAGCCGCAGGCAGTGCTCTCACAGCATGCTACAAATTCGAAAGGAGCATATCCAACAAGATGGACCATGAATGAACACAATATTGACGGTGGAGAGACTCTGTCGAGAAGCCTGTGTGGCGTACAAAAGAAGAACTGAGTTGAAAACGCCCTGACGAGCTCAATTCAGGGCCGCAGGCTAGATATATAAACACGGACAGAAGTAAGCGCCTATTTGGTATCTAGGGGGGTACCTTTACCCCGTGACGGCCTGTCATGAAGTCTGAACGAGAGCATGTAACTTCAACCCGTCTTTCTCTCTTCTCGTCGTCATAATTTTGATCGCCCTCATTCAATCATCAGAACCCAGAAAGGATCCGAGGGAGTCTTCCCCTCGGAATTTTGGTTATGACAACCCCCCCCCCGGTCGGCAGTAAGATGCTTCAGGTACGAATATGTCCGGAAAAATAAGGGTGACCACAGAGGGGTGGAATAATGTTAGGTGGCCTAGATGAGAGATTGAAAAGCAAAACGTGAGTATGAAAGGTCGACGCTCCTTTCTGTTCCATGACAGTCACAATCCACTACATTCTTATGCGAGGGATCTGAAGGTTGTAACTAAACAACTCTTTTGTTTGACAAGTCTAATGCCCTCTGTTAGATCTTAATGACCTCCGGATTGTTAATCTACATTAGGGTTTCCTCGTCACTCTCGGTACTCTCGCTACCAACGCTTTCCTCCAATACATCGATAACAACACGAAACCCCCGACAACTTGCTTCTAATTCCATAATCTCCCGCATCTCAGCTCCAAGACTCCAAACTATCTGTCGGATCAAACCATCCTTGTGCTCTTGATTAAACACACCTTGATTCATACCGCCATTAATGCACAACTCGGAGGTCTCCGCGCGTCTTAGCTCAAAGGCCGTGGAGAAGTACATCAGCATGGCCAGACACAACTTGATGAGCGCCTCTTTGTATTCGGGCTTGAGGGCAAGATCGGATGGATATAGGGAGGTGGAGGTGTAGAGATTCTCCATCACGGCGTAACGTGCGACGATGCTGGCAACCTCGTGAAGTTGGGAGAACATGGTATGTAGCGTGTCGAGGCTAGCCAATGGAAGAGAAGCGTCGGCGAGGGAGGAGTCGTAGTTCTATTAGACGTGTTGATTTAGGATTGGGAAATATCAAACGCTGCCTAAGGGAGGTGTTATACACATACATTTATGAGCCTCCACATACATGCCCAACCGACTACGGCTATGCCTAGTCCCATTTGTTGGTCAATCATCTTCATGACTCGGACTATATTATCTCTGACCTCCAGAACTTCCTTGAAGTCAGCCCTATGGCTGATAATAGTAGGCATAACCTTCAGTCTCTCCGAAAGTTCCATGGCGATTTGGGTTTGATCGAGTTTCTGGAGATCAACGGGATCTAGGCCTAGGTCCAGCACGACACGACGCATGTAATTAGTAGTTTTGAGGTTTTCATATGCTGTCCACCAGAGCGCCTTCCGACTATTCGGTGTAGCTATAGTTTCTGTTATTTCATAATCGAAAGAATGCGGTCGCCTTGTATATTGGGCAGGTTGTGGGGGGCCAGGCAGCGGGGCTAGGCGGTCTAATAATGCAAATGGACGTGAACACACGTCTTGTGGTGCTTGAAGGTTTGGAGTACATCTGCTGGCTTCCAAAATAAAATCAAATGGAGCAGATTGAGCTATGAGCGTTCTGGAAGTACGTGCTTGTATATCGTTATTACAAGGGCTCTTTTCGTCTATGGGCGAGTACGCTAGGCTCCGGGGATTCTGGCAAGTACTATTTTTGGTGTTGTGATCTGTGAAATCCACGCGGTCATCTGGTGTGTGCCGAAACTTCAGATTGAAAGAAAGGTCTTCAGTAAATTGCTTCTTGTGCTTATTGGGAGCTTGTGGGTTCATCAACGCCGACCAATCGAGCGATGGGTCAAATAAGCTAGGTCGAATTGTCTTGTCGCGATCGTCCTTGAAGATACCAATATGAGTTGAGCGAGGCTCTCCTGCCGCGAATTCTGATGTCCGCCTCTTGTAGGATCGTTGGTTACTAGGCGCTTCGAGTTCATCCTTTGGCGGCTCGGCCACTTTAGCTTGTTCGGCGTCACCCTCCTCGTGAACCAAAGATGATTTTCGATCAAGATCAACGTGCCGGGGGCGCAGCTCTGGATCCCTATCGACCCAGTTGGCCTCCAAAACGCCTGATATCTGCACTCTTGTTCGTTGCTGTTGCTGTTGTGACCTCGTGTCGGGAATCCTGGAGCAACTGCTGCTTTGGGACCGTATGAAAGTACACCCTAACATCGGGACTACTGCTGGTTTTGCTGTCCTACTATGTTTCACCCGTGATGCCACGGTAGTCATGACATCAACTGCTTTCTCTTGGTATCCTTTCGATTGTGTAAATAGAACATAGAAACTTGGTGGTGAAAGATCGTGTTGCTCGTCCAATAAATTGTAGAGTGTTACGATTATTTCTTTCATGATGTCAACAGATATCTGGTGCAAGCGACTTTTTTCTGTTCCTATTAGCAGGCGGATCATAAGAGAAAGAAGATACGGATATGAGGAGGGTTCCCTTGACAGGCTTGCTCTTGAATAGAGTACTAGGACACAGAAGAGCTCTTTCGTCCCCATTATCTGGGGGTATCTTCTCTAGAGAATAATGGTACCCCTATCGACAATTTACACAAAAACGACCTCTTGAACTGTGCCAGCAGTAAATTGGACATACCTTCAGACTGAAAAAAATCCAGATAATCTCCACTGTATATTTCGTAATACTCTAGGCATCTTTCTTTGATAGTTCTACCGCTAAGAACAAATAAATCACTGAGCTGCGTGGCAGCAAATCGTGCTGGGTCATCATGTTTCAGGTGTTCTAGAACTAGGTTCTCAAGACTGCTATGGGCGGTACGAAAAGCGTACAGGACAGACTCAACAGCTTTGATGGGTATAGCAACATCGATGCCCTTTTCCTCTGTGCTATCTTGAAAAGCAGTGGCGCTCTTGAAGCTGTCAAGGGATTGAATAGGCCTCATGCCTTTTGTTCGCGTGACGACTTCTCCGGTTGTCTCGATATTGCGTCTTGTACCCTGATGATGTAAGCTGGCGACTGGTGCATTTTTTTCAGGAAATTTTATAGGGGTAGAGAGCGAATTGAAGGCGGGGAAGTTTTCGGGTATGACGATGAAAGACTCTGTGTGTAGCATGTTGGTTGAATCTTGAGGAGCTTGGAGAGTATTCTCTGAAATTTTGGAACAATAACTTTTGTCCAAGATGTGCCCATAATTGGGCAACATGCTGCGACATTGTACTGCTTCTTGGGCAGCTTCCAATGTCGTAATAGTGGCAGGTTGGAGCTCTTCCTTGGCATTTCGTTGAAACCTACTAGAACTATTGATGTTGCTGTGAAGAACAATTAGCTTGTAAAGCTTATGAAATCAATGGGAAAGTGGTTGAGGAAGCTATGATGTAAAAGAAAGTTATCACATATAAAACAACAGACCGGTTAGGATATTTTAGCTTTCAAGGCCTTTCCTGCATATTTAAACAGAGCATAAACCGTCACTGCAGCTTTACGGGGTAACCGGACGAGTCACTGTGGCCCCATACATGTGAAATAGAAAGAAAGGTAATTAAACTTGATATTGCTGATAAACCGATTGTGAAAAGGCGTAACTCTATATGATCCGTAATAAGAAGCTTTCAATCTGAGCGGTAAATGGAAACATTTATGACCAAGGAGACAACCATTTGACAACTTAAACTTTTAAAGATACTTACAGAAGTGATAATTGCAAGTCTACTTGTAGACTCATGAGGATTGTTGCTAGAGTTCCCTTCATGCCTCGTAACCTTTTCAAGAGTTTTCGAATCTGCCCCTCTTTGTACACAAACTTGACTTTCAATTTCCAGGTAGTCTTTCCATTGGCTCCCAGCCTGCTCAAGACTTTGTCGATCTCCTCGTATAGCTCTGCGCATTCCTTGATGATCTTGGCTGTGAGAAGATATATGTCATCCGAGTACCATGATTTGCTGTCCTCGAGCAACCTCGACAGTATGGTTAGCGATTGGGCGAATGTTTTGAGATCCTCGGCCAGATCCTGAATGTCTTCGAATGCAGAAGAAACAGCAGATCCCAAAGTGTATAGTGTTTGGGACAGAGACAATGCCGTTTGGGCCAAAGTGACAATGCTAGCCACCGCACCAACTGTTGTCATATGGTCCATCTTGACGGATGCGGCCTATCTCAAAGTGACAGCTTGGCAGCCATGGAAGCAACCCTATACACAAACAATTGATATGACAGGAGTAGTTACTCTTGCTTAAGTCGTTGAATGCTAGGTTGAGGAGCATATAGCGGGTTGTGATACGAGCATAGTCCTCATGTTGAAAATAAGCCGCCGAGTTGTCGAGTAGCCGCAAATTCAGGATTTCCTGTGACAAAGCATCATTGTAAAGAGAAAGAGCTTACTCCGTCCAAGTTGGCAGCTAATCAACAATCTCCCTCTGTTCATATATATGCAAAAGATAGACACTTATAAACATATCGATTGCCAATTGTGTTTCAGATTTAACATATCGGAGTTAAAGGGCCGCTCGGCTCACCGCCTTCAATCCTGTCTATTTTGGGTGAGAGCAAGGCGGTCAAGAACGGCAGAAACAAAAATTTCCTATTTTCACCGGCTGGTCGCATCACGAAATACGCATCATTCGATGCGATAGCAACAATGGGTAAAAGAGGAAGTGGTGCGTCCAAAATGGACCATAACAATGCCAATCGCAAGCGCAAAGCCAACGATTCCCTCAGCTCGGCTCCAGCCTCAAAGAAACAACAGAGAAAGAAGCTGACTGCGTCTGCAAAGACCCCCAAAGCCGAAATTCCCCTCCAGACGGCGCCCTTCTTTCTCGATCCGAGAGGTACCGACCTACAGAAAGAGGTAGAGCTTTACGCCTTTCTGAAAAGCGAAGACTTATCCGAACGACTCGCTGCCGCCAATTCAATCATATCTGGCCTGTTCGATGGGGACGGCGTCGAGGAAGCAACTTTGCAAAGGCATCTTGAGAGAAGGCTATTTCGGGGACTTGCAAGCGGCGTCAAGGCAGCGCGACTCGGCTACAGCATTGTCCTTGCCGAAATACTTGCCCAACTGTTTGGAGATCAAGATCTAGCAGAAAAGAAGTACCCGAATCTCTCTTTTAACAAAGTCCTCGATATCCTGATCGCGAAAACAAAACCAGAAGGAGATTTAGATGGGCAAGAGACCAAGGATCACTTCATTGGCTTGCTTTTTGGCCTTCAGACCTTCGTCCGTGCGAACATACTACTCAAGGAGATGGAGAGATGGATAATGGTATTGGACATGTTGATTGTGTTACAAGAAAAGCGATCCTGGATCCGAGAAGAATGCGGATGGGTTATTATCGAAGCCGTTGCCCAGATGAACGAATCCAACGCACAGTGGACTCTGCGGAAACTAGGCGTGGCAGGACTCGCCAGCACACCAGAAGGTGTGGGAATCTGGCTTACGGTCCGTGACAGGTTCCCTGATATGGAATATCCTCTGAAACCTTGGGGAACTAGTGGGAATCCCTTGAAACACCTCAAAACTCTCGCGAAAGCATTAAAAGAAAGTCACGACAATAAGAAGAAGAATCAGGAACCACACACAGCCGCCCAGACTGGCAACTGGAATCCAAAGCTACATTTCGTCTGGGATCTGATCTTACAGCTCTTTGCTGATGGTGGAGATGGTGGAGATGACACATTAGTAGATTTTGCGAACTTCTGGAAGGTAGCAGTGGATGGTACAAACCCTAGTTGAATTGAAAGATATGCCAAGCTAATACTGCCCAGAAAACCTCTTCTCGAAAGACGCCTCAGTAGAGCGCAAGTTCTGGGGTCTCTTACTCTTCCAAAGGATGCTTGAGCATCAGAAAAAATACGCAAAGCTTCTTCCCTCCATTTTCAGCCGCAACTTAGTTCGGTGCTTAATCAACCACACGAAAGAACAGGATCGCTTTTTAAACAAGTCCGCCGAAAAATCTCTTGATGTCATGGTTCACGCTGTCGAAGCGAGCCCACTGCTTTTGTCTACAGTTCTCCTGCCCTTGATTGGTGATCATGGCAAGTATAATTTCGACACTACCACCAAAACCAGGACTATCGATAAGCTGCTACGCTTCGTTGATGATGACAATGCTAGCATGGTAATCAATGCCCTAATCGAGCCGACATTGGTTGTGAAAGTCGATGGGTATGTTTCAAAAGCGCTCCTTCTCCCAGGGGACCTTCGAAAGAAGCTAACTTTCAGTAGAGATGAGGCTGAACAAGTAAGAGAGACAGAATTGCGGAGACAGTTCCTTGCCGATTATGTATTATTCATGGTACGAAACTCAGGTGCTGGGAATTCGAGCGAAACAGTATGGGTGAAAGAAACTGCTGTACCCACGGTAGCAAGAATAGCATACTGCGAAGATGCGAGATTCGATCCACCACTCTCTTCGAAAACCCGAGCACATTTCGGGAATTGCCTTATATCTATATCCACACATGTTTTGACTGATCTGAGTCAGTGTAACAGTTTTTGCCAGTTGGTGGGCAGCTTGAAGCCTAATGCAGTAGCAATGGACAGCAAAGTCTCGGAAGCCAAGGACCAAGCAAAATCTACAATGAAGAAGCTCATGGCGAAGGGCGACAAGGCAAGCGCTGACAGCCAGGCCCCATACCGAGCTTTATCTCTCCTCTACGCGCTAGTCATCTTACAATTGTACGATGGGGATTCAGATGCTGTCAACACTATGGAAGAGTTGAAAGCCTGTTACGATAATCTCATTCAGCGTAAGACCAAGGACGACGAGGACGTTGATGCTTCCACAATCTTAGTCGAGCTACTCTTGTCGTTCATTTCTAAACCATCTGCGCTCCTGCGAAGGGTTTCTCAACATGTCTTCAGCGCTTTCATGAACGATGTGACGGCCGAAGGTTTAAAGTTGATGACAGACGTGTTGGAAACTAAGGAGAACCTCAAAGGACAACAAGAACTATTTGATCAACAACCTGAAGATGAAGAAGAACCCGAGGATGACGACGATGTGGGAATGGACTCTGACGTAGAGGTCACTGACATGAATGGTGAGAAGGGGCATCTCAATAGTTATTTAGTTGAGGCAGAGGAATATTCTAAGGAGTCTGAAGAAGACGACGGTGACTCTGATGAAGACGACGACGACGATGACGATGAAGATGCAGTGAAACAACTCAACGACGCTCTAGGAAAGGTTCTTGGCTCGCATACTCTGGACCCCAATGCCGAAGAGTCAGACAGCGATGCAGACATGACAGACTCCGAAATGATGCAACTCGACCTAAAGCTTGTCGAGATATTTTCGCAGACTAAGAAGACAACGAACAAGAAACGGGAGAAGAAAGACGCTAAGGAACGGATTGTCAATTTCAAAATCAGAATTCTTGACCTTTTGGACCTTTATGTCAAGAAACAAACCAGAAATCCATTGGCATTTGGCCTACTATTGCCACTTCTCCAACTCGCTCGCAGAACCACAAATAAAATTCTCGCCGAAAAAGCCATTGGCATCATTCTGTCTTTCGCCAAGCACGCCAGAAAAAGCGGCACCCCTGAATCCGTCGACATCGAAGCGCAACTCGAACTCATGACCGCCTTCCATTTCGAACTCACAAAGAAGTGCTCACCCGCATTATCGAAGGCAGCAAGTACATCCTGCATGCTCGTCGCGAGCAACCTGTTCAAGCATGACAAGAAGTCGATAAAGAAGATCGCGAAGAAGTATTCTGAGGCCCAGATTAGTTGGGTGCTGAAGGAGAAGAATTATAGTGCGGTAATGTTTACGGATTGGAATAATTGGTGCCAGGCCCATGCGATTGCGTGATTGATAACGTAGCTTTGTTGTAGATATGAGTGCTGTGATACCTAGGAAAAGAAAATCAAATTGGGATTTAAGTATGCTATATGTCTGTCGTCTTTCTAAACGGAAAGCCCGGTAAGGGTTAGCATATTTGCTCTATGTATGGCAGGCGATAGCCACTGTGTTTACTCTGAGTTGAGCTGAGTTAAGTTGAGTATAAGTAGGTAGTCTACTTAAGTCAACTTAGAGAGTAGAGCTAAGTAGCGTGTCATATAATATTTACCAGCTAATGTATATTAGAATATCCTAGTATAGTAGTATAATATAATACTACCTAGTACTATCTAGTCCTACCTAACAAGAGCAAGTGGAGCCAGCTTAGACTTGTGTAGCGCTACTTATGCATCTAGGTGTTGCGACCCTAGAGCTAGGATCCTCAGACTCATTAGTTTCGCGACTGATGCAAAGGATTCTAACTTCCGAACAGACTCTTCTAAGACTCCATTGGAGAATTTCGAGGATATGATAATTTTCTAGCTACAAAAAGAAGTGAAAGAACGACTGGGGGTCGTGGAATTGGTGTAGTTTTGCGCGAGGCTGCAAGAGTGCTGTAGATCCTCCATACAGAACAATCAGTTTAAGCAAGGACGGGAGCATCTAGAGACTATGCTTCGGCTCCCCAACTTGGAGAAGCCCCCAATTATCGGTATTCCATTTACAGTGATCGATGAAATAGCCGGTTGGACAAGAACGTCGATATATTCTTTAAGCATTCCGTATTTCCCCTCTCCAGCACCTGCTCCTGGGAAATTTTGGGCTTGAAGATACTTAATACTCGGTTCGCCTCGTGATATGAACTTTGTCGTATACTCGGGATAAGTAAAACGGCTTCCTAAGCAAAATGGCTTGTTTCGGCGATAGCTTCGGATGTAATTTTATACTAGAACTACTATACTAAAATTATACTAAGTCCTAACATTTAGTAAGGAATAATTAAATTTAATAGAATCCTGTATGTGTACAATATCTGATACTATCGCCGAAATAGGAAGCTGTTTGACTTATCCCGAATATTACTATCTGATTTTTATTATATCGACTCCTTCGCTGCAGTGTGTTCGAGGAGAGAGCAAAAATCAAAAAGTTCGGACCTTTTTGCCCTACATCTTATTAGCCTGTTACCTGGGGCCACAGGTCGGGAACCTAGTTGGATAAGGGGGGCCCTCCGTTCCCTGGCGGTCGGATGACGATAGGGTTCTATAGCGTACCATCCGCGGGGTAATCTAATTTATATCCTGATCAGCTGTTCTGATTGGAGGAAATAGTGAGCGACAGAATTCATATAGTCATGTAAGCGCGGCTTGGTGTAGTGATAAGAATTTCGAGTTACTATATTTAAAATCTAATAACTCTAGCCTCTAGCCTCTAAGGCGATAGATTATAATAGGAACTGGGGGGCGGGGGGTTTTCTTTCTTTTTGTCCTCGGTTTTCCTCGTGAATAAGCATTGTTATATACTCAGGATAAGTAAAACAGCTTCCTAAGTAAAGTAGCTTGTTTAGGCGATAGCCTCGGATATAATACACCTATAGATTATAGTAATAATCTTAATATCACGGAATAGTTAGGATTCTAATAAATTTAATTACTCCATACTAAATGTTAGAATTTAGTATGATTTTAGTATAGTGGTTTTAGAATAAAATTATATCCGAAGCTATCGCCGAAACAAGCTATTTTACGGAGTACTTAGGAAGCCGTTATATATCAGAAAGCTCATATCATGAGGCGAATCGAGCATTAGTTCTTTTCCATCGAGTGGTCCTGTTAGAATCCCTTTCCCATATGTTCGTCGATTTTGGCGAAGAAGCCGGCTTTATGAAAGACACTCAGTTTCAGCTTCTTCAGAGACAGCTGGTATCGTCCCCATCGCAGCCAAGAGAAAAGATCTGATATGTGGATTTTCAAATCGCTTAGTCATCTTACGGCCACAGAGCGATTGTGGTTCGATTGTCGGGAGAGTCATCGTGCTAACGGATCATCTTCTATGAGCCTCACTACCACGGTTGCAGAGTCTGACCTAGAGTTGGCGGGATAGGTTGTATGTGAGCGCTGCTGTACTGCTGCCTCTGACTTGTCCTAAGGCGCCGTTGCAGCCAAAGCTTTTGGGACTAGAGTGATAATGCTAGTTGAAAGATTTTTCGAGGAACTAGGATTACCACCGCCAGATATTGTACGAAGCCTGCTAATATCTTTGAAAAAAAGGTTTCTAACAATTCCGTAGCTCATATTATGTATCTCTAGCAGATACCACCAGTTTCTTGAAATTCATCTCTTCTCTCAGATTAGTTGTTTAATCTAAAATTAACGATCTGCAGTATTAAAGTAGGGGTACAAGTGATTACTTAATATACAATAAGAACTCTTACAGTCCTCCTAGTTCCCTCCATATGAACCTAACAAATCTTTGTGGTTTTTGAAGAACAGTTTTATAAATTGAGCAATAGAACGAGGTTCAATCATATTACATTCTAAAAAAGGTAGGAGTGCTAGTGTTGCCTCGCATTTGTGTCATTCTTTGGGATTCTTTCCTACCAAGTGTAAGGCCAAGTTACTCCGCCTGATAGTGAAGTATAAATTGTGCTAAAAGGTTAAAAACATGAGACCGGATGAGAGACCGAACAATCCACCATCTTTTTCTTCAACGAATGAAATCCATTTCCTACTCTCGCTCTCATGTACTATACGACAGGGTTCGTAGATTTCATACATGTGCTCTGGCAAACTCGCAACTCAACATAAACAGAAGAGATTATCCCAATTGCCAAACTTTCATCCGCTAACAGGAAACAAGACAAGAAGTTAAGAGATGGTATTCCATCCATTGGACCACGAAGACCCCGACCAATATCTGTGATAAACCCTGTCATCATTCCCCTTACAAAAACAATCCAACCTATTCGAACCCCACGAAACGACCGTCGGGGCACTACTAAAATCCCCGCCCATCGACGTCCAACCCGAAGACCAACCACCTCCCGAAGTCCACGATCGATGCCAGGCTCCACTATCAGTCCCAGTCGCAATACAGTCCACTCGATCCGAACCCCACGACACGCAAGTCGGTTTACTATTGAAATTCCCTCCGATGCTTTGCCAGCTCGACCATCGGGAGCCATCCCATCTACTATACCACATGGCACGATCCTCGCGAATGCCAAAGATAAATATATTAACCGAGACCGTGATAGAGATAACCTCGCTAATAAACGAGCCGCCTCGATTATCCCACACGCCCCAAGAGGAACCGCCCCAGTTCCTATGCCAGCAGGACTTGTCGTTCCCCACGCCGAAGAAATCAATACGGACAGTGACCGTGACTGTAATGACCACCGACAAACTAGTCGAGAACGTGCCGCCGAGACTCCGATAACCACTCCATTGATTCCCATTCCACTCGTTATACCACGCCGCGCCATCGGTCCCCACGCCGTAATACGAGAGGTAACTCGACCCATACGACACTAGCGAGATGGAACTCCCGAACGTCCCGCCGTAGTTGTTCCAGCCAGACCAGGAATTTCCATTCCTGTATCTATGCCAGGCGCCGCTGTCGGTGCCAGTTCCAATGATGTCAACACGGTTAGATGTTGAGACGACGGCTGGGATGGAGGCGAAGGTTCCCCCGAGATTGCTCCATGACGGGGACCAAGAGTCTCCGCTGTAAGAACGGTATGTGAGGGCGTTGGAGCTGGTGAGTTGATAGACGTCCATGCGGCCTGTGCCTAAGGTCACTGCGGCTATTGCAGCGATTTTTAGGAGGGAGCCCATGGTTGCTAGATTGCTTCGTTGAATTTTCTGATAGGGACGGTTGATGGGATGTTGTGGGAGGCTTTTGAAAGCGGGTTTCAGCTTACCTATCTCTAAAAGAAGTTCTGTTCGAAAAGGTAGTTTGGTCAGTATGTATGGTGATATGTCCCCTACTTAATGCAGAGTAGAAGCCGATTGCGTTCCTCCAGAGAGCCGAGAACCTCAAGTGTGAAGCAGGATTCGCGAAGAGGAATCCTCCGATAAAGAGGGGGCCTTCAGGAAAGGTAAATGACTGCTAATGATTCCACTGAGACAGTTGGGAAGATAGCTTCCTTTTGATAAAGCTCGGCCACTCTAAGCCCAACACACATAGAGAGGTACGACAGTGCTCGAAATAAATCCAAAACTTTAACCAATCACTCGTCTACATCATCTAAGGTGACTTTCTCAAAATGCTCTTTTCTCCATTCAGAGGCTTATCAAACAGTGATCATACGATAAACACATAAAAGCAACCTCATTTCAATATAACTTAATCTACGAGCCCTCGGCGGGATCCATCACTACACTTGCAAGTTACATACCAAGTACGGTCTTCCATCCCATTTCGTGTTGTAAACTACGAAGAGCTACCACGTCCAAAAGCACGGAAGTTGTTGCTAGCGTAGTCCTATTGGCCGGTGTGTTATATGTCGTCTGCGAAATATCGGAGTTTCATTACGGTGGTCTCGGCGCATAGTACATTTAGCCATCCCTATCATAATGCTTTTCACAACACCATTGCGACACTGGAACGCTCCATCTACCAACACCTTAGCCTTGGACTTCAAAGTCGCACCCCATATCGTACAATGTTGTTTGATTCAATTTGCCGTCTGCTGAGTATCAATGAGTGCACGGAGCAGGCTTCCCTTTTCGTCTAAACCGCTTTCCAGTGAATTCGTTGAGAATATCCGAGGACATTTAGGGTATTATTTCTTCCTTCATAAAGACTTGAGACTTAAAGTCACTGATCTAGCGTTTTGTAAGAGTGTGGGTGTCTTCTTCCTATACACTAAAATCTATTTAGATTCTGTCGACCAATCAAAAGTCCGATTCGGTCTTTATGACCATTACGGGCAACTTCACTTTCGTAACGAGGAGAACTTATCGATGGCAACGGGCTATCCTCTCTTCTCCCCAGCTCCCATTCTTAGAATCTCAAGTTCTCACACCTGCACCCATATTTCAGCACCATCTTTTCAAGAAATCTGACCACCAAAAGTCGAATTGAATCGAACGGTAGGCAAAGAGAGGCGTCAGAGAATGTCATCGGTTTCCTTCTGCCTATAATTTCCAAACCTAGGAGTAGTTTCTACTTAGATTTTATTCATTTCAATGCCTATATCCTCTATCACCACCACTTTCTTAGTCTCTTCCGTGATAATTTTGACACTTGACAGAAGTTCGGACAAATCAACGCCTCGTTTAAGATCGCTGGCCCTCGCTATCGTCCTCGGGTGCTTCTGACCTAAAACTTTTGCGCTAGCATCCACAGCCTCTTGATAAAACTGTTTCGAGTCATCATGTCGCCTTTGGATTTCCCGAAGTCTGGCGATTCGAGACATCATTGTGACAGTCTCTGGATGTTCTTCCCCGAGGACTCTTACTTGGCATGTGTGAGCAATTGCGAGTAGTGTATCTGCTGTTGTAGTATATCTATAGCTCCCCAAGGGTCATCCCAAGGCTGGCTTTGCAACGGGGTGTTACTGGATGGTCTTCATTCTGAATTTATAGTCCCCCTTTCAGAGCTTCTTCCTTCAAGATCTTTGCCTAGTGAGATTTAGTGAGTAAGAATTCGTGGTGGGTTTTCACCTTATAGAAGGCCCTCTCGAATTTTAAGACTTCAAGCTCCATACTCTCTGCCATTTCATGTCTCCCGGTCTCATTATATATCCATGCAAGATACAATTTATTGACATAGCAGAAAGGATGCAACTTCCCGAGATTTTGGAGACGCAAGGCAAGAACCGATTCGGTTAATTCTTCCGCTTCTACATAGTGACCTTGCATGACTAGGATAATAGCCATGTTCGACATCTTCCACAAGGTGAAGTGATGATCATGGCCTCTTAGTTCGAGCTGGAGTTTGAGCAAGCATGAATTGAGAGGTTCCACGAGACTGTACTTCCCCTACACGCATTGGCCTAAGTAAGACCAGCCATAACCTCTAGTGTCTCGGGATGCGAGGCCCCTCTGACTTTCCTTATTTTCGAGTCTTAGTAGTTGTTCCGTGTTCAAGAGAACCATAGCGTGAGGTGCATAGGATGACCACTTGTCTCTTGTCTCCCATTCTCCATCCGTGATTTTCTCTATAAGGTTCGTTAGGGCTCGGGTAGTTGATGCTTAGATCTTCCCTTTCAAGTTCAACTGGCTCTGCATTACCAGCTTCACCAATCGATGGATGTCGTACGATTTCTCATGTCTCCCTTCCCATGTCGACCCATCGCTGCGGACTGTTATTAGTGCGAGTGCCAGTAGTGTGCCTATTCAAAGACTCCGGAATAGCAATAGCATATGTATCAAGGGAACTCATAACAGACAGGATCTCGGCAGCCAGTGGATCTACAGTTAGAACATGATCGAAGGTAATAGCCCAAGTTGCAGCAACCGGATTGTGTGATTCTTGATCGCCTATGTCGTCTTCAAAGTCCTCACTCTCCAAGCAAGTCGGTCTTGTCATCATCGCTTGCTCTATAGAGCTCTAAATACTCACCGATTGACAGGAAATTCTGTCGAATGGATGAAGATGCTTGCACTGTACAAGAGCAAGCGGAACACCACAAAGTTCCTGGTTCAATTCCTTCAGGTCGCTGATATCTGCATCGTGGTCTGTCAGACGTGCTTCTAGCTAGAAACAACATAGACTCCTGCGTGGATAGAGCGTTTACTAGAATAACCATATGGTTTACAAATTATAACCCCACCCGGCCTTACTATCATCTTCACTATTATAGTCGACGCCTCCAGCCTTTCGACATCTTTTCAAATTGAGTTGTGCATATCAAGACAATAGTTACACCCCAACGAGGAGGGCTTCACACAGAAGTCCATGCGATAATAGGATTGGCTATCGCAGCTTGCAAATCTCAATCTTAGAGCGAAATATGACGGGCCCGAATTCATTGGTCGTGGCGACTTTATCTGGATGGCATTGTACAATGTCTCAACAGTGAGCACAGATTAAGCTCTGCTCTAGGAGCAGGTTAGCTGAAGCAGCTGAGGACAAAACTTGGCCCCTGGCAAGGATGAAATCCAGACAAGCTAGCTGGGTCCAACCTTCATAGTGAGATATTCAGACAAGTCTGTGGCAACAATCAGGTTCATCTCATGCGACTTTCACATGGCCCTGTTGGAACCGCATGTTGGTCTATCCCCCTAGCCACTATCAGCCCATTTGCGGTATCGGAAGGAAAAGTTATTTACTAGTACTCCTCTGCTGCTGATTATCGAGCAGCATATCCATCTTATTGTGGATAGTGGAGTACTTCTTGGCTAATTGGAAACCTATGTATCGTTCGCCTTGCACTACACGGCAGTCATACCATCGAGACTGACGTATATCCACATTCTCTTCCTGCAAGAGTCGACAAAAGCGTTGAGATGCTTGCTGGCATGGTCTCCAACGGAGGTAGTAAAATGGCGTTTCATGGCTAGCTTGGGGCGAGTGGGTTCTGGAAGCTAAAAGAGACGAAGAAAGGATCTGGAGTCGCTCGCGGAAGCCGACACATGTATAACATGCAAGGCAGCAAGGTCTATGAGGTTGATCTGTTGGCGTTATCTCCCTCCCTGCCCGACGATGCAGGAGAATCAGTGGTCTTAGAAGTCCCAGTTTCAGCAGGCGGGACTGCTAGTGTGCTGATGTCTCAATATGGGTCTTTCCTTCTCGCAGAATTTTTAGATTGGTTGCCTTGGTCATCTCTCTCCTGGTCCCTTGATCGAACATGAGTGATCTTCTGTTATCCTACGGCAAGAGAACCATGGACTGCTTTCGACCCCTCTTAGCGGCCGTATTGAAGAGCCAAATCAAGAAACACGAAGGGCTCTCATAGGTCGTGGTTGGGCTGCCGATTTCGTTCGTGGGCCCGTGGCAGACATAGCCGTAGCAGATATCTTGTCTGGGGCTGGTAATAGCAGAGATGCAGTTGGAATTGTCGTTGCTACGGCCGAGGTACCTTTCGAACATTAGGGGATTGACGATCCTCTGCTCCATGACTTTACGGATTTCTGGAGTGGTAAGATACAGTTTCCTAGTCCACAGATAGTGGTGACACCGGACGGATTGGCCGAAGACGAATTGGAAACAATAGCGGCCCTAACGAAGTTCTTCGTTCTGGAATGGTCCCAGGAGCTGGATTACCAATTATATCACGATATTCCAGTGGATATCTACCTAGCTTAAGTCAGCACGAGAGAAGATCATGATTCATCAGGAACGGCCAAAATGTGAAAGATGAGGATAGAACAATTAGGTTGACTTATTATAGCAATGGTTTGGAAGATAGCAGGAACGAGCTCCTGCTTGCGGGAAGCGTTTTATGATCAATTTTGATTAGATGAACTTCTCTCCACAAGAATTTCTGCAAACTGATACTATTGATATGAGTTGGCTAGATGCAGAATTGACATTTTTTTCCTGATTCGAAGATTGTAACGTTAAGGGAAAGTCGCTGAATCATGACTCGGTGTTAAGGAGACTAGCGTGATACTTGACTCGTTAGGCTGTCAGCTAAAGGGAGTTTAATGCTTGCCTTATGGCCTGAGGCAACGAATCTGTATTTAACACTGGTCACAAGTCCGCACCAAACACCTCTTTACGGGTACCACTCCACCAAGAAAAACACCGACAACCTCATACCAGCAACACGCCCTTTGGAACGACACACTCTTTCTCAAAATGAAGATATACTTCTCGTGATCATGATGTTACGTCCGTCCTCTGCCGCCCGATCTAACCCCCGATCTGCCCCTCCACGCGTCCTCGTGGGCCGATACAGGGCTGGCTAGTTCGGATCTTCACACTTGAAACTGCGGATCGGAAGCTTACATCTGTGACAGACGGTCAATTTCCAGTCTCAATTGTCTGGGCGAAAGGCATCACAAGAAGTTCGAATTTCTGGAGTCAAAATCGGGCAATTAAGGGAAATCACAACCTGGGCCAAAGTTGGCAACAATACGGACCATCGCGGATCGCGAACTCAATTGTGATGTTTACAACTTCAGGACTAAAATAGCGACTCTAAGTGGAGCTCCGAGGACGTCTGCCATTACGCCGCAAGCAAGCATGACCAGACCGTTGGGACTCGTGGGAAGTCTCGTGCGAGACTGGAGGCGCAATCCTTTAACCTTACAGTGCGTCGAATCCCGCTGACGGTTGGTGTTCTCAACTTCTTTATTTCTCGCTTGAGCTGCTTTCTTCCTGCCAGGACCCGCCTCTCTCTACATTGTTTTGATCTGCCAATCTCTTAGTTGTGCGTTTCCGAACCCCTCTTATCCTTATGTTCCCTTGATTATTATGCTAGATCTGAACATCTCTATTTCCTATTTCGTTCTCTCGAAAGCAAGTATGATAAAGTTATGGCAAGGGCAAGGTAGACGGGGTCAATTCTTCTCGAGTGGTATGGTCTTGACTATATTGATCGTTTTGTTTTATTATGTGTAGGTCTCCCCCCAACATCTCGAATTACAGTGGCTAATTGTTACAGAGCCTGGGTGAAATTAGTTCTTCCAACAACATACGATAAAACGAACACAGCGATTTCCGAGTCAATAGCACAATCGGTAGACAATTATCCTCCTATATCTGCGCTATCATGCCCTCCAAGCCCGATTCCCAAGCCCACACCTCAGCCTTCACCATACGACCCTACGAAAGTTGCTTTTCTCGTAGAAACTAGACCTCTACCCCATCTCCCAGCTTTGTTCGCCCATATGACCTCCGTGATACCTTCAGAATGGACCTTCAGATTTATGGGCACCCTAGAAGTCATCGAGTTCATGCGCTCTTATCCACTTCTCCTACGCCTTGAGAAGGCAGGGAAACTTACCTTCCTAGATTTGCCCTCGAATTATACTCTCGAAGACCGGCAAACAATCTCCCAGATGTTCACCGATGACCACTTATACCGCGACATCCTTGCGCCAGCCGAACATCTCCTTGTATTTCAACCCGACAGCATATTCTGCGCTGCCTCCCCTCGTACATTGAATGATTTCCTCGAGTACGATTGGATTGGAGCTGCATGGGCGAAGGATGCTCAATATGGGGGAAATGGGGGTTTGTCATTACGCAAAGTGTCGAAAATATTACAGGTTCTGGAAAAAGACAAACGGAAGCATGGAGATGGGGCACTCGAAGATTTGTGGCTGAGCGATCGGCTGAATAGACTTCCAAATTCACGGATGGCCGTTGCGAATGTTAGTAAGACGTTTAGTGTTGAGAGTGTGTGGGATGATGCGCCATTGGGGTATCATGTTGGGTGGCTAGGAGTTCATCACGAGCAGGTATGTTTTTTGGGGGTTTGGGTAGCCAACATTCTCGCTAGAGAAACATCAACTAAGTCTTTAAACAGATTTGGGATGATCAAGCGCAAGTGGACCATATACTCAAATATTGTCCCGAGGTGAAGATGATCCTCGGCATGAAGCTCGACAACGATAAACCGAAAACGATACAAGATGCTGAGCAAAGTCAGAAGGAAGCGGATGAAAAGGGTGCAGCCCAAAAGGAAAATATAAGCCTGGGGGATGTTGATGAGTAGAGAAACGCATATGATACCCTGGGTTCCTTTTGGTGTTATGGTGTCCTGGTAAGATATGGATAGTAAAGGCCCCAATACGGTAGGATTGAAAAGACAGAATTAGCACTCGTATATCAGCTGTAAAAATATAATGTTTTTCTACCTAATAAATAGAAGACCCATCTCATCCTATTATCAGGACCCCGATACATGCTACCTATAATAGTCTGTCCCCACCCCCGACGGAAGGGCACAGACTACTACGTATTAGTACGAGTAAATGTCCGTGAGTTGATCGGCGATAAACATGGAATCGCCGACCACACAAGGCTGAACTTCAACCTCGAAATTTCCATGTGCCTTCCCACGTCAAACATGAATACGCGCAATTGTATAACGAACAGACTCTACCATGAATAATAACCAATTTCGAAACCTAGTGCTAGACACTCCGGCGCGGCAGTCCTCCGGAGAGGAGAAAAGCAAAAATGGAGCTGCTGGACCCTCTGCGACACCAAGTCTGGGTAGTAGGATGAAGAGCTCTATTCCCATGACACCGTATGTCCTCGTTTCTCAAAATCTGCTAAAACTCGTGTGGGTGACTTATTTACGATCTAGGCGGTCAATTAAAGGCTACTCTAGCAGCAACGAATTCGCCCGTCAACTCGCCGCCCAAAACGCCTCCACACTAGAACAAAAGAAATTCCGCAGTACGGCAGCGCCCAAAGGCGCGAAACTCGCAGATGGATATGTCGATCGTGTTAAGATGAGGGAAAGCGAGGAGGAGGAAAATGAGAAGGTTACCAGGATTAAATCGCTCGAGGAGATGATGAAGTTGCAGCAGATTGACGAGGCTACGTTCGTCAAACTTCGGGAGGAGATTCTGGGTGATGATGTTAAGGGGCGGGCAGGGTTGGTCAAGGGATTGGATATGCGGTTGCTCGAGAGGGCGAGGAGGGGGGAGGTTGGGGTCATGGATGTGCTGGAGGATGACAAGCAGCCTGATGGAGAGGGGGAAGGGAGTGGAAAGGATGAGGATGTTGATGATAAGTTTGATGAGTTGGAGAGAATAGAGGTTACTGCTGTTAAGAAGGAGGAGGTTAAGAAGAAGGGCGAGATGGCTCCACCGGCGCTAACGGGCAGGAAACGAAATCGAAATCAGATTCTGGAGGATATGAAAGCTGCGAGGTTGGCTGCGAAAGAAGCTGCACAGCCTTCACTGGGTTCAAAATTCAGGAAGATTGGAGAAAGGAGTTCAGAAAGTCGGATCGAGAGGGATGCAAAGGGCAGAGAAGTGCTAATTACGATTGATGAGCATGGCAATGAGAAGCGGAAAGTTAGAAAGGCGCCGCTGAACCCGGAACCCAAGCACGAGAAAGGTTACGGACTGTTGATGCCAGATAAAGATGCAAAGCCTTTGGGTATGGAAGTCCCAGAAATTCCAAATCAACAAGAAGAAGAGGAGAAGCAAGTCAATATCTTTGACGATGTAGAGAGTGATTACGATCCACTCGCTGGCCTAGAAGATGAAGCATCCTCCTCAGATGAAGATGGCGAAGTGTCGGAATCGAAAGGCCCTCCGAAGTCTAAACCGCCAGAAGCAGAGAAGAAGATTGATGGAAGTATGCAACCACCTCCAAAACCGACCGCAAAACCCCGAAACTATTTCGGCGATACATCTACCACACCTGAAATCGACCCCTCCAAACCGGCCGCCCTCTCAGACCTCACCATCATGGCCGCCCTCAAGAAAGCTTCCTCCCTCAATCTCCCAACCTCCTCTTCCACAGCCAAAGACGACGAAGAAGCAGCCAAAGCAGCACGACACAAGAAGATGTTGCAACGCGATGATCGTGATGCGGAGGATATGGATATGGGCTTTGGTAGTAGTAGATTTGACGACCAGGACGATGCCGAGGAGGGAGGGGAGGGGAAGAGGATCAAACTTAGTGAGTGGGGGAAAGATGGTGATGATGATGGGGATGAGAAGAAGGGGGACAAGGGGAAGAGGAAGAGAGGACCGAAGAAGAAGAAGGGGAATGGGGAGAGTGCTAAGGATGTCCTTGGAGTGCTGGAGCGGAGGAAGCAGGAGGGTTGATGATACTCATCTAAACTTTAGTTTAAGGAGTCAAGCTTTCTAGAGACTAAAATCAAACCTCTTTAGAGAAAAATATACCTGGGGTGAAATACTAGGACCTTAAATTTACTCTAAGAGAATGTATTTTTCTATATGAAATCTCGATCTCGTAATAGAATTCCGCCAGAAAGCCTTCTATGTACTCCGGAAGTAACTTCGAATCCTTTTGAAGGCACTACTCGGCTAATTTTACCTCCACAAACCGCCTCCTATATTACGAGAGCGTCTTTTCTAACCTTATTACCATTGTCCACTTGGACTTGGACCTACGTTGTAACAAACCCTACCTGCCTACGTTGCGCAAGTCATGTAGTATCACGTGTGACGATGGGAAATAGTGGTACGAGGCTGGCTCGCCCAGCAACCAGGTTGCTATGTACAAACTCGCCTCATCAAAACAATTTCGCCCCAACTCCCGCACCTCACTTCATGAACAACAAACCCCGACAAACGACTACTCAACAAATACATCACCATGGCCGCGTCCGAAAATTTAATCGACTTCGAAATAATTGAGAACCAGAAAGAAAATATCCAGTCTTTACCTGGCGGGCGCTCGGCGCGCACGCTTGCAAATCTGTTTTCCCCTCCACTCCAGAAACTCGCAACACCAACACCGTCAGACACGAAGAATCTCAACGATGCTGTGCGGCAAGAATATGAGATCGAGCTAGAGAACATTGCAGAGTCCGACGACCCCCTAGATATATACGACAGATATGTGCGATGGACACTCGACGCGTACCCCTCCGCCCAAGCAACCCCAGCATCCCAACTCCTCCCCCTCCTCGAACGCGCAACAAAAACATTCCTCACCTCCACCCAATACAAAAACGACCCTCGATACCTCAAATTCTGGATTTCCTACATTCGCTTCTTCTCAGATACCCCTCGGGAGACCTTCGCCTTTTTATCGCGTCATAACATTGGAGATGGGCTGGCGTTATTTTACGAGGAGTTCGCTGCATGGTTAGAGGGCGCGGGGCGTTGGACGCAGGCGGAAGAGGTTTATAAGTTGGGGATTGAGAGGGAGGCGAGACCTACGGCTAGATTGGTCAGGAAGTATAATGAATTTCAGATGCGGTTTGGGCAGAGGCCGGAGGATATTAATGAGCCTTCTTCGCCGGCATTGCCGACTGTAAGGCATGCGTTGGGGGTGAAGATTGATCCTTTTGCTGTTGTGACACCGAGAGATCCACAAGGCCCTCGGCCAAATTCTGGTGTTGGTGGCTCCGCTACTACGAAGAACGGACGACAAAAACTGTCTATCTTTTCCGATGGAGATGAGGCCGCTCCAGCAGTGGCCGGCGGCGAGACGAGAGGGTGGGAGAGTATTGGATCGCTGGCAGATCGCAAGAAGGAGAATATTATGGAACCAAAACCAATGGCTGGAGAGACTCTGAAGGCTGGAGGTAAGAAGTCCAGCACAAAAATGGCGGTGTTCAAAGACCAGGTGAGCTTATTTTTCTTCCGCCACTGTTCGCACATATTGATGATCACAGGACTAATGTTGTCGTTTCGGCGTTTTTGTAATTCAGTCCCTACCACGCTATCAATATGAACAAGTTACGAATCCATCCCAGCAGCAAGTGACTATTAACGCCAAGGGGAGGACAGAACGGATTTCTGTTAACCTTGAGGCTATGTACCCAACCCCACATGTTTTGGGCTCGGAATTATGTCTTGAGGAATTGAGGGCGGCTCATCGGGGTTGGCTAAGCAAGGTTTGGTCTCCTGAGAGACCAGCTACAGAGGAACTGTCGGTGGCTGTGGTCTTACCAAATCTATTCGATGAGAATGAGCTAATCCAGCCAATTGTTCAAAAAGTTGAAAAACTTGTAATTGGTCGAGATCCGGAGCCGCTTGACGAGAATGGGGCTGTCAAGGAGACCAATCGAGAGGGCAGAGGGCGAAGAAAGAAGATCAAGGAAGTCAACGAGACACAGATTAGTGAGTAAATGGAGACATAGAAAGGATATCCGCTAACGACCACCAGTCAAAGCAAAATTAGAATCGCCTTCAGGCAAGAAGATGACCAAGCGAAAATCATCCAAGGAACAAACAATGACAGTGCATACTAAAGCAGCAACTGACGAGATATACGAGCTGTTCAACCAGCCACTTCCTAAGGAGGAAGAGGAAGAGGAAGAAGAGGAGGAGAGTGAAGACGACGATGACATGACTGATGGCGATTATACCAGCGGTGGTGAAAGTACTACCACCGGGCGGTTACCTACTACCAGCGAAGCAGGTGGTGATGATGAGACTTCAGAAGTCAAGAGTGTCAGCGAATGGTCTGAGTTTACCGCCAGGAAACACATACCCAAAATTGATGACGAAGAACGGGATATTACCCAAGATTCGCGATTTACGGCAGGCGATGACACTTTTGACGCGATTGAAGTTGCAGTTCCAGGTCAAGAAGACGAGGAGGAATTGGTGACACCTATATCCCCTGAGCTACCATCCAATACAAGGACGACTTTCGTGCCAATCCCACCCGAGGATTATGAGCCAGCTACTCAACCATATCGAGATCCCCTACAGGTTTCACAGAACCGGCTTCCCTTTATGACACCTATTGCTGAAAAGACCGAGTCTTCTCTCGGGCTACCAACCGCAAGAGGACCCAAGGACTACTTTAGCGCAAAGACGCCATGTAAGGGTAATGTATTAAGGCAGCCGCCGCCTGTCGAGTTAGGAAGCAGTCCTTTCCGAGAGATCGTCGACGAATCTTTGCCAACCGACAGAATAGCGCAGCCAAAGCTCGGGAAGTCTGTCAAAGCGAGTAAACCAGCACCGAGGCCACAGGTTCCTAACACAAAGGAGAGTGCACCAAAAGGACCGGTCATTCAAGATGCGCAATGTAATCCAGTGGACGACTATACTCGCAATTTGATCTTGGAGAAGATCCAACCTCCATTATCAAGTTATGATGGATTTTTCGAGCATAAAGATGAGAAAGGAGGCCGGAGTGTCGAGATCAAGAAATTCTCCAAAGCCATGGCAAAGATGAGCAAGAATTCTGCGGAAAAGACAACTACGAATATAGCAATGCCACCTACCCTCCGATTCCCAGGAACCGACAGACAATACATGTTGAAGAAGGAGCTTGGGGCCGGAGCCTTTGCGCCGGTGTATCTCCTCGAAAATGTGGCCGAAGACGAGGAAGACGAGGAAGACGAAAATTCAGTCGCAGTCATGGGAAAAGGTACTTTTGACGCTTACTCTCGCAAGAGACTCGAGGCCCTCAAAATGGAAGAACCACCTTCGGCATGGGAATTCTACATCATGCGACAAGCGAAGCGACGGCTAGGGGTTTCGCGAGCAGCGGAGAGTATCATTAACGTCTATGAGATGCACTTCTACTCCGATGAATGCTATCTAATCGAAGAATACCAAGATCAAGGCACTCTCCTCGACATCATCAACCTCGCACGCTCCGATTCCAACGCCGCCGGACCTGGAGTCATGGACGAGCTACTGGTCATGTTCTTCGCCGTTGAACTCTTCCGCACAATCGAAGCCATCCACTCCAAAGGCCTCATGCACGGCGATCTCAAAGCCGACAACTGCCTCGTGCGTCTCGACCCCCTTCTTGACACGGACGTCTGGACCACCAAATACCGCCGCGACGGCACCGGCGGCTGGAACAAGAAAGGCATCGCCCTAATCGACTTCGGTCGCGGCATCGACATGAAAGCCTTCAAACCCGACGTCCAATTCATCGCAGACTGGAAGACAGGTCCCCAGGACTGCGCCGAGATGCGAGAGCTGCGGCCGTGGACTTGGCAGATTGATTACCATGGCCTGGCGGGCATCATACATAGTATGCTCTTTGGGAAGTATATCGACACGGTTGCGGAGAAGGGGGTCGGACTCGGGGCTTGTGCTGGGAAGACCTGGAGGATTAGGGAGAGTTTGAAGAGGTATTGGCAGGTTCAGATTTGGGGGCAGGTTTTTGATCTGCTGCTTAATCCGGGGACGAAGGTTGAGGGGGAGGAAGGTAGTAAGATGCCCGTGCTTAAAAGTATGAAGAGTGTGAGGGAGGCGATGGAGGGGTGGTTGGAGGCGAACTCGGAGAAAGGGACGGGATTACAAGGGGGGATTAGGAGATTGGAGGGGTTGCTTGCTAAGAGGAAGTGAGGAAATGGGTGGGGTGAAGAGGGCGTCGAGCTTGAAGCATGTTGGTATTATTTGGAATAGGTGTTTGGTGTTTTGGGGGCCATGAATTAATGATAATAATGTGTTGATGAATTCTCAACGTTTTTTTCCACGAGAAATGGGACGGTATGTATAATGCGACCGAAGTACATCCAGGCTGGGAGTGCTGTTTTTACCTTCTATCTGAGACTATGTCTGTCGATGGAGGGAAAGCAGAGGGACTTGGATGCGCGGACAGTAATTTGGTTGATGTTCGAAATATCACATTCTATCTTGCCGAGAGGCATCTTAGGTCGAGAATATACACCTCACGTCACAGAGAAAAAGTAATTCTGTAGTCTCCAAAAGATCAACACTTGTAGAGCTCTATCGAAGGTCTTTGTTTTGTTCTACTGCCGAGTGGCTGGCGATAGAGGAATGGACGGGGATCTACGGGGTCTCTTGTGATCAGAAGCTTCGACGAAACAGGGTCTTCTTACCATCACGGCAAATAGGAGAAATTGCGAAATGAATCGTGTGAGGGGTTTGGGGTGTGAGGGAGATTATCGGAGAAGGTGAGGCTCAGGGAGCGGGCATATAAAGCAGTCAATTTCTCATCCAGCAGGCTTTATGGGAGCGTGATGTTGGGATTTAGGACACACATACGAGAAAAGGGGGGGGGGGGGGGATAGAAGCGTGGCTCTGTGACTTGAATCACTTAAACATGAGAGGTGAGAGGTGAGAGGTTCATAATCAAATATAGTAAAAACATTTCATTTGTTAGTCAAAATTCCAATAAAGCGTCGGCAAAAATCACGAAACATTGAAGGAATTTATGAGACAACATCAACACAAAGGGCAACCCTCCAACAAGCAAAATGGATACAGACATCCTCACCCCCCAGGCACAACCTCCAAATCCACCTCCTTAACCCTCAAATCCGGCCTCTTCACAAGCTCCTCCAACAACCTCATATAAGTCCACGCAAGCCACTCCAACCCCTCCCTCCCATAAAGATCCTCCTGAACATGGAACAACACCCTCCCACCCTTCTCCTCCTTCCCCCATCCACCCCCCTGCCGTCCCCCGGTCTCAAGTACCGAAACGCAGAAATCATAGGATACGTCCACACCACTTGCATTTCTTTCTTTGAGCACCAGGTTCTCGTTCGGCGGGCCGAATGGGACCTCCTCGATAGTGTGGCGGAGATAGTTGATCTGTGCTTGGTATAAAGGGTGATGCGTCGCTGGCATATGGGCGATGTGAAGGTCGTCGAGGATTGCGTCGAAGGGGTATTGCGCGTGTCCCTGCGCTGTATAACACGCGCCTCTTGTCCTCAGCACCAGCTCTTGAAACGTCATGTCAGGGTCTACGGCAAATCGGATCGGGAGGTAGTTGAAGAACGGGCCAAAGACATCGCGGTACTGGTGTTCGGTCCTGTTGGCGTCTACGCTGCCGATGCAGAGGTCTGTGAGGTTGAGAAGGCGGTGCAGGAGGATTTGTAGGACTCCGGTGTGCAGGTGGTAGGGGCTGACTTTGAGGGATTGGCAGAGAGTTTGGATGGAGGTGGCGAGGGAGGGGGTGAGGTCGTGGCGGGTGGCGTGGAGGGCGTATTGCTTCATTTCTTGACGGGAGGGTTGGAGGGCAAAGGGGAAGAGGGGGAGGATGGTGGAGTTTCCTTCGTGCTGGGTTTTCCAGAATAAGCGGCTTTCGTACCAAGATGAGGTTGCGAGGGCTTTGTGTTCTGTATTTGCGTATGCAGTCAATTGGTTGTGGTGTGGTTCAGGAAGTTTGTTCTGGTAGGCGTTGGAGAGATCCGAGAGGAAGATTTCAATAGATCGTGTGTCGATTACAATGTGGTGGAAGCCGCAGATGAATGTGTGTATGTTGCCTGGCATGGTGAGGAAGGAAGACTGCATGCTAATACCTGAAGGTAGATTGTAGGCGTAAATGTTAATTCGTTCCCACTCTTCATCAACATGTTCTTCACTTCCCACTTCCTTGAGCTGTAACTGCACTGTTGACTCGAGTAGAAGCTCTTGAAAAGGTGAGCCATCCTCCTCGAAGAATCTTGTACGTAGCGACTCATAGTTCTTGATTGTAGCATAGAACGATTTCTCAAATCGTGGGATGTCCATCACCCCCTCAATTCTGTAAGCGCAGGAGAGATTATTAACTCTCGCAACTCCAGAAGTATGTTTGCTCACCCGCCACATTCTCGCTTGCGTAAAAGACATTTTCTCCCGATAAATCACTGGTGGGCCTTCGTCCTCGGTGGGAGGAGTGTCAATGGCGCCAGTAGAGGAAGCAGAGTCATTCACTTGTGTAGTAACTTCTAGAGTCCGAGTGCTCTTCGCCTGAGCTTCATCGTTTGCTTCTTGGAATTTTGAGAGGACCATGGAAGATATCTCGGCAATACTAGCACCGCTTAATATTTTGAGGATTGGGACATCGATCTTCAGCTCGATGAGGAACCAACTTCTGATTTCAACGGCGAGTAAGGAGTCAACCCCAGTGTCAACGAGTGGCGAAGTATCAAGGATGCTGCCGGGTTCGAGCTGCAGCATTCGTTCCATCTTCGTTGAGAAGGAACTTATGATGGCTACAATCGCATTAGAAGGACTCGTTGCGGAAGACAATTGCTGCTTCAACGGTACTATTTCAACTGCCATTGCGGTACTCTGTTGTGAAAGTTCGTCATTCTTGTCTATAATAAGCTGCGAAACTCTTGGATCTGATAGCCATGCTGAGAGCGACTCTTTTGGCGTGACGCTGGTATCGATGTTTCCATCAAGCCCGGCTATGATCTCAGAACCATGGGCAGACTCAGGTTTGCCAGCAATAATTGCTTCCGCAAAAATTGTTTTCAATTCGTCTTCGGAAATGGTCATAACATTCCTCCCTCTCGCATGCTCGCGTTCTTTCCCTTCCTTCGTTCTGGCTAAGTACCCAACACCCGCAACGACGCCAATGCTCATAGTAGAAGCTGCAAGTCCTCGTCTTCTTCTGTCGGCTGCAAGTGCTGTCATGAAGCCATTTGCAGCAGCATAACTCGATTGTCCCGGGTTTCCGACTACCCAAGCGATGGATGAAAACATGATGAAGAACTCTAAAGATGGATCCAAAAATAGCTCATCGAGATACCGACTTCCATCTACTTTCGGACATAATACCGCTGACATGGCTTCGAAACTCATTGCTTGATATGAACCGTCGCGAAGAACCATAGCTCCGTTCACTACCCCGCCGATGGATGGGAAATCACGACACATTTGTTGTTGCAATATGATCAGGGATTCTCTACAGGTGATGTCAAGAGGAAACATCTTGACCGTTGCTCCTTTATGAGTCACCTTGTCCAACCAGCTCTGGTCGTGCTGAGGGTTACGACTGGTGAGGATAACATGAGTGGCACCTTGCTCGATCATCCATTCGCAAAGAGACTTCCCCATCGTGCCGGTGAGACCGACGAGTAGATAAGTCTTGTTCTTTGAGAGCAGAGGGAAGCTATTCGTGACAGTCCGGACTTGAGCAGGCAAGGACTTCTCGATGGTCCAGTCAATAATGCGAAGCTCGGTAGAGTTAGTCGGTGACAAGCATGCATCGATTGGAAATAACACTTCAGATATGCTAATCTTGTCGCTAGTATCATCGACAAGTGACATTGCTTTATCGCAAAGATCACTAAAACTATCAGGAAAGACTTTTGTGGGTGCAATATTGAGCTGTTCTTGACTCTCGGTGGAGAAAGGAGCAACATATGAAGTTCCCGGGAAACAGCCATCGATGAAGTTTTTTAGACTTTGCTTCGAAAAGTCCACAAAAGTCTTCGGCCGGCCATTAGCAAGTGCTAGCTTGATCTGGCGTCGTGTCATACTTGAGTTGATATGGATTGAGCTTTTTGCTTGGGCTTCAATTCTGCTCGAGTAAGAGAACAAGACCGGAATTGGAGGATCAGGAAGAGAACTTTCACGGTCCAGGATATTTCGTAATACTAGATGGCTGTCATGCACAAGGACTGGTCCTTGAGCTAAGAGTGCGCGCCCCATCGCAAGGTATGACAGCAGAGTTATAAAATCGCACTCCTTGCCAGTCTTGATATCATCTACTTTACACCACTCGCCAGGAGACACAGCGATGATCGAGGCATTTCGCTTTGACAAAGTGACGACATTCTCCTTTGTCCTGACAAGGGTTCCTAGGCAGGCATAGAGCATGGATGTACCGACGAGAATCTTATGCAAAGTCGAGTGTGTAACAAGTACCGCCTCCTTGTCCGAAGCGTTGGAAATCTTTGAAGTACGCAAGGAATATGATGACTTCTCACGGGCCACCTCAATTGGTGTCGTAGTAGGGTCGGTGTCCGACTTGATCAGTCGTCTTTCGGAATTGAGACGATTGTTGAGAGGAGTATCATAAATGATTCTCGGTATCGATAGCACTCCCTTGCTATATTCAATTTGTGGCTCTAGACTCCACAGAAATCCCTGGGAGGTATTATTAGACAAGTGAACGAGCCTCAAGAATGATTCGGATATGACTTTCGCGTCGAGACTGGGACCCTCAACTTGCAATGTCTGTATCCGTAGATGAGGAACCTCGAGCCTTAAGGTTCGGACGAGGCCTAATAAGATGTTCGAATATGGTGCGAATGGGCCATCGCTCCTTGTAACAAATATGATATGGATGGCTTTTGCAAATATCGTCTGGAGGCCTTGGTGGGTCGCTTCTGTGAGGTTCTTGAAGGCTGGGGTATCTAGTTCTGATAGACATAGGACTGAACTACCACTTGGTATATCGGCTAATTCAGGCGAGTCAAGCGACTTGACACCAGGGTGATCAATGACTATCTTGTCTGAAATCTCCTGACATAGGACATCTATGTCATGGGATGCTCCTCCGACGATGGTCGTATGCGAAGTAGGAAGGTGACGGTAACAATCAAGTGGGCTTCGTAAAGTATCCACGAATTCGTCGACAGCTTGCGAAACAATAACCTCCCCCAAATTGACAAACGGTAGATTACTGTCCCGCACAAGCGTATCAATCCCAGAAAATCCAGTGTCTTTGAGAAGGACTTCCCAGTTTTCGGGACTTATCATGGGTCCCCATTTCCTGTCCTCACCACCTACCCACCATCCAGGCAGGCCGGACATCATGAAGCCACTGCGTAGTGTATCTTCGGATCCTTCAACGAGGACTAGATATCCCCCTGGTTTGAGTAGCGACCTGGCGTAGGATAGAGTGGACGATAATGATTTTGTAGCATGAACCACCAAAGACCCGATGACCAAATCATAAGAGTTCGCCTCGTAACCCTGTTCTAGTGGATCTCGTTCCAAATCAAAGGTCTTAAAAAGCATTTTCTTCGCTATCTCACTAAATCTCTGTCGTGCTTTCTCAAAGAACCCTGAGGAAACATCCGTGAAAGTGTACGAGTGAAAGTTGCGGTTCAGTGCTTTCAGCGCATGAGATGTGGCTCCTCCAGTACCAGCACCGACTTCCAGCACTTTCATCCTTGGATAGCGATGTGATATTCTTTCCACCATTGTTCCAAGATTGCTATAAGCCTTTTGGTATCCTAACCCAAGTTGATAATATCGGTTTAGCTTGTCTCCTTCCATCATGAACTCAAGCATGGTTCTCTTCTCTTTGACGGCAAGGGGTAGATTTTCGCCGACTGCTTGGATCAATTGGAGATCGGCAGAATCAGGATGTTGGGAGATGAGCGACAAGATTTCCTCATAAGCATCATGGCTCCATTCGGGATTTATGGTGGGAATCTTGCCAGCTTCAAAAAGAGGTAGCAGATGATCGATATAAGCGAAAAGTCTTTGATGGTGCCATTCCGATGCATCGAGTTCATCTCTTGTGACAGATTCCTTCAGCGTTCGATAATAGAACCATGCTGCGCGGTCGCACGCAGCAACTAGATGCTGCTCCTGATCTGAATACTCAGCCACACCCACCAGTGAAGAGCTGAGGATATCAGGCTTCCAAACAGTCTTCGAGAACATCTTTCGGTCACTTGAAGCCTCTAGGTTGGTCAAAGGTATCCATGAGACACCTTCAAACTGAAATTCGAGTTCACCTTCGTCGCCGATGATTTCAATATCTCCAGATATTCCGGCATGAGAATGGTCAGTGATGACGGAGTTGTAGGTGATCTTTGAATAATGTGCAATGAATCTCTGGCACGATGCCGTGTTGACTAGAATGCGACTGATACTCCGTGGTATCAGAAAGGGAGAAGGGTAGCCATCCTCCAATGTATGATATGCAGCAAGGATAGCTTGCAAGCCAAGATCTAGGATGGCTGGATGTGCGAGGTAGCTGCATTTGGTCCTTTGTGTTGTAGCTGTGGCGTAATAGCCGTCTTTCTTGATTGTGTCAAGAGTGCTGAAAATTCCAGAGTAATTGTAGCCTGTAGCTTTGAGATGTGCGTAGAAATTTTCCGCGTTAATGGGAGAAGTGTCTATGTCCTTAAGTGAGATTGATGGTGCAAATTCTACGTCGGTATCAGAAAGCTGAATCAAAAGCTTCCCCGTAAACACTTGGTCCAATGAAGAGGACCCAAATAAAGGCCCAGAAGCACAGCTCAAGTCAGCAGCAATAGTGTTCCCTCCCGCATCGTGACTTGAGCGTCTGAGTGTAAATATCGTCTCGTTGATAGAGCCTTCCTGAAGTGTTATGGCTTTGATGATCTCGAAGTCCGTAATCTCAATACTTTTGATAGTGTCTAAAGAAGACAAGGTCTTTGCTCCTTCAAGAACCATAACGACATACCACATCGCGGGTACAACGATTTCACCCTGAAGTCCATGCCCCTTTAGCCATGGGATCTCTTTCAAAGAAAGCAGATTTCTCCATCTCATCTCATGATCACTATCGCTAGGCTCGCGAGTACCCAATAAATCATTATGGGCCGTCTCTCTTGTTCGATACCTGTTTGAAAGTCTTGACTCTCGTTGGTATATCTGCTGATGATCCCATTTGTAAGATGGGATATTTTTCAACAGTCTAGGCTCTTGGTTACTCGAACCATGCCATGCTCTGCGATAAGAGCTGAAATTTATTCCTGCGAGACAACGATGTTCCCAGAGGAAACCAAGACTAGATGAGAGCGCATCTACGCTGTCTTTCTTGCGCTCGAGTGTACCGTGATAAGAGATTGTCGGTGCCTTGCCGGCTTTTCCGTCCTCTTTGGTAGTTCCACGAAGAGTTTCCAAGACCGGTCCTTTTAGTGCTGGATGCGGTCCAACCTCTAACATTGCTTCAAAAGGCCCGCAATAATCCATAGCTCGTGCTGCTGCTTGAGCAAATAAGACTGGCCGGGTCATGTTATCAATCCAATACAATCCATCAAGGCCAGCAACGTGCCCCGATTCATGAACACTTGAGATCCATTGGCATCTATCACCGCCCTTGCATGAAACCTTGATCTCACACTTAGCTAGTGAGTTGAGGTATTCTTCAGTACATGGTTTCATGTGATACGAATGATATGCTGTATCAACGAGCAGGCGTCGAGCGAAGGTATTCTGCTCTTCTAAATCTGACTTTGCTTCGTCTATCGCATCACTGTCTCCTGATAGTGTACAACTAGTCGGAGAATTGCTTGCAGCCACCGATATTCGCCTAGAGAAAGCCTCTTTCGAGCAGAAACTTGTCGCGGCTTCGAACGAAAGACCCACAGCCATCATGGTACCAGAACAGCCCTCCTTACCACATGCCAGCTTAGCATGTAATCCTCGATAGTACGCAATTCTGATGGCATCAGAAGCAGAAATATAATTGGCGGCATAAGCTGCTGCTATTTCACCCGAAGAATGGCCAACTACAGTGCTAAATATCACTCCAGCAAGCCTAAGAAGATCCACCAGCATGATTTGAATGGCCGTGCATAGAGGCTGAGATAAGGCAGCTTCGCTAAGACGTGATGTCGAAGCTGAAGCTAGCAACTCTTGATGAATAGTCCATGTTGGAGGATCAGGTGATGTAGCAAGTGAGTAATCGAGACTGGCAATTATATCACGACCTGCAGCAGAATTTTCGAGGATCTCTTTGCCCATCATTGCATACTGCGCGCCCTGTCCGGTGAATACTCCAAGCAGTCTCGAGCTTGAGACTTGAGAACGAAATCCTATGGGCACTTTTGACGAGTTTTGCACGCACTCGTTCATCGTAGCTAGTAGCTCTGATCTGGAAGCACTGCTGAATGCTCTTCGAAAGGAGAAGTGTGTTTGCCGAGACTGTAAGGTATAGGCCAAGTCTTCAATATGAACCTCTTGGCTTTTCGCAATGTAATCGGCTGAGGATTGAATTCGAGCGACAAGTGACCTCTCGGACTTTGCTGAGATTGTAAGAGGTGTGATCTGTCCATGCCGATTCCTTAGGTGTGACCTGGTTTCAGAGGCTCCCTCGTAACTTTCAACGATCACATGAGCATTCGTCCCTCCGAAGCCAAAACTGTTTACACTCGCTCTCCGAGCGTTTCCAGATGTGGTTTTAGGCCACGGCTTCCTCGTTGTTGGTATTTCTACCGGTCCATAGAATTGGTTTATCTTCGGGTTCAGGCTATCGAAGTGGAGATTTGGTGGGATAACACCGTGTTGAACCGCAAGTGACGCTTTAAGAAGTCCTGCAATACCTGCTGCTCCTTCTAGATGTCCAATAACGGTTTTGATAGATCCGACATACAGCGGCTCAGTTCCGAATTCTGAAGCTGTTTGGAAGTCATCGAAAAAACTGTCGTATATAGCCTTGGCTTCGATTGGATCACCAGCAGGTGTACCTGTGCCATGGGCTTCAAAGTATTGTGGCCGATCTGATGCTTTTCCCAAATCTAGCCTAGCACGCTGATATGTCTTTCTGATCAACGAAGTTTGTGCTGAAGGACTGGGCATTGTTATTCCAATGGTCTTCCCGTCTTGTCCAATGCCAGTCTCTCTTATTATGCACTCAATTTCATCTCCGTTTTTCAATGCTTGGGACAGTGTTTTTAGCATGACTGCACCAAAGCCTTCACCTCTTGCATAACCATCTGCTTTGGAGTCCCACATCCGCACTTTGCCACTAGGACTCAACATCTGCAAGTTGGACAATGCAACATATTGCTCTGGTCCGAGGATCAGGTTGCTTCCAGCAGCAACCGCGACACTCGCATCTCCACTCCTTAGAGTCTGGACAGCTTGGTGTACAGCAACAAGACTTGACGAGCACGCTGTATCTATGCTCATACACGGACCTTTCCAGTCAAAGAAGTACGATATTCTTGCGGCAAGAATACTAGCATGGGTCCCAGTTGCAGAATACTCTGGTGTACTGGCAGGATCTCTAATGGCGGTGGCGTCTCGGAAGTCATAGCTCATACCCCCTACGAAGACTGAGGTTTCCGAGCCCTGCATTCCTTCTATTGTCAGGCCTGCTGATTCTAACGCTTCGTATACTGTTTCAAGCAGCATTCGCTGCTGGGGGTCCATCGTCTCTGCTTCTCGAGGGTGTATCTGGAAGAACGCAGTATCGAAAAGTCGATGGTCGCCTTCCATGAAGTAGGATTTCTTTGTGTTCGAGGTGCCATGATGACTGCCCTCTGGGTAATAGAAGCTATCGACATTAAAGCGACTAGATGGAATTTCTCTGGAGACGTCGAATGGAGACTCTAAAAACTCCCAGAGTTTCGAGGTGCTCGATGCAGGTCCCGGGAAACGACAGGCACTCCCAATTATGGCTATTGGCTCATTTTGATGTCGTGAATCTGCCATATCGAGCGAGAGATATATATCAGAACGCCTGAGGTGCTGATGAGTCTGTCAAAGATGCCATGAAACTTTCTGAACTTTGATGCTTTGCGGCTCAAAAGGAGGATATTTGTGCGAGCATACTGGAACGAAATCTAGACTTTACCGATAATATGGATAGGCCGTACCTGGCGTGGTACTATCCGATACACCGGGGAGGAAATTTAGCTGGCCATGTATGAAGAACATGGTACTAGTTAGACGTCAACCAGTTGGAGGAGTCTCTTCATGAGCTAATTGATATAGGGCAATGGCAATCAAAAGCTGGCAAGGGTCATCTCAACCGCACCGATGCTAGGTCCACTAGAAAGACGATTGCACTTGCTAAGGTTGACGAGCTTCTGACACTAGAGGCCAAATTCATCATAGAGGGAGGGTATTGAGCTTATGTGGGCTCGTGGGGTACCGTGATGCACACGCTACATATGACCCAAATCAGTTAGTAACGACATTTGGTTATTCCAACCGCTCTGTTATGAGATCATACACATTACTAGTACCTTAAGAGTGCCAAAAGCTGGTGCCTGGTGAGATCCTTCAACGGTGTACATGGGGAGCTGGCGTCGGGTGAAGCAATTAAGGGATGGTTGGATCTCGTTGTGTGCGAGAAAAAGGAGGGTTGATGATCCATTTGGCACCGAGGAAACCAATGCCAGTTAATCTTCTAAGCTTAGCGTAGAACATATTGGGGTCGATCTACATACTCAGCATGTTGCATGCAAGCAGGAAAGAAAGGACGTTGAGATAAAGATGTAAGGAAATGTTGGTGCATTGAGGATGGGGCATTCAAGAAGCTGCCCTTGCTTCATTGCAATCTTCCTCGGCCAAATCCACGTCAGCGATCATCTAAGGATTCGGAGGAGGGGATATTTAGGATTCGCCATCAAGAATTTAACTATGGATCATATCTTTGTGCCATTCTTGTTTATATGGCTCTGTCAGACTTGAATTCCAACACAGGCCTGCAAGTGTCGGGCGCAGAGGACGATATCTTTCTATGGCCAGTAGGAGGTCAATGAACTGAGCAGGTTGTATCGTAGTTCGAACCACGACCCCGACATGAACGGGCCCGTCTTCTTGATTTAACAATGACATTCGACTGCATTGCTGTTAACAGCAAGGAGATCAGGCATCGAACATGCTGGCAACATTGGGTGTGCCCAAACGCTGCTTCCAAGAGTTGACTACATCTATTGGATGTTCATTTCTCGGCGGCTCGCTGGTGTTCTGCATCCCCTTAATCAATGATGGAGAGTTTCCATGAGACCCGTGGCAGTTCCCGTTGGATTGTCGTTCCAGCTCCTTTCAAGTCTATGTTCGGTGTATATGGTATCTACTTCTCTTCAACCCATTTCTTGAAATGCCGATTAAACTCATCGAAATGTTTCATCTGCTTCTCTTTCTGCCCCTTCCAGTTCGCCAGGAAAGATAGTGTGCCAGTGTACTCTTCATCTTGCTCGAATAAGGTGACTTGATTGTTGCCCTCCACTTCCTTGAATCTAAATCCGTGGTCGCCGCATATGATGAGGGGGATATATCCTCGCCATATGAAGGCTTGTTCTGAGTTTTCCTACATTGAGGATAGCAATGATTAGTTTCACTCTTTGAGCAATCCCTTCCGTAAAATTTTGCATACCAGTACAGTAGGGCTAAAGCTCATGCCACCGCCCAGTGAAACGCGTAGCACATCACCCTTGGTCAACTCGGTGGGCACTTTGCTGGTTTTGGGGGCGATGGATTGAATGATACTACTTCCTGAATATTTCGGAATTTGAGTGAAGTCCAGGAACTACTCAGGTGTTATTAGTAGTGAAGGGGGAAAATTAAGGGGTCTAAACCTTTGCTCTCACTGCGGCAGGCGACGCTGCAATCACAATCTGCGATGTAACCAAAGGCATAGGTATTTATTCAACCGACTCGGCGGTTGATATCTCAAAGTGAGTCCTTCGTTGTTCTGACGGGCGAAAAGTGGTTTTAAGAATGAAGCTCCTCTATAGCCGAAATGAAGAGTTGGTGGGGAACGCCACAAAGCTAGAAATTAAAATATTGGCCGTGATTATAAGGTTAACCTTATACCAAACTACCCCCAGCATTTCAACAACTTCGTCGAGCTTTCAATTAGTTATATGAAGTTTGGGGAGGATATTTACGCCTCCAAGCGGGAATGGTGCAAGGTCCATCTGGGACGATACTAATTTTCAGCTCGACCGTGAGATTAATCACATGACCGAAACTTGCCTCCTGTCGCTAGGAAGACTACATCGCCATTATAGTTGTTTGGAAGAATCTGGGAGATTCTATGAGATCCAAAGCCCGTACAAGGTGTGAAATTTCTAGCTCCAACGGTTTTATTTCTTTGGAGTCACAATTATATCACGTGACAACAATCTATTTTGATTCTGTCTGCTCGCTTCTCTATTTCTAATGCAACATCTTTCCTCAAGAATGATGCGACAAGATATCAAGACAGCTACAATTAGCCAATTGCTGACCACAATATCATAGGAATTGCCAGATATGGTCGATCATCTGAACATGTTCTCGCCATGGACATCCTTCTCGAGTCTTCGGATGGCGCCAGTCAATTGATCCAGAGCGCGAGGACGAGGAAATGCTTCAATGATCAACATGGCCCCTTTTAGTCTCCATGCCTTTTCTCCAACCCTCCTTCAGCACCTTTCTCAGGATCTTCCCAGCCGCACTCCGTGGTATGCTTTTCACGATCTTTACACCGCCATCTAGCGCTTTGTAATTTGCTAATCTGCCGCTTAGGTACGACTTCAATTCCCGCTCCATATCTCCCTCAACTTCGCTATGCAACTCCTCCCCATACCACCCATTGTCACTGGTCAGCTTCGACTCGGAGCTTGATTCGAGCACGACGTAACCTCGAGGTACTTCTCCCTTCTCATCGCCGAAGTCGACACCGATCACAGCAGCATCGCGAATCTTCGGATGCGTCGAGAGACAGGCTTCGATCTCTGTTGGTGAAACTTGCCAGCCGCGTACTTTGATGAGCTCCTTCGCACGATCAACGACATACCATTTCCCATCTTCCGAGACGTATCCAATGTCCCCTGTGCGAAGCCAGCCGTTCATGATGGTCTCTTCTGTTGCGCTGGAATTTGACACATAGGCTGTCATGACAGATGGGCTACGAATATAGATCTCGCCTCGAGTAGAATGCTGGGTGATGGGAGTCCCGTCAATAGGGTCGAGAAGTCTAGAGAATGTTACTTTTGCGTCCAACACTCGACAAACATGGGCTCTGATATTCGTACTTTGCCTCGGTATTTGGTAGCAACCTTCCTACTGCCCCTGTGGTATCTTTTTCTGGGTAGTGCATTGTCGTTATCCATCCGACCTCAGTCATACCCCATACCTGTGCTACAGCTGCCTCTGGGTTCAGTATGCTGCTCAACTTGTTCTGGACGGACGCATCTAAAGTTACGCCCCCGCACCAGACAAATCTCAGAGAGTCCAGGGATGCGTGCTCCGTATCCGGCATGGACAACAAATTAAATATGATCGGATTGACCATGGTAGTCTCAGTAATCTGATACTGAGCTAAGAACTGGGTATATTGTTTCGGGTGGTATCTCCTCATCACGTATGTGGTGTGCCCCTCTCTGAGAGGTGCTAAGTGCGCGAGAGGGGCGTTGAATGCGTGGAATTGTGGTAGGCAGAGGAGTCTTCGGATCTAACGAACATTAATTTTGTTTCTAGAAGTCTCCTTACATCGAAGCATACCGGATACTGCTTTGCCTCTGAGTCATACAGCATGACACTCTGCGCCACCTGGGAATAATGGGATATCTCTGCAGCCTTTGGCATTCCAGTCGTTCCGCTTGTCGACATCAGCGCTACAATAGTTCCTTTAGCTCGTTCCTCGTCGTCAAACGTTTCCCAGTCTATCTCTCCATGCTGGAGCAATGACCTCCATGAATCTAGCTCTGTAGAACATGGCTGTCCACTCGAACTGAATCCAAGTATCTTTGACTCTGGTATAGCGTTTACTTTTGCAGCTACCAAGACATTATGCAGCAAGTCTGGTTCAGTGAGAACAAGGGACACTCCGGTTATTCGAAAAAGATGCTCGAGCTCTGCTATTGTATAAGCTGGATTCGAGCCCACGAACCGACCACCGAATCCGATTACCGACAGGTAAATCAAGGAGTAGTATACCTATTGTCTTGTTAGTTAGATACTCAACAAGCAATGACCGACGGGCGTTACACTGTTAAACGAATGCAGACAAACACTATCTCCTGACTGGAGGCCTTTTGCTCGGAAACCTGCTATCAATTTCCTGATATAGGACGTGGCTTGGTTGTAAGATACAGATTCGATGGGATCACGAGCATTCACGAAGAGCTACTAAATGTTAGCTTTTGGTGATGCTTGCACAAGAGTACAACTCACAGGTTTGTCTAAATCATAGTTGGTATTTCCTAGTGTCCAGGAGAGCAGATCGAGATGTGGTATATCGAAGTATTGCGGCGGCTGGAACATTTTCAAGGACACCGGTAGATACCAGTGGAATGACGTTTGTTGAAGGTTATCTTGACTACCGAGAGGTAGAGATCCCACTTACGTGAGCCGAGCTTCAACTTATTGTGTCCAATGCATGTTCTCGTCCCTCATTTCAACAATTGTTTGTATCACCTCATAGTGGAGGGATAGAGAAAGCCTGTATGTCACCGTCTGATGGCCCGAGCAGGCTGTTTAGATGGGGTTTCTTGCTTAATTAGTATATTATACCCCGTGCGGACCCTAAAGGATACAATAGCAAGGGCTTTAATTCTCTTTTAGGGTTGCGTCCATAGATCTTGGTACTTCCTTACTCTTCACGCGTGAAGGGATATGCGCTGGCTCAATCTTTGTCTTTTACTATACCCTATCAGGACTAACCGTATAAGGCAATTCCCGTCCTTACGCTCCCAAAGTCATAATCAAGTACAGTGGTCGACTTTTTTTTCTTTTTTTCTTTTTGACTTTTTAAGAAACTGACCCTGACCTTCGGTTGCCATTTGGCCGGTGTTGCCGAAATACACAAGTGGGTGTAAGCTTACCCCCCTATCCTAGCTCCGACCTCGATATATTCCGACAACTCACTAGGTTACTGAGGAGGGAGCGGTAATTCTCTTATACGGTTCGTCCTAGCAGGATGTAATATCAGAGTGGTGGGATTTAGTAAAAATCCAATCTTTGCCCAGTTTTCGATAGATTCTTTATGCCTCGTCTAAAGACATTGCTAAGCTAGAGTTTAACAGATCAACAGTATTCTTGTGGCCAGACGCTGGTGTAACCGCCTGTACAGAAGGCGTAAATCTTTTACTCTTTTAAGTAATAGTTCGAGAACAGACAATAGGGATGGGGTTACCCAAGTATGAGCGGCATTAGTAAGGTTTGGCAGGTGTGGAGTCCTCGTGTCATCGTGCGGAAACCTCCATCATTCTTGGCTTCCTTCTGCATCCTTCGACAACATCTCGTGGGATGTTATGCGATATTGGGATTTCGTCCACCAATGTTTGAACATCTTTTCCGTCTGCCTGTTGTTTTCCTTGTCAGGCCAAGTCACGCAGATGGATCAGTGTAACCTCAACCTGGCTTTATTCTCACGGTCGTACAGCATGTGATGAGGTGAGCGTTATCTCACTGCGTTGGCGTGTTCCCCAGTGCCCAAAACCATCTTGAAATTTAGCTTCATTGTCGAGCATTTTGACGATGCTAATTACCCCTATCCAACCTGCCCGACTGACTACCCCGCTACCTACCACGACAGCTCCTTCATCGGATTATGGATGATGGGTGTTTAATTCCATGGAGTGGAGCTTTGTGCTCGTTTCTTCTGTCGCATGTCTTTCTAGTTGTCACCATCTAAGGTTCCTAGTTATTTTTTTTTTGGTTAATTATTTTTGGTTAATTATTTTTGGTTATTTTTTATTGCGATACATTTAGCTACATCGTCAAGATGCCGACTCTAGATGATATGTCTGATTTGGGACCTCCCATTTCGACAAACTCAGGAAGGTTGTACATTGGTTTTACAGCTCTTGCTTTTGTCGTTGTCACAGCATACACCTCACGCCCGCTGGCACTACGACTGCTCGTCGCATGCTTAATAGCTTCCGACATCTATCTTCTCCTAACAATGCCAGATCTCATGGGGCACATAGCAGGCTTTGACCCCTTAATAGCAAACTTCATCGTCGCGGATCTCCTCCGAGTAATCGACTTATACTTCATCCGCGACGACTCAAAAGTATTCGCCAAGAAGCACGACGGAATTGTCGTAAACGGAAATGGCAAACGCAGTGACGAGAAGCAAAAGGTGTCTCCCAAGTTTCTGAAAATGTCAGGATTCCAAGCCTTCGACTACCTCATCATCAATCACCGCAATATCGGCACTCCTTACGCCGTGCGCAACATCCCAACCTTCTCATCCTCCAACCCCTCCTACATCCCATCCCGCTCTAAATTCCTCCTGCGAAAGTTCATCACGATCTTCGCCGCATATCTCACACTCGATCTCATGACGTGTCAGCCAGCTCCAGATCCTGGGTTGTATTCAAGACATCAGGAGTTCTTCTTTACAAGGTTGAACGAGGTTACGTGGGCGGAGATTAGGTTTCGCCTTTTGACAAATCTGAATTTGTGGGCGAGTACGTTCTTGTTGATACAGTATATCTATGCAATTGTAGCCTGTGTTTGTGTTGGAAGTTTTCTATACGAGCCGAGGGATTTCCCTCCGTTGATAGGAAGCCTAGAGCATTGTTATACTGTTAGGAATCATTGGGGGTATATCTCCTTCATGCGACCCCTTCCAATAATGTTCGGGGACGTTTACCTGATAACGGTGGAATGAATAGGAAATTCTGGCACCAAGTCCTTCAATCCCCACTAACATCCAGCGCAAACGCCCTCTCGGCCTGCCTCCTCCCCAAGTCCTACCAAAAAGGTCTCATCGCCCGCTACACCAAGAACCTGACTGCCTTCGCGCTCTCCGGGTTCTCGCATGCTGTTTCCCCCCTAGGCTCAAAGAAAGGCTCACAACAAATACGAGGCACGATATTCTTCTTCCCAGCGCAAGTAATGGGCATCGCGTTAGAAGATTTCGTTATCTGGGTTTGGGGGTTGATGAGTGGAAGTGGAAAGGGGAATAAGATGGGAGGTATTAAGCCGTGGCAGAGGATGGTGGGGTATTTGTGGGTGCTGTGCTGGATGAGTTGGTGTTGTCCGATTTGGGTGTATCCGACGTTGAGGCGGGGTGGTGAGGGAATGGTGCCGTATAGTGTTGTTAGGGGGGTGGGGAATGTGAAGGAGATGTGGGAGAGCGAGTGGGGGAAGGAAGTTCCTGTTGTTTGAAATGAGGATTGGGGAGGGATGAAGACTTGATATTAGAGGTAGGGGGTTGGAATGATAGGTTGAAGGTTGAATGACACGTAGAAGAGAGTGGTTTAGATTTGGATGGAGACGAGGGAGGTTGAAGTAGTATATTAAGTGCACGAGGATGATTCTATTGAAGTCATTGTGGTGGCTGATACTACATGAAGATTAAAGAAAGAAAGCCATTCTAGATATCTAAAGTTCAAGCGAGCTTCTTTGCCTTATATAATAAAGAAGGCAACTGGTTTAAGTACAACCAGTTGCATTTCAAATATCACTTTTTGGTCGTCTCACCTATCAGAAGTCAAAATAATAGTTTTCTCTTTTCGATATTAGAGGGAATCCAATCCTTGCTCCGTCACATTCTCTCTCCAGGAACTTCGATGAGGTTCATGAATGGAATTCAACATCTGGATAACTGCTTCCTGGCTTTGAGTATAACACTAAGATGTCTATTTTTATCATGGTTAATCTGAACAGTTAAGCCCACATACATTAACCTTAAGCCACGGTTTCACAATTTCACACCACACAATATCTCATAGCGCAACAAACAAATCTCATCACCTCCCAAACATTCCAGTTGCAATTTTCACCAAACTGAAAGGTAATAATTCCCCTTTTGGTCCAGTAACTGGCCGTCGCATGCCAGGATATATCCACATAGGTGTTGTCCAAATTAACCAACTCGCCACCCACATTGCGCCCAGAACTCTCTGCCACACGCTCGGTTTTCTATCCTTGTTCTTGTGAACTCCACGTAATCGGAGATAGAAGGAGCTCACCCCATCCTCAAGCATAATCCCACCAGCTTGTGCGCAGAAGAATTCGAGTGCTCCGCTTTCGAGGAGAGGGATCACGCCCCAGATATCCATTGCGACATGGCAGAGTCCAGAGAAGAAGAAGACGCCGAGGAGGGAGGCGTACCGGTGGAAGATCCTTTCATGAGGTGTGGATTTGGGGAGGTGGAGGAGGTTGTTGATGAAGAAGTTGGAGAGGGTGGTTAGTTTGGGGCGCATGAGTTGGTGGTAGAATTTCCTACAGAGAGGTTTTTGTTGGAATAGAATGAAAGGGATTGGGAGGAAAAGACGTACCCCCAATACTGTCGTAATGACCAGACCGTGGAGAAGGAATTGAAGAGCGGTGGCCAGCTTTTCGGCTCATAGAAACCAAGTGCTACGGTTCCGAAAGCGAGACTTGAGTGGAAAAGTTGGAGGACGAGGTAGGAGCCAATCCAATGGCCTATAGATACCGACGCTCGCAATTTCAGCTCTTCTAAAGTTACGTCTCCAAGTCGAGAGAAAAGGAATACTTTATCCGCCGCGAAGAGAATTGGAGTTTTAGAAACATCTGCCTCGCCAGATGTCATAACATCGAGCAAGATATAAGCACCTAATGCTTTAGCACCTACCCACATCAAGAACGCCCTCCGCGATGGTACGTATGCTGGATCTTTTGATGAAAAAGGAGGGACAATCTCATACGCACTCCCAACATTCCGCTGGGAATTGACCTTATTCAAACCAAACATAAACCGTTGCATAAACCCCGGCTTCTTTTCCCCTTTCACAGGAGTACTCTCAATATTCTCCTTCAATATCAGTCCGCTGACAATATACTGTGTCAGCCATCCACAAGCGACGCCACCGATGAGGTTGCTGAGGAGTAGTCGGGGCATTACTTCTGTGCATGTTTGACCTAGAGTGTAGAGGGATGCACCGATTATGGGGAAGATGGCGGGACGGATGAGGGAGTCTGAGGGGGTGAAGCCGAGACCGGAGACACATGTTGCGAGCTGGAGACCTACGAGTCCTACGGATCCTAATATTGTTTTGGGATATGGGAGGTCGGACAGTATTTCTCCTGGGAGGAAACTTGTTGTCAACATCGTGAAGTTGCGACAGCTCGGGAATCGAACTTCACCCGAGTTCGATGGGAAGGCCTCGAGACCCTGGGGGGTAAAAACATAAACTCCACGAAACTCTCCAAATATCGCAGTGTCAAAAACATCTTGTATTCGTGTTTACAAGGCTCTACCGAGATCTCTTCCTCATTCGCCAGCTCGCACTCCCCTAAACTATCGGGGTATCCCACACCATGGGGCAAAGAGGCACAGGGGCATTCTATATCGCAACCATGTTTGCCACAGCCACCCCCCTTTTCACGTAAAGAGCCATGCTATCTGTGCCACAAAGATACTAACCTGGTCCCACGGGGAAGGAGGGAACCCCCTCATTTTTCCTTTCACCCCACCGTTTATCATGCCAGTTTTCTAGGCAGACGTTTTATTGAGATGAGCGGGACTTTTCACGGTTAGGTGAGGGTGAGAGGGGATCGAGGTTGTGGTACCCGATGTAGGTGGTGTCAAGGTGAGAGAGTAGGAGGAAGTGAGTACTCTCCCCCCTCCTAATTAAATTTAACTGGCCAGGCTGGCACAGACAGGATATGAGAGCAAGTTGGCACGTGCAGCCCTAGAGCAGTTACATTTAATTAGGGGGGGGGGAGAGTAAGTATCAAGGTTTGTTTGTTGAAGAGCATGAGTGTCTAGAGCTTAGTCGTCCTCTCACCTAATCCCCCTTTTCAATCCAAAGGGCCCAGCATCTCATCCGAAGATCAAGATGCTCGAAACACTTCTCTCCCCAAACGCAAGCAATATCTTCACCTTATTCGCATCACTCATTCCTATTATCTTATTCTTGTTTTCCCGGTTCTATCGTCAAAAGGAGTTCGATGTTCCCAAATATGTCACTACAGCCCAAGCCCTGCTGAAACCTGGCGCGGGGCATAGCAAGTTTGATTCGCTGGATGATATTATGAAAGAGAATTATCGTATGGATAAGAACCACGTCTATAAGGTTGAGCATCCGCATAAGGATGTGGTTATTATTCCGGCGAAGTATGTGGATGAGTTAAAGAATTTGCCGGATGATCAGGTTAATTTCTTGGAGGATATTAATGAAGTATTGAGCTCTAACGGGATTCTTGAGATGAAACTAAGTCTTGTTATTCTCTAGAGATTTTTAGGTGATTATACGAAAATGCTTGCACCTGGTGGAATAGAAGATGAGACTCTCACTCATACAATCAAGAATAATCTCACCCCTAATCTTGGTAAGTTCTCGCTTATCAAGAGGAACACTTAGTATCTAACTATTAAAGGAAACATAATGGAAGACATGCAGGAAGAAATAGCATTCGCCTTTGAAAAATCAATCGGAGAATGTAAAGGTACCCCCTTCTCCCCTCGCAAAACTTCCATCACTTGGCTCACCCCCCTTCTCAGAATGGACCGCAATGTACCCGATGACAGCCTGCATGCAAATCAGCGCCCAAGTCTCCGGTCGTATCTTCGCCGGTCCCGAACTAAACCGCAACCCAGCTTACATCAAAACATGTCTCAACTTCGGGGTTGAAGGCTACAAAGTAATACCAGCCATCCGTCCTTACCCCAAATTTCTGCGTCCGATTGCCAAGTATTGGGTGAAAGAATGTCAAGGTCCGCTCCGCTCAATCGCTACTATCAAAGAACTCATTCGTCCAGTCATTGAGAAGAGGATTAAGGAAAGGGAAAAGCCACATGATATGATGACTTGGATCATGGAGAATTCCCCGCCTGGGAAAGGAGAGGATCTTAACTGGCAAGCGATGTACCAGCTTCAAATCGCTACAGCGGCTATGCATACCACGTCCAACACCATGACACACATTTTCTTCGACCTCGCCGCGAACTCTGATTTCATCCCCGAACTCCGCGAGGAACTCGCGCGTGTGGAATCCGAGGAGCCATCTGGCCAGTTAACGAAAACAAGTCTTTCCAAGCTGAAGAAAATGGACTCTTTCATCCTCGAATCCCAACGTATGAACCCCTTCTCGTCAACCGGCTTCTCAAGAAAAATCATCAAACCAACATTATTTTCCGATGGTCTCCTTCTCCCCTCCGGAATAACAGTAACCACGCCTGTCTCGCAAATCTCCATGGACCCCTCCATCTATCCCTTCCCCTCAACTTTTGACCCCCTCCGCTTCTTCAAGCTGCGGCAGAAGCCAGGCGAGGTGAATAAATGGCAGTATGTGACGACGAGTAAGGAGCATTTGAATTGGGGCATGGGTGTGCATGCGTGCCCCGGTAGGTTCTTTGCGGGGAATGAGATAAAGATGGTGATCGGGCATCTGGTGAGGGAGTTTGATGTTAGGCTTGGGGAGAGGGAAAATAGGCCTGCGAATGTGTGGACGGAGGGAGGGATGGTCCCGGATGGGGAGGGGAGGGTTTGGTTGAGGAGAAGGGGGAGGTAGGGGAGGGTAGGAGGGGGACTGAGAGCTTGTTTTTAGGCCTTGTGGAGAGATTATTCGCCCAGTTGAAGTGAGATGCGAGAAGGTGATATAGAGAAGTTATTTCCGCTTGCTCACGGGCGATGTCGTGTTACAAGCCTCATAACTAGTGATAAATTTACTCCATCTTTGTGACGGGAGAAGAGGGGCCTTACTTAGGAAATGAAAGCTGAAAGAGAGGGTCGGTTAATTTCCTAATTTTGCCTTGAGTTTCCAAACGCCCCAGTAGGCTCATTGAAAACGGGAGCAGTATAAAAGTACACCCTTTAGGTAATCATCATTGAAACGCTGCATAAGATGAAATATAAGAGTACGAAAAGTGTGCTGTAGCGCTACCGCTTTACAAAAGAAATTAATGACTTGGTATCATACCCTTGCACACTGTGAGGAACTGAGTCTGGTAGGGTGAAATCGATGAGACAGGTAGCAAAAGTCGAATTGGCACCGAAATTTATTTCTATCCTTCTATAGTAGAAAACCTTGAAGCCTATATACAGCTCCTTTATTCCTCCATTCCTCCTAACCTCCTTCTCTGTGCCTGCATGTGGCGTGCTCTTTGTACCCCTTTACGACGTTCTTCAGTGCTATATTATGATTTTGACTCGGGTAAGTCCTCTGAGATGAACCTTTTGAAGCCACTATTAAATTGAGAATTCGAGGGTAGACAGCTCACAAGATTAACATCTATTCATCCGTATTAGGAAATGACGGGACCTTGCGGTGAAGCTTATGGTCAGCGAGGATGGAGAACGTAACACAAAAGCATCTAAATGTAGTACAGTGTTGCAATTATGCCTCATTGCATTAAAATTAAGATGGGTTTTTGGTTGGAATCTAGTGCAAAATTCACGAGGCTGTGTTAGCGAGCTTGTCATTGAGCTTTCTGTTCCTTCTCTATCAGAAAATGTCATTAATTAGCTTCTCCCGATGATAGTAGTTTTCCCCGCTCCTAGCTCAGGTAGCTCGAGACTCAGTACTGTCTAGACTGTTGTATAATCCTGTGTGAGCGTTGTTGATAAGAGTCGGCATAGATACATCAGTGAGCTTAGACGGTAATGATGATGATTTTAAGGCTCCTGCAGCTCGAGGTACGCCCGTCGTGATACAACTAGCATAAATCCGTTGTTCTTGAAAATGACCGCTAGTTTGTCAAACCTGCGCTAATATTTTCCTAATATTCCCCCCAGCATCCTTTTAAATTAATCATCTGGAACGTGTCGAGGCGTTGCATTTGTTAGTACCAACTTCCTTTAAGCCCCTTTTTTCGGCGAGACCTCGGCGAGGCCTTCCATGTTTATTTCAACCTCCATTGACGACAACTACTGTAAAAAGACGTATCGAGGGCCCCTAACAATGACTTTGTGGATTGGTTGTGGTCGGAGGCTATAACTCCCTTGATTATCCTTTCATAATACGATACGTGACTGGTGTTGTGAAAGACGGCAGCCACAACACCCATCCGGCATTTAATACCAGCTATTGTTGTACCCCTAGCCGATGGTGGTCTTTCCTTTTGTTTATATTCTTCTTCAATATGTCTCGGCAGCCTTGCACATGTTACACCACCATTGAACTCTTTATATGCTTTGTTCATACAGTATCCGCTTGCGACAATATGAGAGGGATGGTGGCTTGAAGGGTTCGCGGGCTTAAAATTATTCTGGGAAATCAACTTGTATTGGATGGGTTTATTAGTCGACGTCTTCAAACTTGTCCAATAACTTCGATTCAAGGGCAATTGAATAGGTGACGAACGAGTGTTTGTAAGTAGAGCGAATTTCCTCCTGCAGACTCAACTCGACAATAAAGACTAAAGACTCGACAAGTAAACGTACGCATGGTGCGGAGAACCAAAATTGTAGTACTGCTGAGAGAGAGAAGCCCCCTGAACTTCTCATGGTTGATTCCTAAGACCTGTACTTAGGCCGAATAGCTTGCAACTCCCCCACAAGCAGGGGATAATCACGTATCCACCAAGCATCATGTCGATAGAGATATCGTCGTTAGAGTAGACCCACAGATAGTACGGTAGGTACTATATCACGCAATCAAAGCTTTGTGGTGCTTCTGAAAGGGAATGCTATGGGGGATTCTCGTGTAGAGAGCTTTGGCTTAATGGACAATGTGGAATGTTGTGCCTGTAATGAATTGAAAGAACAAGTCCGAAGGATTGAAGCTTGTTTGTACTTGGTGGAATTTATAAATCTTGCTATATTGAAGACCTGATCTCGCATTTCAGGAATGTAACACATGCATGAACACCTGATTTTTGACCAGCACTTTTATGTGCTCTTCCTTACCACCATACATCAAACATTTCTTCAGACAAGGTCCCCTTCGAAATTCTGTTAGTATTGTTTAACAAGATAGCCACAACGCGAGATCGTTCAAAGTTTGGGGTGAAGTAATTAATTAATAAAATTCAGTAAAGTAGACTTTTGCGCCAGATAGCTTACCCTAATGTCGGCTAGCTATGTGGCTTGGTGAAGGGTACCTATCTTCATGATAGCGTATAGACCTTCTTATGCTATGGTTTATTTGCCTCGCAGCATACTGCCGGCATTCTCTAATGCGCAACGCCATCCAGAACTCCAGTGTATGTGTCGCGTAAATGTTGGGTATCATGATGCTCTTTATTCGGTAAAATCAAATTCCTTGTATGCCGCCTTGAAGGATGCAATGTCCCGTTTCTCATCATCTTCCGTTTGTGCACAGTCTCTCCACTGCTCTCTTTTTTCGAGGCTTAGCAACTTTGCCAAGACTATTCTACCAAATTGCAGTGAAAATCTGATGCTGTAGTCGAATGGCATGGTAATACATTTCGTACTTCCCTCGGGAGCCCGGTCAGATGATGGCGTCCAGATCCAGACTCGGAAAAAGTCGCCATCGGTTTTACCAAGTCCTGGATCGCGTGCCTCAAACTTGGGGTAATTTAGATTCTCTGCCTCAACACGGAAGCCAGCTTCTACAAGACCACTGGTAATTGTCTCCGCAGGCATGGGGACGAACTGCCAGTGAAAATGTACACCATTACCTTTGCTAATCTCATAGGTGACGGCACCAAGCTTATTGTTACTGCGCTTAGCGATCATTGATTGCAACGATTCTTTGAATTTGTACATCTCAGCGTATGTTTTTTCCATGGAGCCGTCATCCTCTGTAATGGCAGAAATGGTCGGCGAGTGGGTAAGTGGGATTATGAGAGCATGGGCTGGAAAGTCGATACCGTTCGCGGCATTCGTCTGCGAAGTGGTTAAAGGGCCTTTGGCAATCGTAAGATACGAATCATCGCCAATTGAAGAGATCAGATGAGTAGCTAGCGTTGGGTTGGACAAGCAGAAGAAGCATTCCCCTGGGCCTGGAGGAGGCGGCCGTTCTCCTCTTCGTCCTCTAGGCCTCTTGTAGTATCGATCGCCATCATGGTTTGAGTATCTTGAATAAGGCTCAGGGTCTAGTGCAGGACGCTTCTTTGGTCGAAGGAACGGAGAAGGTGTCGCATTTGATGGTAGCGGAGCTGTTGAGTCCTGCGTTGCCTGCAGAGAAAATGCATATAAAGCCTTTTGCTTCGATGGATTGCCATGAGCTGCCAGAGATATGAATCGTGTCAATGGTCGAACATCTGGTGCATTTTCAGTAGGAGGAAAGAAGAAGGCCTCTCGTTCGAAAAAAAGCTCGGGGGATGTTGAAAAGTGATAACGAGGTTTCAGTGCGGCGCAAAGCTCTGCAATATGTGTCTGTCCTGCAACATCTGTCAAGCCATCCGGTATGGGAATCTTTGAGCCAGTTCTGATGGAGGCTGGCCATAATGTGGTGAGAAGGATGTCGGCGGTATGTGCTCCCTGCAATGTCTTTGCATCTCCAACCGTATGAAATGGCAGGTATTGTTCATTTGAAGTTCCCCCAATGATAGACTGGTGAAGCTGTCCACCAAGCGCAACAATTCTTATTCCCTCAGATGTCTTGGTGGTACTTCGTTTCCCAAGATAATGGAGATTAGGGCATATCTGTTCACTTGATTAGCATAACTACAAAGACAAATATGGGGGATATTGAATGTCACCTCATCGTCCTGCTCAATCTTCTCAATCACTCGAGGTGGAAGAGGGTTTGTGCCGACGGTGAAATAGGTAGGAAGAGGAATGACGATGTTCCCACTGAGAAGCTCAGAGACCGTATCATTGTCATCTGCAAACAAGTTGCCGGTGACAATGGCAAAAGAGAAGTTATTCTTCGTGTGCAAAGCCGATATTTTGGTGAAGACCGACTTCAATTGACCGTTCAGCTCCCCTATGATGATGCTAGGAGACACCGTCAGCTTCAGTTGGCACAATGAAGGGTTGGTAGAAGTTGTACTGAGGAAGGGTACGCAGACTTACACCTTCGACGACATGATGGCACAAGAGACAACTTGCAATTGTTATTCATGAAGTTGTTGCGAAGTGATTAAGTTGAGCTTGAAAATATATGTTGCGTTCAAGGCGAGTCGAGTTGAGCCGCAACTTTTCTCATTGTCTCTATCTTATCGCCGATCGCCGAACTGCCATCTTTTTCGCACGCTAGGCGACTTACGGTTCACCGCCCTGCTCCGCAAAAATAATTTTGAGCAGAGCTTCACCCGAGCCTGAAGATAGAAAGCACTTTGCGACTTTGCGACAGTCGAACTCAAAAACAGCTTTTGCCAAAGCTTATATCAGCCAAAATGCCGGCCACCAGCTCAGGTCGAATTGTTAAGCACCGCAAGGGGAAGAAGGGGACTTTGCACCAGAGGAATCATCGATGGGAGTCTTTCACGGTGAAAGTCTCCAAATTGAGTTCTCTTGATCCTATACGAAAAGTGCGCCGGCACGATATCGATCCCGAAGACCTCACAACTACAACATCATACTTCAAGGCAGGCTTGGAAAAATGGGGGGAATTAAACATCTATGAAGGCTTCGTGGAGTTCACGCACGAAGTGCTGCCACTGTGCGACAGTCTGCCACAGATTTTACATTTCGAAGACAAGATCATGGCTGTGATTGTGGAATATATGGAGAAAAGACAAAGGGATTCCTTGGAGCCGCTGCTGGAATTGGTGACCGACTTTGCCCATGATCTAGGAGCAAGATTCGAGCGCCACTATGCGAAAATACTGGAACTGGTTGCATCTATTGCTGGGACGCCTCAAGATGTGGAAGTGATCGAATGGAGTTTCTCCTGCTTAGCATTCATGTTCAAGTACTTGTCGAAACTCCTGGTGCCCGATCTGCGACCGACGTACGACTTAATGGCTCCCTTGCTAGGGAGGAAACGACAACAACCTCATGTTGCACGTTTTGCAGCCGAAGCCTTGAGCTATCTGGTCAAAAAGGCGGGGGCTCCAGCTCATAGGGAAACCGCGCTCCCTCTCATCATTCAACACGCAAAGAACGACCTGAAGAGTATAGTCGGCACGAAAGAGTATGGACTTTACTACCACGGTCTAATGACTTTGTCCGCGGAAGCGATGAAGGGGAATGGCCTGAATGTTCATACTTCAGGGCCTACCATCTTTCGGGCTCTTTTCTCTGCCTTTGAAGACGATGACTGGGAGACGATGGATCAATCTCCCTGGGTAGAACTAGTAGCTGGAGTACTGACTAGTCTTCTTCACCATACTAGTCCAGAAACTTTCGCTGACCTTCACAAAATGATGTCAGACATTGCAGCGAAGACCATTCGGGACTTCCAAACATTAAACAGCAAAGAGAATTTGTGCCGTGTTCTATTTTCTGGAAGATGTATAGGTATAATATGTGGTGTGAGGAAAGGTTCTCGTGTCAGCGACTGGCCAGATCTGTTAAGAGTAATGTCCGAAAGCCTTCGGATCGTGGCAAAGAGTGCTCGCATCGCTAGAAACCTCGAATCAGAAGCGTATGTGTGGAAGTACCTCATATCAAGTGTCGCGATCGTACTACAGTATGCGCCCATGGATGCCATCATCCCACTCGTCTCACCCATTCTCGATTCCTTGACTAAAGATCCTCTTGCGCAATGGTTTCTAACCTTCTCCTCATACGTCTCTGATGTAGACACTGGAAGGTTCAAGAGCATAGTAATGCCATATTTTCAGAGGTAAGTTCTACATATTAGCTATGTTACTCCCTAAAATTGACAATATATTTAGATTTGTCATTGCACACTGGTCAGACGATGAAAATGGAGACACATTGTCGGTTTTGCTTCCAAAAATGGTCGCATCTGGGGTACTCCCAAGCAAATATGGAAAAGACGGATTTTCATTGCCTCAATCTTGGCAAGACCAAATCGTCAGCAAGTTCGAAAAATTAGAGGTGTCTCCATTTCCAGAACAAGCTTCTTCGGCAGTACATGATCGAAGCCCTACCACATGGCATGATCGCTGTTTACCAAAATACAATGCTTTGTTGGAAGTGTTGACCTGCACGGTTGTGCATCCGTCCACTAATGCGAGAATTTCCGAAATATTACTTAGGAAGTTGAAACTAGCCCTCAGACCGTCTTCCTCTCTGGCACCAGAAGAAGCCAATTTTATAGTTGGACGAGGCTTTAGCGCTTTCTCAAAGATGAGCAATGGAGCGGGCGAGGTAGATAGGGCACTTGAACCTCTACTTCGTGCTGCTGCACCCAGATATGCCCGCCTACCAAATTTCTTAGAAGCTATGTATGACTATGAGACAAGCCTCCGGATTTCCCCAAAATCAGGTGCCAAAACCACCCAAGGAGAGTCCGAGATGGATGTGGAAGGAGACCTGCTCATTAAATCGCTAATTGCAAATCTCTCTACTGGTTCCCAGGACCTTCGATTGTTGTCACTTCGCCTTCTCGACCACATTTTCACCATCGAACATGGTTCCTCCTCCGAGGCTATATCTGTCATGACTATGGTGGAACAGACTCCACTTGACTTACAAAACGCTCGGTCTGCTTCTATGAACATTCGAAAGCTGGCGACGTTGTATTCCTCGCAATCAATAACGTCGTGGCTGAAAGATGCTATCCCAGCATTCTGTTTTGGCATGTTGACAGTCAAGCTTTCTCAGATTTGGGAGGATGCTTGCATAGCACTGAAGCAGATCTGCGAATCAAAAGTGGGCGAAGAAGCTGTGGCAAAGCTTGCTTTCTCCTGGCTCGAGGCGCCCTCTATGACCTGGGACGGATCGTCGAAGGGTGCTGCAGATGACCGCAATAATGGACTTACGGATTTTGAATGCTCTAATCTAATTGATCTTGATCAAAAGGCGGCAAATTCAGCTTCGGAAGTAGATGGAGCTCGGGATACCATGCTCCAACGATTTGAAGATGCTCAGCATCTTGAACCATCTCGGCCAGAAACTGCACGGTCTCAAGCGCTTCGATTACAATGTGCTATTCCCTCTGTCGCGGAGAAACGTTCACGCCAATTAATTCCAATGTTCCTTTCGTGGTCTGATAGAACGACGGTTGATTCCGTACCAGGGAACGAAAGTCCTGAGGTTGTTCCGAGTGGCTGGTCGAGAAAAGATCAAAAGTCGCAACTACAGCTGCTCAGTCTTTTCGTCAATCCAAAGTCCTTATTCAAGACTGACGAAGTAAAATCTAGTCTTCTACGACTTCTCACCAATGGAGATCTTGACATACAAAAGTTTGCTTTGAAAGCACTCTTGACCTGGAAGGATAGCGGTGTTCGTCCCTACGAAGAGAACCTGCTTAACCTCCTAGATGAAGCGCGATTCAAGGATGAAATAGCCATCATTTTTCAAGGACAAACAATTATCCAGCCTGAGCACCGGGAGGCTCTCATGCCGATCCTCCTTCGAGTCTTGTATGGTCGTTCAATTTCTCGAAAGGGTTCCGCGAGTGCTAAACAAGGATTGGAAGCTCGGCGACTTGCTGTCCTGCGGAGTCTGAGCATTAAAGATGTTGAAATATTCTTAGATATAGCTCTCGAAGAACTAAAAGATATAGCCATCTTCGAGGACGGTACGATCCAGGACGCTATATTCGACACGGAACTCACCAGTACTCGAAAACAAGTTGGAACCACTAACATGATCGAAGGCGTTCTGAAAGAACTAGGATCAAAAGTTTCGCCATTTGCTACAAAGCTTGTCGACACGGTACTCTACTGTGTTATACACACTTCCCGTCAATTGAAAGTTGACGCTCAGGGGGATGAAGAAGAAAACCATTCCAGCCAGTCTTCGATACTCAAAGTTGTCCGCCAAACAGGCTTGAAATGTCTCATCCAGATCTTCAACAACGTCACTGGATTTGGCTGGGCTCCTTACCTGGAGGTTATTGTTAAAGATATTGTTCTGCCAAGACTCGACAAATTGCCCATAGAGACCGCCCAGAGCGTATCGGGCCTCTTGAGGCTTCTCTCTACATGGTCTGCTTCTGAGAAGACCGTCCTTTTCCTCGGTAGCAATTCTGCGATCTTGCGCAAAATAGCAGAATGTCTAGCGCCCGAGACATCGAAGGATGAAGTGAAAGTCTTTGTGCTAAACATAATTCGAAATATTGTTAAGTTTGCTGGCGCCGAGAGCAATTATGAGTTGACTTCCCACGTCAAATCTGAGTTGTTGTCCGCTAACTTGGACTACTTCTTGGTTCAGATCGGGGGAGTTCTCCGTGGCCATCAGAATCTTAGCAAAGACCTGCTTGAGACCAGTGTAGCAACAGTATCGGAGCTTGCTCCGTTTGTTACAACATCGACCCAGGCTCACAACTTGGTAGATGTGTCAATATTCTTGCTTGATCAGCCTACGCGCCGTGTCAGTCCCAAGATCAAAAGTGGTCTTCTACGAGTCTTAGAGTATTTCGTGCCCCTTTATGACCTTCAAAACGACACCGAGTTGAAAGATAAAGTTTACCACACTGTTACATCTTTGTTCGGGTTCTTCAAGGACAAAGACAGCCGAGAAGTGCTGTCTCGAGTGTTGATGGTTTATGCCAAGGAAGACCCAATACTGGGGGAGGTTGCAAATATCTGTGTCGATCTTAACTCGTTTGTAGTGGGTAGACTTAACGAGCCTGACTACGACCGTCGTCTCAAAGCCTTCAACGTGATTAATAACACCACCAGGGATGATCCTCTCGCCGCTCACCAATGGACGCCACTCCTTTACAACATGTTGTTCTATATCCGGCACGATGAGGAGTTTGGTATACTATCTTCAAACTCATCTGATGGAATTTGTCAGTTTATAAACGCTGCGGCGAGCGCACAAATTGAGTTGGAAGAAGGTGCTTTCAAAGACCTTCTGTCGAAAGTCTTACTTCCTGCCATTTTTGTTGGTGCTCGAGAACCATCTGAAGTAATAAGGCGAGAGTACGTGAAGGTCATGGCCCATCTTGTCAAGATACTTCCTGCCTGGGATGAAGTTAGTGATATGAAACCTCTTCTGGCAGGCGATGATGAGTTAGAATCTTCTTTCTTCAACAATATCCTCGCTACTGGCAAAGGCCGACAGTCCAGCGCATTAGGACAACTCTCTGGAGTCGCCGAAAAAGGGGAGCTATCAGGAAGGAATGTCAGCCACTTTTTCATCCCTTTGATTGAACATTTTATTTTCGATCGAGCCGAGGGCAATGAGGCGCATAATCTTGCGGCAGAAGCTACCACCGCCGTCGGGACCCTCGCTGGCTCCTTGGGGTGGTCTCAATACCGCGCCGTGCTTAGACGATTCATCGGCTACGTTCATGCCAAACCAGAACTCGAAAAACAGGTGATTCGTCTGATTGGAAAGGTTATCGATGCTCTCGCTCAGGCAGCACAAGGATCAGATGGAATTGACCAAGCCGCCAAGAAACGAAGCACTTTGGCCATGACCATGCCGAAGCAGGCAAAGCTTTCAGAAGACCTAACCACAAACACCTTACCATCACTTACCTCTTACCTCCATGACAAGGACGAGTCAACCGTCAGTCTTCGGGTGCCAGTAGCTGTAATCATCGTTCGACTTCTGAAGCTCCTGCCTCAGGAGCAGATCAATGAACGTCTACCAGCCGTGCTAACAGATATATGTCATATTCTGCGAAGTAAATCACAAGAATCTCGAGACCTCACCCGAGACACATTGACAAAAATATGTATGCTCCTTGGACCATCGTGCTTTGGGTTCGTCTTAAAAGAGCTGCGCGGTGCTTTAGCCAGAGGATATCAGCTTCATGTCCTTTCGTATACTATGCATTCAATCCTAGTAGCTACAACACCAGAATATTCGCCAGGAGACTTGGACTACTGCCTTCCATCCATCGTCGCAATTATCATGGATGATATATTCGGCGCCACGGGTCAAGAGAAAGATGCAGAAGAATATGTCAGCAAAATGAAAGAAGTCAAGAGTAGCAAGAGCCATGATTCTATGGAACTGATAGCTAAAACAGCGACCTTGAGTCGTCTTACGGATCTGGTCAAACCTATACAGACTTTACTGAAAGAGAAACTGTCTTTGAAAATGGTTCGGAAGATCGATGAACTGTTGAATAGAATTAGCAGCGGTCTTCTAAAGAATTCCGCAGCGCAAGACCGAGATAGCCTTATCTTCTGTTACGAGGTTATCCAGGATGTGTACAAGCTCGCTGAGCCACAACAGAAGTCTAAGGAAAACCATCGACTGAAACGCTATTTGTTGCAGAAAGGCGCGAAGAAGGGAGGGGAGAGAGGCACAAACTCTGTCTACACTTTCAAGTTGGTGCGCTTTGCCTTTGATGTGCTCCGTTCTGTCCTCAAGAAATACGATGGCCTGCGAACGTCAACCAATCTCGCGGGCTTCATACCCATTCTTGGTGATGCCATTGTTGAAGCTGAGGAAGAGGTCAAAGTGGCTGCCTTCCGCGTGCTTACCACAATCGTCAAAGTTCCCCTGAAAGTCGTCGCAGATGGTTCAAAACTTTATCAGATTGCGGCCGCTGAGGCGACAAAATGTATTGCTGCATCCTCGACGACCACATCCGACATTGCACAAGCTGCAATCAAAATGATCTCAGTGGTATTGCGTGATCGGCAGGATGTGCCTATTAAAGACACCAGTGTTGATGAGCTACTGACACGACTGAAAGAAGATATGACGGAACCTGAGCGGCGACACATCACATATCAACTCTTACGATCGGTTATGGATTCTAAGATTCAGACCGCTGTCGTTTACGATACCTTGGATTATGTGGGCACAGTCATGGTCACCAACGATGACAAGGATACCCGAGATCTGGCACGAGGAGCATACTTCCAATTCCTACGAGATTATCCACAACAAAAAAGCCGATGGTCAAAGCAGCTTGGTTTTATTGTTTCGAATTTGAAATACGACAGAGAGGGAGGTCGATTGTCGATATTAGAAGTAATTCATCTACTACTTTCGAAGTCATCTCACGAGTTCGTCCAAGAAGTTTTAGCAACTTGCTTCGTTCCTTTGATCTTTGTTCTTGTCAACGACGACAGCGAGAAGTGCCGCATGGGGACAGGGGAGGTTATCAAAGAGATCTTTAAAAGGGCCGATCCGGAGAGACTCAGTACCCTCCTTTCACTACTCCAACTATGGATCAAACAAAGCGAAAAGCCATCTGTAGTCAGGCTGGCAGTACAGGCATATGGTTTCTATTATGAGGCCCGAGAGACTGATGCGGAGGATGTGCCAATGCTGCAAGAGTGTATCTTGGAGATTGCCAGGCTTGCTGAAGATTCAACCTCGGATTGGGAACAAATCTACGGCGCACTGCAATTGTCAATCATACTGGCTCAGAAGTTTCCTGAGAAAATGTTTTCATCAGGGACAAAATCCTTATGGAAAGCTATACGCCTATGCCTGACATTTCCGCATGCTTGGGTAAAGCTCTCCGCAGCTCGTATCACGAGTATGTTATTCGCAGACTTCGCACGCAACAATGTTAAGTTCGAACTCAAGGGTCTACCTTTAAAAGGCTCAGGTGGTCTAAAGCTCGGCAGCGAAGACATCACAGATCTCGTCCGACGAGTATCTCGCATGTTCAAGACACCCGGCCTCACAGCCCTCCTCGCTGACGAAATTGTCAAGAACCTCGTTTTTCTAGGCCGCGTGGCAGCGACCAACGACCTCACATGGCGAGACACGAAAGACGCGAAATCAGAGTCAGAAGACGATGACGAAGAAGACGTCGAGGAGAAGACAGTTCTCCAACATGTCTTCGCATGCCTAGGTTTCATCCTCCGAAAAGAGACCTCACCACCCCGCGCCCCAGCCCTCATCCCCAAAACTTCATCCCTCACCATCCTCACCCTCCTCGTCTCTAAACTCGAGACCTCTCACCTCCTCCCCAGCCTACAAACTCTGCTCCTTCCCCTACACAACCTGACCGATACCTCAATCCCTATTCCGTACTCCACGGACGGCCTGTTCAAATCCGGATATGAGGAGTTAAGGGGAAGCAGCGGGGAGATTATGGAGATTTTGAAGAGAAAGGTCGGCACGAAGGAGTATACGGAGGCGTTGCTTAGGGTGAGAGAAGGGGTTAGGAGTAGGAGAGAGGCTAGGAGGGGGAAGAGGAGAAGGGATGCAGTAGTTGAGCCCGAGAGGTTTGGGGAGATGAAGAGGAGGAAGGGGGAGAGGAAGAAGATTAGACGGAAGGAGAAGGGGGCGGAACATGCGTTGAGGAGGAATGAGTATTGAGTATGTGGCCGTGTGGACTTGAGGCATTTGCTGGCGTTCGGCTAAAAGGGAGGCGGCGCCTTTTGGTGGTGTTTGGAGTTAAGAATGGCAGATACATCCGTGTATAGAATTCTCAGTCATGAGCTGAATAGTATATTGTTGATACTGTCTATGGTTGCACAACGAAGCCGTCGCTTCCTTTTATACGTTTTAAGTCCCTGTCTTCCTTAGATTTACACGATCTTACATATGGTGAATCCTCTTAACGCCATCGAAAGCTGTACATATTCCCATCTATTATACCTCTACACCCCATGATATCGTAGGTTATCTGTTGATTTTTACATCCCCAGCCCTAATTCTCTTCCAAATCTCACCAATTATCTTCGCTACCTGCCTCCTCTCGCAAGGTCATTGTCCTCGGGATTTGGTTCTCCAATCTCTTTCGTCCCCTTAGTTTCTCCGGCTTTCACGTGCGGCGTCGAGGTACCGTCTTCCCAGAATTCGACGTCTCCGTCCTCGCTCAATGTGCCCTTCTTGACGATTTGCCCTTTTTCTCGCATGAGGTCTTCGATTGTGATGTTCTTGTCGCCAAAAATCTGGATTTCTATCAGCACAGAATCCCATATTGTCCCCCCAGCAGACCTACCTTCAAATGGTCACTGATAATATGCCTATTCCTACACTCCGGACACGTTATTAACACGCTCCCCTTATGGTATCCTTGCTTTGACACTCGATGCGTGGACCTCGTCCCGCACGGTGTGCATGTGAACGCCATTTGATATTCTGGCTTCGGTAGTGGTGGAGGTGGAGGGATTATTGATCGTGGAGAATGACCTTTAGTCTTGGGAGGTGGGGGTGATTGAGGGTTTGGGATGGGTGAGGAGGACTCTTCGAGGGATCCTACGCTTGCTCTGAAGTTTGAGTAGGGAGTGGAGAAGAATGGTTGGAAGGCATTTCGCATGGGGAGGGCTCGAGGGACGGCGGCATTCCATCTGGTGACAGCCTGCAGAATGGGAATTGGGTTGAATGGTGGCATTTTGACACGCTACTTTATACAATATGTTAAAAGATTATCGGACAGGAAGCTTGACATCATCTCAAAAATTGATGTCTCAAAGCGGCGTACAACGGCAGAACGATCCCGGGGGCCCGATAAGGTTAAGGCTACAACAGGACTAAAGCCGAGGTTTAGCCAAACATACCTACCTACTTACTTCAACTTGACATTCATGTGGATTCCTACTTACTTGCTTAAACGTCGTTCATACCATTCACCACCGACGGCGCCCTACATCCGAAGAACCTCGCAGATTGTGAACAATCCTGTGAATACTAATTTAACCAGCTGTACTCTTTAAAACGGACATACTCGAATACTGGTCACGATTCGGAGAGCTGACGCCCCCCGTCCCCGCCCCCACCACCACTGAGTTGTACGGAGCGACTGAATAGACGCGAATACTCGTGGTTTTCGTGCTGCATATTGGAGGAGTTTATGCAGAGTATTTGAGGGATCAGTTGCAGATATGCTTTCTGGGAGAGGGAGAGGGAAGATTAGGCCGCCCCGCAGAGTAAGTTGGGTTCTTTACTTCCGTGTTCACCCTTGATAGTTCTTTGGGTATACACAAAGTCGGACTTGTGGCTGTGCGTACAACGTCAACCTCCATTGCATGAGCAGGGTTCCGAGAGATTCCATTCCACATTTTTACTCTATATAAGCAGAAGCAATGGCGACGACAGCTTCGTTCGATTCGGCCATCTCTCGGTCTTTGTCTTTGCGCCCGAGCCAACCGCAGAACGTCAGTCGATCTATCTTCGTGCTACGCTGATACTACTTACCACAACATTGTATTTTCGCTCTCGAAAAGGACGCTTGCTAACGTGTACTTTCGTAGCCGGTCATCGGTCATGGCGATGGTACAAATTTCGAGGCCTTGTGGGACACACTACGCTCAGCCTTGCGAGAAATTCACGAGAAGAACGCGTCCAAGCTATCCTTCGAGCAATTGTATCGAGCCTCCTACAAGATCGTCCTGAGGAAGCAGGGAGATCAACTATATGATCGCGTCAAAGAGTTTGAGGAGCAATGGTTTGCCGCCCATGTTATGCCATCGATTCGCAAACTCATCACCAACAACCTGGTCAATATAACGCTGGGTGGAGTTGCAGGAACTGCGGCTACGGCGAATGAGAGACGACTTATGGGAGAAGAGTTCCTAAAGGGATTGAAGGCATCATGGGAGGATCACATTACCATCATGAATATGACGACGGACGTCTTAATGTATATGGATCGTGTCTACTGCGCGGACAATCGCAGGGCCTCGATCTTCACCACAGCTATGGGCCTTTTCCGCGACCATATCCTGCGATTTCCTCTAGCCGGGAACGGTGCCAACCTCATGACATTCGACATACTCAACTCTGTCATTTTAGATCAGATCGGAATGGAAAGGGAAGGCGATGTCATCAACAAGCACCTCCTACGATCATGTATATACGTGCTGGAAGGACTCTTCGAGACAGACGCGGAGGTCGAAAACGACAAACTCTATCTTACAGTTTTTGAAGTCGAGTTTCTACGATCTAGTCGGGCTTTCTATAAAAATGAATGTGCCAATCTTCTACAGGATGCTAATGCTAGCGTTTGGCTACGCCAAACTAAGAGACGATTAGATGAGGAACAAGTTCGCTGTCAAACGACTGTCTCCATTCTTACTTCTGCTAAGATTGCTAAGGTTGTTGAGGAAGAGCTGATTAGTCGGAACCTTCTCGAATTCCTCGCTATGGAGGGAAGTGGGATCAAGTCGATGATCGAGAATGATAGATTTGAGGATCTGGAAGCTCTATACCAACTGATCTCACGGGTAGATCCTTCGAAAGGACTCTTAAAAGAGGCCCTCCAGAGTCGTGCGATAGCTATGGGTCATGAAATCAACAAGACTATCCAAAATACAGATTGGTCTGCTGTGGCAGCTCCAGCTGCTCCGGAAGATGGCAGCAATCCGGTAGCCAACAAAGCCACATCAAAAGGATCGAGGAAGACTGTTGGCAACCATCAGACTATAGCGGCCATCGCATGGGTCGATGATGTACTCCGACTCAAGGACAAGTTTGACAAGATGTGGGTGAAATGCTTCGACTCTGATCTTATCCTACAAACGGCTATTACCAAAGCATTTTCAGACTTCATCAATGTATTTGACCGATGTTCCGAATACGTTTCTCTGTTCATTGACGACAATCTCAAAAAAGGCATCAAGGGCAAGACAGAACCGGAAATCGACATTGTCCTTAATAAAGCCACTACCTTAATCCGGTATATCACTGAAAAGGACCTGTTCGAGAGATATTACAAGAAGCACCTAGCACGCCGTCTACTGCATGGAAAGTCCGAAAGTGCGGATGTAGAAAAGCAAATGATCACAAGGATGAAGATGGAACTTGGTAGTGCTTTTACCCAGAAGCTTGAGGGCATGTTCAAGGACATGACTATGTCTGAAGATCTCACTTGTGGATATCGAAACCATATTCGAAGTCTCGGTGATGTCGACCATAAGCAGGTTGAGTTGTCCATCAATGTTCTTACGTCAAACCATTGGCCAATGGAGTCTATGGGAGGAAATATGACGAAGGAGGGAGAAGCAAGACAAAATTGCACATGGCCACCGGAGATCAATACCCTGCAAGAATCGTTCAAGAAATTTTATCTCGAGGAACGCAATGGCCGAATGTTGACCTGGTTGGGCTTCTTAGGCAATGCAGATGTCAAAGTGACATTTCCAAAGATACCTGGAAAGGAAGGTCTACTTTGTCGCGAGAGAAGATATGAACTCCATATCCCAACATATGGCATGATGGTCCTTCTCCTGTTCAACGATCTCCAGGAAGGCGCGACTCTATCTTTCGAGGAAATCCAAGAGCGGATCAATATCCCGACACAAGAATTAGTTCGCAGCTTGCAACCTCTATCGATCATCCCAAAATGTAAAGTGCTCACCAAAATCCCGGCAAATAAGGAGGTCAAGCCTGGTGATATATTTGGGTTCAATTCGAGTTTTATAAGCAAGGCCATTAGGATTAAGGTGCCAGTTGTAGCTGGTTTGGTGAACAAGGTTGAAGATGCGGAAGAGCGAAAAGTGACCGAGGAGAGAAACCAGCAAAACCGATCTCACTTGATTGATAGTGTCATCGTTCGGATCATGAAGTATTTCCCCCCAAGTCCATCCAAATATAGTCGACTATATGCTAACCAGCCACAGAGCTCGCAAGACAACAACACATTCGTCACTCTTCACCGAGGTCATCACCCAACTATCTCAACGATTCAAGCCCGATATCAGCATGATGAAGAAGCGTATCGAGAGTCTCATAGAGCGAGAATACATGATACGTGTCGAGGAAGCTACACAACCCACCTACTCCTACCTTGCATAAAATCTGTCCGCGCCTCGTTTTCTTCTCTGTCTCGTCGACTATTTTGGATCTCCACTTGATAGTGATTCATATCCTGCGGCCGTCAATCAATTGGAGATATCCGTGTACTTGGCGCCGGCGAAATATGGAGGGCCGCGTGGGTAATCTCTGGGGACAGGCTTAAAGCGCAGGGTTTGCTGCGGGTACACAGATCTTTCAGCTTCGTTTTCCACTTTGCATAGGTACAGTTGGTAGATCTCTGACCTTGAGGATAAAGTGAGCAACCACCCAAACCTTACATATAACCTCTCTTTTTCAGCTTAAAGTGAGGTATCATATCAGGAGATAATAACATGGCGGGCGCTCGCTTAACTTCGTACATGCTCGCTCCACCTGACGAACTCAGATCTGACGTAGGTCTTGTCTTGGCGAGCATGATCAGGTCTTGTTGTGCCATGTTGATAGGCACGATTGGGTAAAAAGCATGGTTTGGTGGATCTAATTGGTGTGAATGATTGGATACATTCGCGTAAATCCGACTCGAGGCGGCTGAATCAAGTTTCAGTGTGTGGGGTTGTGGCCCCGCTTTTTCTTGCTAAATAAGTAAAGACGCTTGAGCTTGTTTGGACCTGATATCTTGATATCAAGATACATACATCTACGACGACTTCTGTTTATCAGCTTTGAATCAAAACCGCCCGAGAATAACACCGACCTCATCCAACAACACCTTCTCCAAACACATACCGTCTATTCCATTGTTAACCTCAATCAACACAAACCCAATCAACAAGCAACATGGACTTCATCAAGAAAGCCGTCGGTGGATCTGAGGAAGGTCAAGGTCAACAGGACCAACAAGGCAGCCAGCAAGGCAGTACCCAGCAGCAAAGCACTGGCGGTGAGCAGAAGGAGGGAGGAGGCTTCTTTTCTGGGATTGGGAATAAAATAAATGAGGCTGCTGGTGGCGGCAAGGAGAGTGAGAAGAATGAGGATTATTTGGATAAGGGTACGTTCCCTCCCACTTCCCCCTCATATTCCCTATTCTTTTGCTATCAGTCCCGCCGTTCCATTTGGTGATTCTCAAGATTTGAGATATGGGCATCTTGTATATATCACGTGACATGGTTGTTAACGGGGAGCAGGAATCGACGCCTTCCAACAACACGTCCTGGGTCAAGGCCCACAAGACAACGAGAGCGCGGTTGAGCAGGCTAAGGATGAGCAGATTAGCGATTTCATCCGTGGCAAGTTTAAGGATAGTACGGGTAAGGATATTCCGATTGAGGATAAGCCTACTCGGTTCTCTTAGGTCTTGAGGTGACTGGAGGGATGAGAGTCTGCGGGGTTTGGGGGGCAATCTGTGCATGTGAATGGGGAAGTAGAGTCTATACTGGGGGAACTGGTATGGGCTGGTAATGGGTTCCCTTCGGACTTTGGGGTGATGGTATGGGATTGGGAATGGGATATGGACAAGGGCATATGATGCTGGTAGCATACAGGTCATTGCAATACGATGAACTTATAACATTACTTTCCCTCTCTGTGTGATATCTCTTGTTGTATTGACTCTGACATTACGGTTGTGTAGGTGCATGAAGGAGCCAGAAAGATTCCAGTTCACCCTCCATAAATGCTCCAACCTATGGATAGGAATAACATGGAATCGTATGCTCGAAGCGATTTGATCATATAATGGCTGTTGTGGGGGTGTTTTCTCTTTGTAATCATGGCCACTTAAAGCAAGAACGGGAGCTTTTCTGGGGAGGGGTTTCTTGAAAGAAGAAATTACTGTACTGTTTGATTGCTTGACTACATCTCGTGAATGGGCACCTAAATACGCTGAAAACTCAAACAGTATAAGGCTGTGTTCAAGAGAGAAAGCACCCATTGCCATCGACGTGGGGGTGAAGGAACTATATTGACAGGTTAATGAGAGGACTTTTGGTAGATTGATGGCACTTACAGCTAGTTGCCAAAGGTCTTGACATGACTTCTGGAGGGGTATTCAAAGTGACTAGGTCGTAGCCTCATTCTTCAGCATTATGAAGGATGAATTTGGGTACATGAGGTATGGGGGCTCTACCCCTTAGGTATAAGAACCTATGAAAACCCCCGGGGCATTTTCTCGAGTGTACTAGACCATGTCGCCCACCCTCGCTTTCCCCCACATTTCTTCCGGAACGGTGTCTGGCATCTGTGCTTCCTCAACGTCCAAGATGCAAATTGCCGTTTGGTTGTTCTTCTGGATCTCTTTAGCAAAGTATTGCTTTTCATCTTGTTGTACTTCCTGGACAAGATTTGACAACATTTGTGGGAAGTTAGGGTTAATTGAGTCCTGTTTCTTGAATTGGGCCCAGAAGGGCTCAAAATCTCGTAGTAGTTGGAAATTCCAGCGAATCATTCTGAATAGAACGTCGTGGATTAACTTCTGAGTCTTTGTTATATTCTCTAGGATAAACTCCGTCACCATCGTTGTTTCTTTGCAGCCACAGGGAAAGATATCGAGCTTCAGATCGCAAATTTTGAGTAACTCATCCATTCCATACCGGTCGGCAACACAAAGTGTGCCCAAAAGAGAGTTCAAGAGATTTTCTGAGTCGTCCGTGAGCACCCAAAGGCCCGACAGAAGTTTTCTTTGGTGGTCCCCACAGTATCGTTTAAAATTTACGGACACCTCCGAGTCGATCCTCCTCATGAATATTGGTTCGTCATAAGAATCTTGGGGACAGTTTTCATCGTAAATCAGGAGGGGACTGAATTTCATGGTATAAATAAAATCGAAAACGCAGCGGAAAACCTGTGGGTCTTCTTCTTCGAGTGTAATAGTGCCATATCCCTCGAGGAACGCGTCAAGTCGGAATGCTTTGGCGAAATATGGTATGGCAGTCAACTTTTCCTTGTGGATGTAGAAGGGCTGCTTCTCGGGGCCAATAAGCAAAGTGACTAAGGTCGATTCGGAGAAGTGTGGTCTAGAATAACGTTAGACCGAGATCGAGGACAAAATCGCAGTGGGCAAGTAGCATACCCTTGGGATGAATATCTTTCAGGATCCCTGATTGAGCGTGAAGCCTGGAGGTTGTCTTTCTGATGTTGGGTTGAAAAAAAGTGGTGTTGATGTTTGGAGGAAAGTCGTTGGAAAGTGACAGGTAGGTCTGATTATGAAATAAAGGGGATAAAAGTCTCTATGCGTTGCTTATATATATGTGGTGATATTATTCACCATTTAATTCAATTCTCATGGTATTAAGTTAAAGTATACTCATGAATAATATGAAAATCCCCCCCTAACAAGTCTGATTGAGGGTTATATAACCTAGCTTGGCTACTGTGTAACGTGATACTTCGGACAGGTAGCTACCGGAGCGAATTGTGACTTGAACAAATTTAAACTTTATCTCTTGCTAGGCCTTCCTTTTATGGAGATATTGTCCTTCTTAAATCGTAAAGATCGACTCCTTCCGCTGCGTAGTTACTGGAGTTTCCTCTTTTGTAAGGTATCTGTTAAGATGCGATCATTCGCTTCAGTAATACAGTACTTGTTGAACTAATGTTTGCCATAGGAAACAGTGATAAGTATCGGAATATTTTATGCCATATGATATATGGCGATATTTTGTGATATGTACCAATTCTAGAGAGTTACACTAGTATTGTGTCGGGGAAATCTGGTCATGTGACCGAGGCACGTGGTCAGGCATCTGGATAAAAAGGGGTAGTTTAGCATTTGTTTGAGAGAGTAGTTTTTAACAACTCAAAGGTTTTTCTTTTTGGTTTTTGCTTCGCAGTCAAGTTGCCCCTTCACAGTATCATCTTAATATAGTGCTGTAATAACCCTGGTATATTATATACTAGTCGCTTACTTAATTTAAGCTAGTAGCTATAATCGCAAATAGAACTTACTTAGATTATCCACTTAAAAACTAAACTTTACTATTATATTCTAATATAGAATAAGAATAAGTATAGGTAAAGTGTACCGATTATATGACTAGCCTCCCTCTATGTATTAGGCCTATTATTTACAAGAATTAGTACTATTAGTAATATCACGGTAATAACCTAGATACGTAGTTTCTTGAGGTATAATATTTTTATATAAATTTATATTATAGCATCTTTGCTGTAGTTTTAAAGCTTGTAGTATTAGAATATCAATAGTATAGTCATTGGTATAATAATATTGCCAACACAGTGCTAAACAGCACCCCACCCCCCTCTTAACGTAGAGACATTACTTGATGTGACGAAAACAGAGCCCTAAATTGAATTAAACTCAACTATGAATCGATTATCGGATGCAGAGCTCCAGTAAAAGAGACAACTACTCCACAAGCCGAAGGGGCAATTGACTAGCCTTATGGAAAGCTTGGTAACCAATGCCATCTTACTAGGCCTTCGCATCATGGTAAGAAGATGCACCTCTAAACTCAGCATTTATCTATGCTAGAGTCCTCCGAAGCTTGAAACAGTAGTGCGGACAAGTTTTGGAACGAAAACCGTGTATTTAGTATGGCGTTTTCGACCTTTTGGTTCATTCTCTTAGCGCATCTATTTACACAGCCCTCCTCAGTTCATGTGTACTTGAGAGCTTAGGGCTATGGGGGTTGCTAGATATTATTTAGAGGTCACAAAAAATTTTGCGTTTTGTAATCAGTAGGGCTTTCTATTCCAGGCTTGCGTCGTGCTAAAGGTCGATCTAAAAGATCTATCGACACAAGTGTTCCGACGTATGGCGTACTAGACCTTTTAGATATCCTCAACCCGAAATAGCACTCCATCTTTTGTCACCCCTGGACCGGTGGCAGCGACCAGGTAAGCAATCAGTAGGAAATAACGTGCCCGCGATGCAGAAGCAAGTATTAGGGCAAGAGAATATTCAATAGACAAAAATAACAAGTCAGTTAAATGATCCGACAGGTATTTAATTTTCGAGTCCGGTAGGCAGACTTACATCAATGAAAGAGTGATGGTCGCTCAACAAGATTCTATCGCCTCAGGCCATTCCACTGAAGCGGCCAAAAAGCGAAAAGATGCCTTTGGCAATATGAGCAATTTCTCTGGGACTGAACTTAGGGGGAATGTTCCATAGAAATAGCCTTCTGGGGAAGGGAATATTCGGGAACAGCGTCGACAAAGACTACTTCCCCTGGGCCTGCATACCCATACGGCCGACTTGTTCTAGTTTTGGAAAGTGTGGATAAATCGGGACGTACCCTATTGATACATACGGCAAAATGCTCGTAGTTTTCGATATCTGTAGCCAACGTTGTATAATTCACCTCGCGAGCACTTCGGATGATTTTTAACAGTCGCTCGTGAAAAGACGCGTCGTGACCATCGAAAAGTACTCAGAAATCATCACAGTCTCCCCACAGTCGTCTGCCTTTAGTCGCTTTCTCTTGCACAACTTTCAAATCTTGTTCAACTTTCCAAGCTTTAGATTCGTACAGCGGAATGTGCTCTAGAATGGTTTCGGTCAAATAAATTATCTGGTCGAGACCGCACGGAAAGAGTTGTAGCTTTTGGATACACAACTCAAAGAGCTTGTCTAAGTCGTAATCCATTGACAAGAATAAGATGTGTACGATTCGCTTCAGCACCTGGTGGGATCTGAATGTAAGAACGAGATGTCCAGATAGCAGCTCTGATTGTCGATTTTTGCTATCCGAGAAATTCATTTCGTTGCTCGCATCTTGCGGCAAATTTTCTTCTGTAGTAATGCCAACATTTGTGGACCGTGTTGGTGAGAGTCTTCACATAATCTTGCCTCTAAGTCGCCATAGAAATCTACTTGTTGGCCTAGCTTTGGCTGAAAGTCCCCTGTGTACAAGAATTCGACGGCATGGCGAATGATATCTGGATCCTCATTTTCGAGGCAAATAGATACACTATCCCGGGGGTTTTTATTCTTCCTAGGTATAGTACCGAAGAGGTGAGCTTGGTAAAGTTTGGCCCAGTGAACGAAGATCGGGACCTCATCACGGCCGACTAACAATGTGACGACGCGCGAGTCAAAATCTCGGGATCTGTTTGCGTTAGAAAAATCGTCTCGTTATTAATATTTCTTGCTGAAGAAACTTACCCATAAGATAACTCGCCAATCTCATCTGTGACCATATCAGACCCTTTATTTTTTTTGTTCCCCATATTAGACTTTTTGTTTTTTTGTGAGAGAAGAATATAAGCGTGATGGAGTATTAGTTGGGTCGAGCGCCAACTGCTCGAAGTATGCGGACATCGTGGTGACGGGTCGACTTGGATTCGTCCTCCATTTGTACGATGTGGCTGAACGAAGTTGTATGTTGTGCAAGTTGCGACGAGATGGTATGTGAGTAGTTTTTAAACTAGTTGAGAAAAAGCCAGCAACTGGAAAGCAATTTGTGTATCTTCTTACGCCGGATCGCAAGGCTCTGGCTCCTTGAGAGTTCATGGCTGCTGTCGAAAAGCTTTTGGGTTTTGTTGTGAGGCTTGTTATTGTCGCAAGAAGTTTTGGTGATATTTGCGAATAATGAAAGTTGGATAGGTTCTCCTTTAAATACCAAAAGAGAAAATCCCGGAAGGCGTTAGCCTATATTTAGCTAGTGAAAATAAAGGGAACTAGGCCATAAGTGATCTAATGCCCTATATGGACTGCCCAATCATAAATCGATTCTAGTATTCACACGTCATAAGCTTTTTAGGTGGTGAGTCAAAGTTGCAAAGTGGACTATGATGTAAGATGCAATGGTGGTAATGACTCTTTATCGGTGTGTGAGCCATAGTTGTAGCTCGGCCTCTATGGTACTTCTTAGTTAAAGACGTCACCATCAAGGCTTACAAACAGGGATATCTCAAAACCATTTGTGAATCTAGATGTTCACCCTTGCTTTATATTTCGAAGCTAATAGTTTATAGGTCTCAGGGACATGCTAAAATTTAGGGGCCGGAAAACTCCTAGATGCTTTTCGTACTGGTTATGTACTATACTGTTCATTAAAGCCAAGCTAAATCCCAATATTCTGACAAATTTTGAGCATTTTTGAAATCTAAGTGTTCAGAGTATATAAGTCGAAGGGTTAGTCATTCAAAGCTAACTACAGAAAAGGTAGCCGCTATGTACTATGATATCCCTTTGCCTGATTAACAAACTGTTCCCACTCTATGACATCTTCTGCCTTCCACAAACACAAACACCAACCCACAAGCTTCGAGAAAGCGCTGAGGTCTTTGTTATTTCAACAATGCCAACAAACTCCTCAGCTCCAAGCTACTTGTCTCATACTCGAATTCACTTTTCAACCACTTCTTTCATTTCAACTCTTGCCTGCTCTAATTGTAAGCCTTATAAGGCCTCGGTATGAGAAACAAATTGACTTACCTTTTCTTCCCCCTTGACTTCTTTCTCGGAGCTTGCTCGGATCGACTTCTCTTCCTCTGCTCTTAGCGGGCCAAGGCAAATATATTTTTCGAATTTCCGTGCAGGTAACTTTGCTTCGAACTAGAAGATGGGGCATCCTGTTAGTTATTGATGCATAAGTGTAATCCATACTGAGAAACTTGCCATTTCATTCACTTCCTCTAACTTCCTTCCTTTGACCTCTGGTAGAAACAAGAATACCCAGATTGCAGTGATTATTGATGATGGAAACCAAATGAATCCATATCTTGGACCCCAGTTCAAGGCCGAAGGATTGATAAAGTAAGGGGCGGTGAATTGAGTCAACCAAGCCATGAAAAAGCCAATAGCAGCAGAGAGGCCGAATGTATAACTTCGAAGTCGCTGGGATGGTATTTCACCACCAGTGAGCCAGGCATAAGGAGAGACCATTCCCTAGAATCAAATTGTTAGACCGCATACGTCGGGAGATCTACCAAAACTTACAGTGTAGCTCATCATGTAAAGGCATGACAGTGCGACCAACACTTTGCCTGTAGACTTTGTCCCGGGGTTACTGTGGTAAGTGATAGCTATGATGAGTTGAAGAATCCCACATGTAGTGAGGCCAGCCATTAGCAGAACGCGACGCCTCCCATAACGGACGACAATCAGAGAATTCATGACGAGGGCTAGAAGCCCGGCCGTACTCAGAACGCAGCTCATTCCAAAGGGATCTGTCACTTTCGCCATTGAGAAGAAGTACGCCTTATATGCTGCCAGGAAATTGATTAGTATGATACGCGAGAATTGTGCTATTCAACTTACCGATGATAAACATGGAGCCTGTCGCCGCTTGTGAAGTCACTCCGCATACGGCGATAATTGTTCTTCTCCGGTCAATTGGGTTTCGAACCATGTCGAGCAGACCAACGCTTCCACTTAGCTCTCTTTCTCTCTCTATGGCTGCGCATATGATCTCAGCTTCGTCCTCAACATCCGTTCCGTCTGGTCGTAATCGTGCCAGGGCTTTGACACCAGCCTCCCGGTGGCCCTGAAGTAGAAGCCATCTTGGTGATTCGGGGACGAAGAACATTGCGACAGATAGAAATGCAGGGACGACGTATATTATCCCAAGCGGGATGAGATATGCGGGCTTTCCTGGCTTTTTGGCTGTGGCCCAATCCACAATCGTTCCAATGAGCGTACCCTGGGGTATATTAGCATTCGGCTCTATGCTTTCGATCTTTCAACTTACGAAAGAGGTTCCAAACTGAAAAGCCGTCAAGAACAGTCCGCGATACTTCGCTGGACTACTTTCTTGGATGTACAATTGGGAAAACGTCATGAACAGCCCGTTGGCCAAGCCATTGAGGAATCTTCCAGCATAAAGAGTATTGATATCCACGGTGGTCATCATAATGATATTCGAGATGCAACATAATCCGCATGCAATCCACAAGCAATGGCGTCGACCAAGTTTCTTGGCCAGAAACCCTGCGCCGCCTGAGCTGACGAAAGCCCCCAGAGTCATGAGGGAAGAAATAAGTTGTTGTCGTTCCGTTGTGATATTCCATCCGATTGGTGTCTTTGGTGCTCTAAAGCCGAATATCTGTTTAACCACTGGAGTCAGGATTTGCAACTCCGAGGTGAAGTGTGAGTATGACACTTACCTGGAGAAATCCCACCATAGCCTGCAATCCACCAATTAGGCCAAAATCGACCCCATACTGAAAAGAAGACATGATCATAATGCCATTGGCTACGAAAACTCGCCAGTTGGCCGAGATGGTCTCGCGGTCGGTAGATGGTCCTGCCATAGTTGCTTGAAATCCGTGAACTCTCTATATTCCAGGAAATCGCCACTAGGTCTCACAAGCGAAGTGCAGCCCAGTAGTTATATAGCAACTTTTTCCCTGCGATGTGACCAAGATAATTCAACACCTGATGCACTTTTCGCCTTATATGATTTGAGAAAATGCCGCCTCGCAACGCACCATGGCTATCGTGGGGCCCCGCGATTTGAAGGGCTCTCCCTGCATATCATTTGTCAAGACAGGCTGCCAAGAACGTTGTGTCCCTCTCTCTACTTTATTCTTGATGTTTGCCAAAGCTCAATGCTGCGAGGTGGGGCCCAAGATCCATGTATACTGGATATATGAGCCGGTAGGCTAATTGTCTTGGATGTCTGCTATGCCATTACTGGCTACCCTGATGCCAGATTCTGACTCTCCGCACCACGCATAAAGCACACCGACCCGGAGAAGATCTCAATTTGGCTTGGTTTGTGCCTCGATTATTCTGCAGTAGTGAAGATTCAAGATCTAGACCACTTAACGTGCAGAAAGTCATCGGTTATTGAATCCCCATTAAGAATCCGCAGAAATTTGTCTTGTTTCCGTGTAATCTGCGATCTTCGAACTCCGGATGGTTGTGGACTAAAGACACGAAGGGTAGGATAGGTCATGTGACATTGTCCCCCTTTCCTCCCAAATGTACTTCGCTAAAGCAGCCCGGTAAAGATAAAGAGATCGATATCGTCTTTTAAATGAAAGCAGACTTTGATCCTAATCAATCTTTGTAATTATACTGGGCTTCCGTTGGAGAAGGCCAATAGTGCTGTGCCGCTTTGTGGAAAAGCCGACAATTCGCTTAATTAGCGTCAATTACTAGCGTCTTACTTTGAGAAATGTCATGCATTTGCTGCTATTCTGATCAATATAAAGTTTTGTCTCAACGAATGAATGTAACGCGACTCTTAAGCGCAGCCCGCTAGATAAAAACAAACGTAAACCCCAACTGACTGATCCACAGACTGACAATACCTACAAAGGAATACATGAAGCATATCTTACTACCTCCTCAACGCCGAAATTTTCAGAGGTGAGTATCTCGATTGGGTTACAATCTTTGAGCAAGCTAACTCTCTACTTACAGAATCAATGCTGTCCAAAGATTGCAGCTAGTCGCCACTAAATCTTGTTCCATTCGATTTATCCTTACAAACCGATCTACCTCTACCGCCGCACCTCAGCAAACGCTGATTGTCGAAGCAAGATACCGTAGTTCTCCGACAGTAGATACACCCCCCTAACCTCAATTTATATCGCGAAGGTTCGCTTCCAATTACGGATACTTTTATGTGCCGCCGGGTTGTAGGCGTAGAGGAGAGATACGGTCTAAGCCTATCCATTGCCACCAGCATGTACATGATAGAAAGGGGATTATATCAAGGAACATGAGGCTAGACGAGCCTGTGGTACAACTTTGGGTGAAATATTATACTCGAGCAGGAGCCTTCTGTAACAGAAGCGATGAGTAGAAGAATACAAGGGATGCAGGCTTAATTTTGCTAAAGTATGTTGATCAAGGCACGTTTATGTGTAGTGTGTGAAAATCGCCCATATGTGTTTCACCTAGAGTGAGGCTTTTTAGGCAATATTCTTGCTATGAAGTTCTTGTATGGGTCACTACACCTACGGAATCTCTGTTTATATTAAAACTAGCAAAGGCTGTTTTCTGTAGCGATCATTTGGACTACGAAACAAAGTCACTTCCACCTCTCAATGATGCAACTCCCTACCAGCCCTTGATGCCTGACCTGCTTTTTGCCAAAGCTGGTAGGGTGCAACTGAATATTTGCTTCGCTGCACAATTCAACGGAGTCGCCCTTCATTTCAGCACTTTGCAACAGAATACTAACCTCTAAAGGATCTTAATTAGTGTACCCTAACCCTAACTAGCTGCTAAGCATCGCTCTGATAACAAACTCGGATTTGATATCCAGAAGATGATGTTTCAAACAGGAGGATGCAGATATTTTGCTCAAGGAATCCTATGTAGTGTTACATTAGCGAGTTCAGTTGGAAATTAGAAGGGGAAGAAACCTGTGGACGGTAGCAGGAGGGCGACAAACCCCTACATTATTTCAATAACACCAATATAGTGAAGTTAGTTCTCCAGGTCAGTTCAAGAAGGACAAGATTAAAATTGGCCATGACTTCACTATCGAAAGGACGCTAGTCCGCATTTGTCTTTTCCTAGGTGAGGAAACTCAAGCAAAAGGACAGGACATCACGTTCGAAAGGACGCTAGTCCACATTTGTACCTACACAAGCGAGAAATCATCAAGCGAAGTGCCACTGCCTCACTTTCAAAAGACTTTCGTCGCGTCTCCAAACTCTTTTGTTACTTCATCCAAACACCACAGCTTTCAAATCAGGAAGCGGTTTGCATAGCCTCCCTCAACCTTTCTTGTCGATGTTTATCGACACAAACAACCCAAATCATGGTTCAAAACACCCCATTGTTTCCGAGCGCATCTCCAAACTTTGACAACGATTTGATGCTATCCGCAAATTTGTTCTCCATTGCGGCTGACCCAGAGATCCTCGCAGCTGCCAGTATTTTGGTCGGTATATCAACCTCTTCGGAACCTTTCAAGTTTTCCGGACAAAAGTGTGTCAAGATTAGCACCGCCCAACAATTTTCTGTGGAAAATTTCCCGTGGATTGAACAGGAGTTTACCAGTAAGCTGTGCAACGCTAAGTCAACTCATCTCGAAGATATGGAGACCAGATTCAGCAAATTGAGCGAGCTTGCTCAGTTTACCACAAGCTGTAAGTGAAGTGAAGTTCAACGGGCTCAACCTGTTGACGTACATCGTTTAATTTTGTCATAGATCCTAAAGAACTAGACCCATCACAACCTGATCCCACTGGCAAATGCTATATTCTGGCTATTCCTCTTGAGCTTCTACAGCAAATATCCGGATACTTGCAAGATGACTACGTTTCCTTGGTCTGTTTTTCGCTTTCCGGTCGACGCTTCTATGAAGAGGTCACCCGACTCAGGAATATGAAGTATCCAACCAAACGAAAATTCCGTATTTCAATGGGCATCACCCAAGGAAATCCATTTGGAAAATATAAGTTGGAGATATCAACCCTTCTCGGGGAATGGATGGGAGCAGATCTTATCTTTGACTCATTCTACACCAAGCGTTTCGTCAAGCTCTCTACCGATGATCTCTACAAGCGAGTTGAAGGTATCCTCGAAATTTACCAACGCCGTGTCAAGTTTGATAACTTATACCAATGCAGGGCTGCCTGCCTCCGTGACGTTGCCGCACATGAATTGAAGAAGCGCATCATAAAGCCTCTGCGACTATCCAAAGACTTGGCTAATAAGGTGGTTGTGTACTGGCCAGTGGGATTTCCCAAGGAGCTGGAGGAGGCTCTAGGAAAGGTTCCGTTGAAGGGAACTAGGGCAGCTCATAAAATCCAGGAGGCACAGTCTGACAAGTCTAGCGGAAACACTGAGTCCAGTGGTGGTGCTCAAAAGTTCACCATTCCTCCACAGGTTTCGTATTCCCTTGTTCCAATTCAGTGGTAATTCTGCAGGTAAGATTCCCCTCTTAGAAAATCCAACAATCACTTACTTCGATGCAGAAGCTACAATCAAAAGTCACTGCATATCGAATGGTAGACACTTGGCATTGGTATCGCATGGGGATGGAGGAATTTGGACTGTGCCATTGAGATGACATGGACACTTGGCTATGTCGCTTGTTACATGGTGGTTTATAGCTGGAGATCTTTCATGATGGTACCATATCGCGGAGAACTAGTAAATACTGAGTCCCTCAGATAAACCAGAATCCATTTACATGTCTATGCAATAGGCACCAATGTCTCAAACGTGATTTCGGTCTCAGTAAAGGTTAGTGTCACGTTAAAAATGTGACGCCACACCCTACACAACGCTATTTGGGTACATATATTCTGTGACAGTTAGGCCAAACCTTCCGCTGCTCCATTGGTATGTTTTTGGAGAAGCTTCGAAGTGAATACTCGACTGAGATCGACTGAGAAATTGGAAAGGGAGTACCGCAATAATATTTTTCTGTTACATAGTGCAATGCGCCAACAATGGAACGAAGGAGGTGTGTCAATCTGACAGAGGGCAACGAAAACATGCCAATTACTTCACTTGTACCTAACCCCCCGCGCTCTCGCAACCTTTCGTCTAATGCACAAATCCAATACCCCGAACAGCAGGTTCATTTTAATATCACTATCTATCCAAAATGGCTACACCCCCTCCTGCGTTACCTCCTTTCGTCTGGGTTCCTGGAGGAATGGGCTTTTTGGCTGATAATACAACTCCTATAGCTCGATCATCCTCCACAACTTTGAACAACACTAGGGCATCCTTGTTCTCTGCCGTATTAACCCGCTCAAACTCCCGTCTTAGAAAGACTCCGAAGATCGACGATCTCGATAAAGATTCTACCTCCGTCCTCTAAACCCAACATGGCAAGATAGCAGGGTCACCAATTCAAGATTCCACACTAACTTACTTCCACAATGACATCGATATAAAATCAATAACATGCCGAGGAGGAAGACCGCCAGCGTGAGGAAATTGGAGGTTGGGAGGGAGGGTTTCCTGGTGCTGCAAATTCTCCAGCAGCGTTACATGGGCTGTCTTTGACAGAAAAATGAAGATATTCGGTAGCTTGTAGATCTATCGGAGCAGACAAGGACCTTTGGGAGATTAAAATTTTCAATTGGATGGCTTTGTGGATGGAATCCGGCATTGGGGCTCCAGGATATTATTATTAGCAGTCACCAGAAAGAGTGAATAACAACGATGAATGAAGTGTTTGATACAGCATATTGTGTGACATCTTGTAATACCATTAAATGACTAGAATACAAGGACATTACGGAGTAAGGTTTAGCTAAATCGTAAACCGACATTGAACACTTTAACATTCCTCGAATTCAAGCAACACCATGAGGTTCTATATCCACTGAATGCACAATGAGAGAGACCACAAAGACCCAGGATCATTCTAATATCCCTCAAAGCAAACTACACGGCCCCATGAATCTACAAATATCATCTTCCCACCGTTATTACCCTCACACGACAACAAAAGACCACAAATAGATGTCCACTAGGATCCCCAAATATCCGAAAATGAAAATAGGCTCATAAACCAGAGTGAATTGGCTTCCAAATTTAACAATATCACGACGTCACCTTTCACCGACCAAAACTAATGGGGCGGCGGTGGTGAGTAATTCCTTAGCGTCCTTTTCATTTTCAATCTATCCTTCCCACACAACCACTTCTTTGCAACATCTTCAAAGAAACAACACCACAAGTTTGAGCTCCACCTCGCATTCCTCGAAGCATCTAGCAACAAAGAAGGCATGCTATTGAATCCACTCCCCTTCTCATGCTCGGCTAATCTCGCTAAAGTCTCCTGCAAGCGAAGAACCCCATCCCTCCAAGCACCTGAAGATGACTTCAGTAGCCGTCGACGAGACCATCCTCGGCTATGAACATGATCCTAGCAGATCTCACAAATCAGGCAACAGTATATCCTCCAAGCGGTCTACCTACCTCTGATCAAACTAACAAACCACCCCCCCCCAGACAACAATCCCATCGTGGCACCAACCCTCTCCACCCTCCCCAAGCTCGTCTACATCCGAATCTTCCAACTCCTCGACGACGACCACGACACCGCAACCTGTCTCTCCCTCGTCCACTCTAGGATCTACCCCTTCCACCTCTCGACGCATGACATCCTCGCCGCCAAACGTCGTGCAAAAGCAGGTCTCCCGCCTGCAGGCACGCCGCCGCCACGCTATAGGCTAATCCAGAGTCACCTACCTGTTATACGACATATCTATTGGCGCGGAAGATATGGACGAGATGATGATGTTCGAGCACCGGTCTATGGCCTGGATCCGGTGAGGTGCGTGAAGAAGCCGTTTGCGGAAGGGAGTAATTTGCCGACGTTACTGCGGGAGTTTATGGGGAAGGTGGGGTTGGCTTATAAGGCTCCTTACTCCCTTCAATTCGTAACTCCTCGTCGATTCATTCAATTGAGGAATGAGTGGGAGATGAGTGAGCAGGCGTGTGTGGCTTTGAGCACGAGGGAGCAGATTGAGGCAAGTACAATGGCTGTGGTGGCTTGTATGGGGGTGATTGAGCTAATTGGCGGGGGGTGTTAGGCACTACCTTTCCATTTGCAGCAATGCTGTTATCGTGGGGAATTGGACTGGTTGGAGACGTTTCAGTCCACTCTTGATCATTGAGCAATATTACATTCATGCTAGTTGCTCTCGCAATGACATCTGGCATGAAGCTTGAGTACTACTAGGTGCAATTAGGATGGCAATACTCGATGATTGAAAATAGACACTAGTTGGAGACGAATATTTGAGCGTTGGGCAGTTGTAATTTGGCTGCTGAGTACAAGGCTCGGTGTCTCTGAGGTAATATCTGGCGAGCGCTTCGAGATTTCATAAGCGAAACCATGTAGAATACTGCGAACTTGGAGTTTGGGAAGGCGGCTCAGTGCTGATATTAGAGGACTGATATCCGGCAGATTTCAAGCGTTAATTCAGATCACTTGCCGGTCTGTAGCAAATTGAGTGTAGATGTATGATCCTTTGAAGTATTGAGCTTGGCGTAGGCGGTGATTTTCTGGAAGTTGTTTTTACCGGAACGAGGTTGGCGATACCAACTCAGAATGATGACCCTGTCACTGACAGCCCTTGATTTGATGTAGTGATGTAAACACATGCTCTGGTCTTTGCCTAATCTTGCAACATATCCACGCTTGCCATCCAAAGGCTTCAATCGCAGAGGATGCCTAGGGTTCGGCATGATGGGGGAGTAGTACTTAGGTCTTACGCTTGCGGCACTGTCATGACCGAGACAAAGAAACATAATTAACGAGAGGGAGGTAAGAGATGCTTTATGGTTGATTGAGAGAAATTGATCGAGATGAGATATCTGGAAGGATTCGAGGAGTTAACTTTGTCACGCCAACAGAAACGGAAAGGGTTGACGAGGAAGATGTGCTTGCATGTTATTGCCCACGACGAAACCTCGATACCCGCAAGCCCTGGAAGGATGCAGAATGACTGTGAGTTCAATGAGATTCTCGCGAGTGAGAATTCGCGTAGGTAGCTACTGTTTGTGCTTCACCCAAGATGTTATGACCCAAGAGGGGACGAGCAGCAGACTTCTCAGCCTGACTGACAGGATAATTATGCTTGACGATGGGAGTAAAAGATTGATTAATGTCCGTGTAAGGAATAGCAGAAGTGGCCTGCCAATTCTAGAACTGCACAGCTTCAAAGAGATCGTGCAGATATCCACCACATGCCGCCTCTCATTGACATAATGCGTGCCAAAGTCCCCCCGATATTTCGCGTAGATTTTGCAGGAGTTTAGTGACAGGCCGGGGGAAGGCCATCTTCATTTGTTTATCCTACATCATGCTGTTGGTGTTTTATGTATTTACCAGTAAGTGCAAGTTCATGTTGGTTTGATTAGCACCGCCCCAGGGACCGATCAGCTCACCTGGATTTGATCCAAATCCTCCCTTCCTTCATAGAAGAGAGAACGGAGAAATTATGAAGAGAACTTTCGTGGGCCTAAGTACGGAAGGGGGTTCGCAAAATTCATGGGCCACCCCCTGGTAAGGCGGTGAGTTATTTTGCCGCTGCTTTATATCCTCAACCTTCTTCCATATTCTATTATTCCCTCCTCTCTTACTAACACAATGGGCCGCGTACGCTATGAATGGACGACTCCAAAGAAGGCAAGATTCAAAGCTCTTGTTCAAAATGCTAAATATTCTGAACGTGCAGCTGCAGCAGAACTTGGGGTTCCACGATCTACAGCCCAGAGATGGCTAAATCAACTCGACGACCGCAGAACCCGACCTCAGTCTAAGAAGCTTGGGCGACCTCTGACAATAACGGACGAGCATATTAATCAAATGATCTAATGGATCACTAGACACTACGACCGCCGCATTCTACCTCTCCAAACTATTGCATGGGAAGCATGCAAGATTAAGGCATCATATTGGACACTTTTGAGGGCATGGGATCGATGGGGATATCATTACCACACTCCAGACACAAAGCCATTCCTTTCTACAGCTCAAAAGCTAGCACGCTACACCTTTGCAATCAAGAATTAGGACCGACCAGTAGCATATTGGCGGAAGGGCATATATACCGATGAAACTGTGGCAAGAACAAACCTCCGGCGGCGACTCAAAGTCTTGAGAAAGAGAGGAGAGAGGAGGCGGCTAGATTGTATACAATTTACCTTCAATTCTGGCCGGGATTCTGTTATGTGTTAGGCTGCTATCGGGTATAATTTCAAGAGTGAGCTCTATTTTGTGAGCATGGAAGGACAAGGCAAAGGGTTTACTCAAAAGAAGTATGAAGCCCAGATTTTACGGGGACTATTACAACGCATATTTAAGGAACGGCATGATTTTTTTTGTGTTGAGGATGGAAGCAAAGTTCATGGCCTTAAGGACACACGTAGGAACAAGGGCCTTTGCAATGGTACTAGAATAGAGTGCTATATTAATACTCTATTTGATTGGCCAGGGAACTCTCCAGATCTCAATCCTATTGAGAACGTGTGGAGGATTTTAAAGCAAAGGCTTAGGAATAGGAACCCTCATGGCGGCTGGAGCTTGGACCAGTTGAAAGAGGCTTTGGTTGATATCTGGAATAATGAGATTAGGGTAGAGGACTTTAACAAATTCATTGATTCTATGCCTCAGAGAATTAGGAGAGTAATTGCTAGAAAGGGTGCTCAAACCCTTATTAAAGCGGCGTTGAGGGTATACTTTAAATAGCTTAGTAAAATGGCAGAATACAAGGGGGTGGCCCATGAATTTTGTAAACCCCCTTCCGTACAGTGTACCTTCTTACCTCGTTTACCTAGGAAGAATTGATCACGTGTCGCCAAGAAGCTGACCAGTCAACTTCACAATGCAACGAACAGTTACTTTGTAATGTCACAACTCCACTCCTATTTCCAATTTATCTGTGCGGACATTTATCGTCGTCCGCGCATCATTCGCTGTTTCGTATACTCGAGTAGCATTGACTCGTATCAGAATATCAGATTCTTATGCCGACGGCATTCAAAGATGATCTTACCTTCCCTCCGGTCCTCCGGGTTACGAGTCGTGAAGCATTCTCAAATGCCTGTGGATCCGCGACGATCTCCTGCAGAGCGGAAGGGGCTTCAATGACGTATTTTGTGATCGGTTCCGATGCCGAATGTGCCAACGGATGGATTCATCATTCATTGGATTGACATCTCAAGGATCCTGTGGTCGAGGGTTTAGGAGAGGCTGTGCCTCGGGGGCCATCCTGAAGGATCATGCAGCCTAGAAAAGACGAGGACGGTCGATCCAATTACAACTCCACCTTTGCTGTTTCATATAGACGAGACCATGCTAACTGTTCGCAGATCCCAATTTGCAAGGACTCGTCTGTATACTCGGTATGTGCAGAGTTGAGCATGGATCACCAGGCACGATCAAATAGCAACAGCGCTCAATACGCTAAGTCTCTGGTCAGGACAGACAGGACTTGACCTCAAATTGGCACGGCCTTGCTAGTGCTCCGCCGCATCAATTCGGGGATCGACAGGATGAATTTGAACTTTCTTCAAATTCCTTCAACTTTCTCGCCTTCGCTCCCAGTCTCTTCCAATGTCACTTTGTATTTACTTCGCCTACCTTTCTTCCGACTGTATCACCATGTGGTATACTTCGAATTACTAGCTCGGCCCGAATTTTTATAAGATTATATCTTAGTTGTTGATTCTGCGAACAGAAGAGCGAAATGTTCAAACCACCTCCCCAACAACGGGCCAACTCTCCTTTCAATAGTCTAAGAGTACTGAGAAGGAATGGACGCTGTAGACCGTTGATTGCTGCACTACTTTTTGCTACTATTTTTTACACATACGTTTTGCGGAACGTTTCCTTCCGTACAGGCTGCGACTTTTCTTCGCCGGGATTGACAAAGCCGTGGATCGATGCTGGAAATGCCACTCTCGGTGTAAGCTTCTGATAAACATGCCATTACAACACAACTAATAGTCTGTATTAGTTCCAGAGTATATTGGCTTTGTCGGTCAACCCGAGCTGGAGAACTCGAGGACTTAGTGCAGCTGCCAAATACACAGGCCTCGAAATTGACGTTCTGGAACAGCCGCCTATATCGAGGGAAATGGTGCAGGCATTCAAGAAGATCGAATCCTCTATTGGAAAGACACCATCCAATGGCTCGGCTTATGCCTGGCTTGCGCATCTCGATGTCATCAAACATGCAATCACAAGCAATATGGAGAGTGTTCTTATTATTGAGGACGATGTGGACTGGGATGTGAATATTAAACACCAGATGCAACTTGTCTCGGATAACATTCGGAAATTCACTGAAGTCAACGCAACTGACGCTACCCCGTACGGACATGCATGGGATCTTTTATGGCTAGGACATTGCGGGGAGCACACAGACGCGGACACACCTCGAATCGAATTCTCGGACCCCACGGTACCAGATCGGAAGACTTACACCGGTTGGGCGAACAAGTACAGGTATAATGTGGATTCCGGGAAACGAGCTATTCAGAGAGGAGTCAATCCGGTTTGCTCTTTTGGCTACGCTCTATCGCGGAAGGGTGCTGTCAAAGTCCTTGAATGGGCAAGCAAGGGTGGGAATGAAGCTTTCGACATCAAATTGCTGCAAGGATGCCAATGGAAGTCGTTTGACTGCATGGTCGTTACTCCTGAGGTGATGCATCATTATACGCCATTGAAAGAGCTGGGCTATAAGAGTCTTGTGGTCGAAGAAAACGGCAAAGGCCCCTCCACCAAAGAGTTGGCCTTCGAACATGCTATGGGTGGGACAGAGAACATTGTTGAAAGTGCCCGATGTAAAGTTCTCTTCGATGCCACGTGCCAGAAGGATCACCGCGATTATTACTGAATGTGCCTCTTGATCTACGACCAACGATCAAGCAAGTCATCCAAGCCAATACGAAAAACACTTCATGGCAAATTGCGGATGATGGGCCTCTTGACGATTCAGTCAAAAGTACCGGAGGGCCCGTGGCTCTGGACTGCAGACTCCCATTGAAGGGTCGACGGGGAGTACCCGTGTAGACAATAGTCTGCACATGTCTTGGTAGGGTCACTCTTGCCCCTTCGGAGATGCTCTTGTACTCGTGGATGAAGCCAAGATGCAACAGCAAGATGTCTACAACCGTTGGCTGTTTGCAGGAACGGCCATCGAACGCCGTCGCCCCAAACTAGCCTGATGGGCCCTCGAGAAACCCATTCGAACGCTCGAACCGAATGCCATGACGGGCAGGAGTAGCAGAGAAGGTGGAAGTTTGAGGGGCTTTAGAAAACGAGGCGCTCTTGAGGTCTCTACAACGACCAAAACATGGCCCGATCATCTATCTATTTTTGCAATTATCTGAATCTTACTTGCCTTGGCCTGCCATTTTCTAAGCACCTACCTGCCTCTCTATTGTGTTCTAGGGTTCTAGAAGAAGCCTCCCTACGTAACTGCCTATTTACAAATCCAGAGTCGGTCTTACAAATTATGTTTTAATAGTTCTTGCAGCAGAGGTTGTGGATGCTATTCTCACACGTAGACAGGCCGGTAGTCTCTTGGAGCCACCCGGAATCCCAATTCCATGCATGCTGGAATTGCAATTTGAATACTCGTAGCTCACGGATGGTAGGTCTACATAACCGCATTAATGATATTCCGTACGGCCGGCTAACATCGCTAAGGCTAGGATTAATGTTATTCCGGTTATGTGAGATCTAGCCTTGTTTGCTTCTGACAGTAAGGTTACTCCTTATTCGATGTTACTCGATACAACCTACGCCCCTTTACTCATTACGCCCCTTCAATCCAACCTCACCGTCATATTTGTTGGTCTCCGTCGTTCTCGAGCCGCTCTACTCACCCTCAACCCGTCCGTGTCGTTGTTCAATGGCTGATGTCTGCTCATAACTGGATGATTCTCGCTCAAAGGCGGTAACCCAACACGATCCTTTCATCTGCCTCGCCCGGCGAACTCAACATTTGCGCGGCGATAGCTTCTGATGGCGATCATTCAGAAACCCACGATTCTTACCCTCCTTGCAGCCTTTGTCTTCGCCTCCACCGCTTGCCTCTATCTGTTCTGGTTTGGCCGACCAGATATTCCGGACATCGAACTTTCTGCAATATCTGGCTTCAGCAAGATAGTTCCCAATGAAGCATTTATACAGCAATGGCTAGCTTCGGAAATAGATGGAGACCTTAACCTGAAGCCTCTTGGGGAGCTTTGCACAAGGTCGAATTGGACGGAAGGCTTGATTGCGTCGTGTGGTTCACCACAAGGAGGGGTTGGAAATGTCAGGAACGTCTTCCTAAATTGCGTTCGGTTCGCAATTGAAGCCGGAGGTATGTGCATTCAGTTATGTCTGTTCTATGAGGATCTACTGACATCTCATGTCTAGCAACGGGCTTCGTCATCCCACGCATTCGTATCCGCGATGAGAAGGACCTAACCAAGCTCACCACCGGGAACACATTATCCTTCGAGTACATGTTCGACCGCTACCATTTCCACGACGCCCTCAGACGAACCTGTCCCCGAATGATCACGCTCGACTCGGTACCAAAAGGCCTCGTACCCATAACCGTAGACACTCAAGACATCCTAAAAGAAGGCTACGAGGTCGACCCCGAGGACATCACACTCCTCGCGGAACCCTCCAAGTGGCGCGGCAAATTCGACACCTGGCTCACCAACCAAAATGTCCACCTCAACACCACCACCTCCATCCTCATCGACCTACGCACCCCCCTCCTCCGCTGGCCCATGGCCCATGACGGCCCCAAATTCATGCAAACATTCGGCCGTATCCTTCGCTTTCCCCCCGACATCCGCCGTCTCGCCGCCACAACAACCTACACACTCAGTCAAAAATACCTTCCTAAATTCTCTCCTGGTTCAGGTATCCCACCCGACGGCTACCTAGGCGCACACCTCCGCACTGCAGAGGACGCAATCAAAGCCGGCTGGCCCTCCTACGAGATCCAATCCGCGGGCTATATTGCACAAGCACACGCGCACAACCTCTCCATCATCTACGTCACATCCGGCTCCAAAGATGACATGGCGCGTTTCAAGGCCGACGCTTTCGCATCCCACAAGCTCACCACGGTCACGAAGCAGGAATTACTCGAGGGCAAGGATCTCGAGCATTTGAACAGCTTGACGTGGGATCAGCAGGGCTTGGTGGATTATGAGATGTTGTTGCGGAGTTCGAGTTTTGGCGGGATCGATGGGAGTAGTTTTGCGTGGAATATTGCGCTGAGGAGGCATATTTTGAGTGAGGAGGGGAGGGCGGTGGGAGGTGAGGGGATGGGATTGGAGGGTTTTTTGGCGGGGGAAAGGGGGGTGAGTAGTGTGAGGGATGAGTTTAGTGATTTGAGGGGGGAGCCTGGGAGGAATCGGTTTTTTGGGAAGGGGCTGTGGCCTTGATGAGTGGGGAGTGTTGGATGTATATTTGGAGGGGGTGGAAGGAGATGTAGATTAGAGGGTTTTGTACATGTATACTTTGGGGATGACTTGGCGAATTGGCGCTTGGATAGGAAATTTGTATATTTGTGTTGGGCAATTAGAGATAATTCCAAGTGGATACCATCGACCTATAACGAGCAGCTGGCAGCTGATGCAGATTGGTCCATACCATCCTAAGCTATTGGGTATGCTAGACCCCAACATTTACTTTATCACCCAATGGAGATGAGTCTTCGCTAGTCTTGGTTACAATCGCTCGAACCACATATGAGGTAAACTTTGTGTGTATTTTCGAGTGACTACGGTTCGCTTACTGTGTTAAATTGAGTTAGGTCGAGTAAGCGTAAGTAGTAGGTATAGCGGTTAGGTTTAAGTAAGGTTTATACTCAACTAAACATAACTCAAAGTTAGATTTAAAGCCACATACTAGTTTTAGTATGCCTAGATTTTCTTTATATGTATTGTATATGGGGAGACCTGGCTGCGAACCAAAAGGAATATTTGGAGTTTAAACTGCCTAGCGAACAAAACAACAAAACTACACCTTTTTATTCTTCTCCTAGTCACGTGCCTTGGTCACGTGACCAGGTTCACTCGACACAATATATATTTACATATATATATAGTCAATATTAGTCGGTGTTCTCTCATGCCTATCTAGTGAAGAGTAGATAATTACATGACCACCTTTTAGAGAGCCTCGCGTAAAATGGGGTAAATGGTTTAGTTAATAGGGATAGGGGGTTGAATCGAGTATAAGAAAGGCCTGTACTCAACTCAACTTAATTATCACACACTAGAGCGTTTGAGTAACCGAGGTTCTACGAAAGCTACTTCGGGTGTAAATTTTGAACGCGAAAAATTTGGTTTAAATCTATTTGCTAGTCTTGATTATATGATTGTCTAAGTAGATTCGGAGATGTAGACTAGCTGTGTAGTTATCTCCGTGCCTTTTGGAAGCAGTGGCTCGGGTTTCCACGGATGAGCTTTTGATCTGTGAATTTGGCTTTCTATCTGAATAGATCATCTAGTTATCTTCATCTCTCTCCTGTCTTGGCTGAAATACGCAGGTTTTCTTTCGGCATATCTTAAACTTTGAAGTGTGGTTAGTGGTATTGATGCAGATTTCCTTAGATCAAGTATCTTCCACGTATTTTCTACTTAATCTCAAGGGAAGTTTCCCTCTTGCTACCCCTCTCCCTTTATAATTTCATCTATTGTAGCACCTCTTACGTAAGCTATCTATCCATTTAACATCTATTTCAAAAATGGATGAGCTATATTGACAGGATAGCTCGCCGTCGATGATCATATTCGAAGCTCGTCACTACATCTTTGAGGGTAAATTAAACATCCATTTGACTATTTCCTCTTTAGACACCCACCTCGTGGTAGGTGGAGGGTATCTTCCTGTGCATGGAATTACTCGCGCTAAGTAATCCATAGTACATCCCAATATCTTCATCCATTTGCCACCTCACAAACCTCTAATCCTTCTTCAAATCCACTCTAACAGGCTCAATAGCCTGCATCAAACTGTCCACCAGGATGATTGTACGAATTTCCAAACTTCAAACAATCAACACAACGTGCATCTAGTCTTTCATCCTCCCACTTCTCGAACACGAGATTCGCCATCTCCAGCTCAATCCCGCCAACATCGCTGCCAATTTCACCGTCAATGGTGAAGGTACCGCGACTCTGCAAGCCCTCCGCCAAGACATCAAGCTCCAAATCACCTCCTACCTTGCACCCGTCCACACGACCTCACTTGGCATTTCTTGCAAGTTGTTTCCTCCAACAGGCACTTCTACTGCATGCCTTCCTAAGAGTATTATTCTCTATCAGTTATCTGCTCTTGCTACGGCATGCGATGAGCTCCTCATTGTGTAGAGTGCCTCGCTGAAAATATATCAGCACATTGTGTTGTCTTGCAGAAGGGATCCGTTGGAGGGGCCTAGGCAGTTTGAGTGGTGCTTGGCTGGAACAAGAGGCACCAAAGAGTGCATCGTGTATACCGTTTCCCTGAGTTCTCGTTAAACTCGAGAATCGAATATTCTTTTTGATGGTCAAACAGAATCCTGCACCACATCTACACGAACTTGCCGACATTCCCGGCGAGCTACCGGCCACAAAGAACCATTCAGTCTTTTAGAATTCAGAATTCCATTTCTAGTACTAAGTGAAATGCGCTCCGATTGTCTGTTGGGAAAGTAAGTCGGGACAGTCTCCAGACAATATCTAGGTGCTAATGTCTCCTCTTCATTTTGAAGCTTGCGGAAGTTACACCATACCAAGAAGAAAAGACAACGGATTCCCACGTCTGTAGTGAATGGGAAGTACGTGTCATTTGTGCAAAATCTTGAAGTTGAGAACACCATGGTGTTTCTGCCAACGTTAAACAAGCGAAACGGGTAATAAGGTTGAGTTTAAAGTTTAGTGCGTGGAAGGCTACAGATAAAACAGACAAGCGCGAAATGGCGAGCACAATGGGCTTGTTTTGACTCAAGGGATTGCCTCTAGTATCACCCCTCGGGTTGACCACTCGGCAAAACGCAAGAATTATTATTATTCTCGCGCGAACAATCACAACATTGTTTCTAAAGTCCCAAAATTGGCTCACGACGGTGCCTAGGATTCGATATTTTGAAGTACAAGCGTAGAGCTGTAGCGGGGTTTCAAGCGCAAGGTGTGTAGCCCTTGATATTTTGTCAGGTCACAATTAATAACTTGGACACAGGCAACATACTCGCCAAAGCTTCGGAAAAGAATCAAATTGGAAGTACGAACAGTTTGGTTGGCATTAAGATGGGGACACAATTCACTTGGAGTGAAGGCAGTGGTAAGTCGTCGTCCCGGTCTTAAGTGTAAAAGTGAAGAACGATAATCGCACAATGTCCTCGTCTGCACCTAGATATGCTAGCTTCGAAGAGTAGAATTGCGGACTCTGCCAAGCTGGACATTTTGTCGTCACGCTTGAGGGAATTACCGGGTAATTTGACTGCCTCGTAGGGTAACGTTCTTTTGCAATGAAACAGCTTGAAGTGGACGAACAGCTTATGGGTGGGCGTACAATACACGGATTATGATCTGCTGAGGTGTTACATTGCGACGTTACCAATTGAGGTCTTCCTCGAGGTTCATATTAGTCTGCCTCCCAATTATATTTCTTACAAAGGAGGCTACGGAGCCTGGAAGTGTCTCAGAAGCAAAGAAACTCCTAAGGCAACGATGTCTTGGGAGCAGCTTAGGGGCACCTACCTACACTTTCAACAAGGGCACGTTCCAATTAGATGGGTAGGTCATGGGGGTACTTGACAGACCTGTCAGTTCTGTCTGCTTTAGTGTCACAAGCCGCTGCTTCTACGATGCACACAGAAAGTTATATGGGAAGGTCACAATAGATCAGCACACAATCCAGCTTTCCGAGCTTTAAGTCCCTAGTAATGTGTACCTTTACCAACGACTTGACTTGTACTGGCGTCCCTACTTCATATTCATCTGCGGCAACACCGGCAACATCCACGACAACATTTTCATTACGTACGGTCGATTGGAAAGGAAGACAAGTAATTTATATTATCACACTGTTCTTCAGAAGGGGAAGGGTAACGAATGGCCGAATAAGGAATGGTTGGTCTATGGTAAAGCTTAGAAGGAACTGAGGATCAGTTCGTTCATCATAGGCAAAATCAAATAAGCTGTAATTGACGTTGTGCAAGAACAATCGGTACTCTCGAAAGCTTCTGGGAACAAGTGGTGGTGTTGCACGTAATCAGACCTCTTCCGGGCTGATTTCAAGGGGTGAAATATTCACTCTTACATGTATACAATCTAATTGAACTCAATCAATCAGTCAATTTTTCATATAACTGGTGGTGTGAAGTTGAGGAGAAGCGCCCAGTAAACATCCTAGGCGAGAAAAACGTGTCGTTAATCAAAATAAGTTAAAATCAGACTGGAATTATCACCTCCGCTGGGTTATGGGAACCCTTCACGAGGGTTATAAGGGAATCTTAGCTTGGGTTTGCACATATCTGTGGGCAATCTAAGCAGTGTAGAAACTGCTTACCACCTAGAGAATGGAGGAGAGAAAGAACACAGAGGTAGTAGCCCAACAAAAATTACACGATTGGGTTTTGATACAGCATAGGGTAGTTCAGAGGAATCAAGTAGTCAATAATCTCAGGAGAATCAATCTTATTGATCATGCGTTATCACCATGACCAAAACTCAATCTAGAAACACAAATTGCTTCTGTACAATACCTTAGAAGTGTTCACAGAAAGACTTTCATGCATACCAAAAAATACTAGCCAAACGCAACTACAATTTTTCGTCGTTTTCTCTTACTACACATGTAGACGCCTCGAGCATCGAACCCAAATACTTCATATCCCAAGTACCTCCAAACATATAACGCTCGCTCCTCAACATCTCTGGAAATATGATCATATAGGGTCGCTGCATCAACAACCTTTCGATTTTCGTAATCGTAGTCGAAACCGAAATGCTTGTGCCAGGTCGGATGAGTGAAGTTGGCTTGATTGCTGTTTGTGGAGTTGGAGCAGAGAGGAAAGCTGGTCCACTAAATGACAATCGAGTTAGGGATTGTCCATCAATAGCATTGAAGCAAAGGGTAAGTGTTGACAGCATTGAGGTTTCAATTACTATGTCTTCAACCGCCAGAAAAGTTAAAAATAAGAATCAAATATACTTGCACCTTTGATAGCCGCAACATCTTGGTGAATTCGGTAAATATGAGGAAAAGTCAACCCGATAATGACAGATCCCTGTTTCTCAATACAGCCCAATATCTTGACTAATATCTCCGGCGGGAAAAAATTAAGTGAAGTGTTTCCCTAGGGAAAGTTGAAGTTACCATCACCGGTAGGAATTTCGTTGATTGTCGAACCGTATTCAGATGTCTCGTCGCCGACAGAGATCCTAGTAGGGGTGAGCATGGCAGCTGAGTCGATAGACTCAAAGCTAGCTGTACCGCTAGCATTAGGAGTCATAGGTGGTACTTGTGTCATCGGGAGATGTGGATTTATCGTTGATAGACAGCGCATCGAGGACCAAGTGGTTGAAATCCATCTTGTCTGAGGTAGATCTTATTACCTTTGCGGTATCGTTGAGTTGATCATGCATGTCTGAAGAAAAAGTCCCAGAACAAGATGGGGGAAAGAGAGGAACAGAAAGAAGTCTTTATATACTCTGTAGGTGGCGAATTGAGTTTCTTCTAGCTATGCGCTTGTGTAATGAGGTACATCGCAGGACAATTCCGCTTACCACATAAGCTAAACGATTACTCTAGTAATAAGGCGAAAGTGTATACCAGTGGTATTTATTGAATTCAGGGCTTCCTACAAGGAGGAACTATTAGCAGAGAATGCTTGCCCTCTAAGAAAGCCTGCCTCTAAGAAATTCAGGTTCTTATATTCTTATGTCAGACCTAAATATTTCCGCTTACATTTATAGTTCTTTTTCTAGTCTGCCTTGTAGTATGCACCGAGAATTTATTTTCGCCTTAATGCTGGAGATGTTCTAGCTCGGCTAAGAAAAAAGGGGAATCATGTGACTCGAAATCAAAGATGCTTGATCACGTGAAACTATTCCCATCACTGTTTCGAACTTCTTAGTTGCTCTTGCACTTTCGTTTTAAGTTGAATGAGAGACAATCATGGTCTAATGTACTACCTGTAACTGGGATTGATGAGGTTAGTGGCGTTCTTTCGATATTTAAAGAATGACAGTGGCAATAACCTTTGTTCCAGCATAACGAACAAGCCTGTGGAAATACCTGATCCGGCATGTTGAGAACTTTTTGAGTTCTTTGTGGGAGATCCACAGAAAATTGTACAAAATAAAGGAGAAAGGAGCTTTTCAAGCATACATCCTCGAGTCGGTAGTCCAAACTTCTCTTTTAGTATTCATAAATTCCAATCGCCATTATGGGTTACATAGCGACTTTCGATAAAGAAACAATGGTGGTAACAATTTCCAAAGGCAGTGAGGTTGTTAAAAGTGGCTCAATGAAAGACATGGTCAATGGCCAGGATCCTAGAAACATAGATGCCATCGCCGAAGACCTGAAAAGCGAAAAGCATGAGCAGGTGTATGCGGAGTATGGGAAATTCCATCCTTTTAACCATGATGGCTACTGACCCCAAATGTGACAGACTCGTAGTCTTGCCCATATACCAGAGGTTGGCATTTCCATGCGCGCATGGTGCCCCCGTTAGTGGGAGGTGTCGGTTACCACACTACAGATGGGAATACCCTCTCGAACCTAAGGTCTATGCGGAGATATATATGGACAAAACAGCGGTGGAAATTGGCGAGAAGCTGAAGGTTTTTCAAGAAGCTTGGAAATCCAGTCGTGATTGTGCCCTCCTTACAGCACAGCTTCAAAAGTACAAGAGGGGCAATGGCCCTAAGATTACGAATGTGGTTGGAATGGCTATGGGGAGCCTTAGTATTATCACTAGTTATACAGCGGTTGATTGGATGCGCGAGAGAAGCGCTCTACAGACAGCAGGCTTGATCACAATAAGTGAGATCCTCGGCGGTATAGTACATCCTTTCTAGATTAAGATTCAAACATTAATGGTTCTAGAACCTGGAGCGCCACTTCCTGTTGTGGTGCAAGATCCCATGAATTCACTCCGAGATAAGGAATTCTTCTCATCGCAATTGGAGTTCAAACCGCTAGACCATCCAGATGGATTTTCAGCTATAGATAGCGGAAGCTTGGTGCTGCATATTGTCACGCCTGCTGAGATGGATTACTGGATTGCATGTGGCCAACGCCCAGCTGCAATAATAAGATCAGCAAGTGCAGCCCATATCAACTTCCCAAATTAACCAGAGGACATAGAGAAAACTACGAGAAAGATGTTCATAGAATACACCAACACCGGGATTGGAGGAGATTATGAGGAAACATGGAGTGAATTAAGGACCGGGAGGCTACCCGGCGGTAAGTGGGATACAACTTCGTGGTACGATGGTGCATCTTTGTGGATTCGAAAAGTGTAACTCGGCAAATTTCGCAAGTCCTTAATACTAGATTGGATATGCGAGGTATTGAGATTTAGACCTGGAAAATTGCAAGGGATCTAACATATCTAAGGGTAGATAATGAAATACTTGAACTAGGATTAAGCATCCAGGCCAACATGTAGTGGACGAATACGATTGTTGTCTCTATTTTCTGGCTCTCGGGATATAACAGTTTCTAGGTAAAGAATATCTACATTATACACTAACATTCTAAGCTTCAATCTCTCAGTTGTAGTTCTTCTATCAATCGTTCAGGGGTTATTGCAAGTATATCACAAAAGTTGCTACTCGCTCGACTCTTCCCCATCTTTCCAAATGGTGAGATCCATGAAACTTGAAACCTGTGTATGATTGCTACTAATTAATACCATAGACTTCAGCTAGCGTTATGTTGCCGTCCAGTCCATAATTGAATTTTTACGTCACGAAAAACAAATATCTAAGCGAAGAGAAAACCCACCACTCGCCTCTTGTATCCTCTGCTCAAGTGAAAAAGCGCCTTAAGGAAAAGTTCACTATTTGACCTCCATTCAAAATATCAACTTACGACAAAGTGTTATCTTTTCTAGTTTTTCATAGGTTATCTTGAGTCAGAGAGCAACACCTTCAAAATTTTACAAAGAGCAATCACACAGCTAATTCTACGACCTACCACTTCCTCAGTACGATACACCACGACAATTTCTCTCATGAATCTTTGAGATCATAGATTCGTCACGAAAAAAGGCTATTGCACCAGACATAAAGTCTAATGTGACATTGCCTCAGGCTCAGCTATCGACTATCGTCCCTCTGATGTCGACCTCCCAGATTGCGCCTCTCCAAATCGAGGACTCCGAACAAGCAGAAGCTAAATACGACAATATACCTCACTCTAGCTGGTTTACACAATTTTTGTGGGAACAATAACCCGAGGGAATTGGAAGCATCCTTAAAATATATTAACACCGTTTCCCTTGAGGAATGGGAAGAGTGGTTACGCAGTCATACAGCTAGTACTTTTAATATAATCCCCCGATATATGAAGAATCGGCTCTCTTTGAACCTCGAGACGAGGTAGAGGGCTATCGAATAAAAATGAGGGGAGATGTTTTATGAATTATGATTCGAGGAGTCCTGCGACGAATAGAAAGTTCTAGCAGAGTTGTCTAAATGGGGAATAGTTGTTCTATTTGTGAGAGCCTTATGCAGGAGTCAGAATTTGGTTTCTGGGGTAGGGTAAAGAGAGTATTTCTCAGGAAACATTTAAAAGGGACTGCCCTCTATAATACAGGAACAAGCGAGTCTTTATATAGAGAGTGACTGCCTGACTAATCAGGTTTTAATATCCTCCAGAATCTTCTTTGCCACCTTACCGATAATTTGTAATAATTACTAAGGAAATAAGCGACTCATATAACCACTATTACGTTATAGTGGCTAACAATTTGTTTTATGAGACATCTCGACATACACAAAACAACCACTACAACTGTCTCTATGCCTTGATGAATAATGATAGTATAGATAACATCACATACAGCACACTAGTGCGTAAATGGCATAACCATAGCTAATAACATTTGAGTTTCACTTTAAGAGAGATTTTCGGTTTTGAATAATGTTTACACATGATTTTCACTGGCTGCAATCCCCTATTTAAGTCCTGTTCTGAGGTTTACAACACCCTCCACAATGGACCTAGCAACCAAACAGATAAGGAAACCCCACCTTTAACACTCTACGATAATACTACCTATTACCTATCAAACATATAATCAGCACTCACGCGAATCTACAGAAACAGCTATGTCAGATCACGGTTTCCCCCTAACATCACTCCCCCTGGACATAATTCCCGTCCTCTTCGACCATCTCGACAAAACAACATCAACCTGCCTAAGCCTCACCTGCATAGCCTTTCGACAAATCTACCTTTCAACATGCACCGACCCCCTCAAACCGCCACTCGATGTGTGGATATGCAAAACATGCTGTGGGGTCATCCACGCGGGGATAGAACCTGACAAGCCAATCACATACATATGCGCATGCGGACCACGAAAATTTCAGCTGTGGGAAGATGATAATCTGATGCCGCCTTTGGGCGAGTTGTTGGAAGCTTGGGTTCAAGGGACTAGTGGTGGGAGGGGATTGGTGTGGAATTCGTTTTGGAAGAAGTTTACAAAGAGGCGTTGATGACTGATGCTGAAGTTCTTGACAATCTGAGATTTTGTTGAGAATTGTAACTCTACAAAACCACAACTCATTAGGAAGCTCGTGAGAGTAATTTGAGCTTACAAAGTACCGAAGTTTTGTCGGTGTTAAAGATCATTTCAGAATTTACGTGATGATATATTGGTAACTTTGGTACGTGATCCAACTCAGGAATCAAATAACGACCTATCCTTCAATGGTGTTTAGAGGAAAATGATCTAACCAATACATGTTTAAAGCGGAATATACTGCCTAAATAGCATGCTGATAGCCTTGGAGAGGGAAGACTTTGAAGTTTGAAAGCAGCTCCGTCAACCATCCATTAGCAGTTTAATGACGATGGCAAATGTGAAGCAGCCATGTTTTTATGTCAATGGCTTCGACCTTGGTTCACCTTTAAAAGATACACTAGTCACTTCGTTTCGGGTGAATCAATTAATTCCGGCAACAATGTATCATATCAACAGTGTCATTTACCTTCTCAAAACACAAATTACTCAATTCCCATCTTCGTGCATGTTTTTGTGATCTTATACCAACAACATTCCAACGCGCTGTGCTGCTTGAAGTTTAAATAATCATTGACCAGCTGAGTCTCTTACAAGAATTAGCAGCAGCATCACGGAACTGATAATGTTCCGACACTTGTTTTTGACAACCGTTTCTCTGTTTGTAACAATTATCCTGGTAGTTTCTCAGATGAACTCAAATCTAGAAGTTATTGAACGACAGCTATCCTTACAGAGCCTCTTCTCTGGCAATCTATATAGACTACGGTCTGCAGGAAAGACCAGATTTTTGCGGACGTATTGAGGGGGTGGCATTAGAAATTACAGAGGACATGAGGCTCGTACCGTACTTTTGTATGGTGGGGCTACGAGAATGGACTTGATATTGAGGCAATGACGATGATTTAGATGCAGTCGAAGACTGATGGTGATAGGAGGTGGGAGTAACCGTGAATATCAAATGCAAGTTAGATAAAATGGAAAGCCACCAATTACCTGACGTTCTGTTAGATTAAATTTAAGCTCTCAAACAAAATGTCAAGACAGGTTCGAATTGAAATAGTGGAAAAAAAGCAGCATATGAGACGCCGAATGTGTCGATATCATAGCGAAGAAGCATATTTTTGGTAGATATTAGTGCATGACCCAGAACCTACGAAATAAAAGCAATCTATCTACCCACGATCTCCACGATCGTATCTATCCCTTGGCAGGCGCATGTCTTTTCCAAAGTCTCCGCATCCAAAAGGACCACCGGAACCTCCATATACTATTCTCGCATTACACGAACCAGCATCTAATCACCTATACCTCCAAGCCATCCCATGATACATAACTCCAATACCCATCTCAACGAATATGAGCAAGTAGAGCTCGGATAGGACCCTCCTTCTTGGCTTTGTTCAACGGGTAGAATTTCTTAGTCTTTCGTGTATATTTACCAAGCGACTTTTGCGAACAGAACTTCTTGACATCGACAGGACCCATCGAGACAAGTTGATTATTAGCGTTGACATTAAGGGCGGACATAATGACATTGAGTGCGTTGATATTGACGTGGGACGAACCGGTACTGTCAACATGCCACTTTTCGATGTTAAGTGCATCCATGGCGTCACTAGTTAGGAACTTTGAGGCGTTAGAGGTATTTCGAGCGTAAAGAGCGTCCATGAAGTCGACGATGTTGACCCAGACATTGCGGAATGCCTGTGAGATATTGTTAGCGTTCCTTCTTTCCTGTATAAGCATTCCTTTTTTTTGGAACATACCTTGCGACACTGTGTTATACTGCTGAAATTACCCTCAAGGCCCAAATCACAAGCAAGGCGTTGCCAATTTACAAGCTTGCACTCATCGCCAAAGTAAACCTCGAACTCTTTGTTGACGTCTCGCTTAGCAACCTTGCCTCGACCCTTCTTGCCCTTTTTCGTGGTGCGTCGAGTGACTGGCTTCTTCTCAAAAGAACCCGAAGACAGAACGCCCTGATTTTGATCATTGACAGGATCCCACTTTCCACCGTCCCAGGGATGAGCCGGCTCTCCATCAGCCAACCACTGCTCCATCATCTGAGAAGTGCCCGAATGTTGTTCGTTTCCCTCACCCCAGGTATTAGCGACACCTCCATAAGACCAACCGTGAGATTCGATAATACCCATACGTGAATGGCAGTTTGATACTCCACCGACAGAGTCAGCAAGAGTTCGTTCGGCTTGTTGCAAAGTAGCAATTGATGAGGTCGGGTCAGGTTGAACATGTTGCTTGATGTCGATCGGAAGTTGGCTATCCTTGGTGTGTTGGGGCTCCCCATGAGCATCCTTCGCAACTGCAGCTCTTCCACGTCCTCGAGTCATAGTGGTTTTGTGAAGACAATTGAGTAGCAAGAAGCCCGGATTGAAGGTGGTGAAGTGAGAAGTAGGTGAAGGTGTGGTGTTGGGAGACGTTGAGATTTTCGTATGAGAAGAGGTTTAGAGTGATATGGAAAATGTTCGAAAGTGTAGTATGTGGAGTTGTGGAGGCTGGGATTTGGAAAGAGGATGAAGGTGTGGTGTGGGAAAAGGTGGAGGAAGAAAATGTTGGAAAGATATCTCGAAGGCGAGGTTTAATACAGATTCCCCTGGGGTAACAGCGAGACATCCACTAGTGAGCCGCTGTGTTTTCACTTGTACAAGTCTGCAATTCACTAGCGGAATGCTCATAGCTGGATATCTCGTTTAACAGAGTCTAGTCGAATTAGTGAGGAGACAAGAGCAAAACTCGTGTGAAATAACGTTAGGTAATGGGTAAAAGAAAAGATGCATCCACTCTATCCTAGCAAGAGCGTTACAGTTGCGTGGCATTCAGAGGGGATTGCTAGCGTTATAGAGAGTTTTGGGAAATTTAATGAATGAGCGATAAATATGAAGGAGCGTCCTGACTGCAAGTTAAATACGGAGATTTCCATGACTAAGCAGCCCTTGATGCACGGTTCCAGAGGTGTGAGCCGGACATGTGATCCGCCGGTGCGTCATAAACCTTAATCGTCGGTTTTGCAAATTCGCTCAGCTACCAATAGATAGATGCGTTCGCCTATGAAAGTATATAGGCACTGGCACATGCGAATTTGTAGGGTATTATCTAGTATTACGATTTAAGGGGAAAAACAAGGTTCTATTTATAAATAGTCACCTAATGTGGAATGTAACGTCTGGGATATTTACAGTTACCTTTGCCTTCGATTGGCATGCAAATAAATTGTTAGTAGGTTGGCGTAATAGGAATCTGCGGGGCCAAATCTAGACTGTTTAGGATAAAGCTTCAATAAGTGTTTAAGAAAAAATTCAAATCCGCTAACATTTTTACTATTGATTATGCAGCTATCCTTGACTACCGATTGGCAGCTAAGCGAATTTGTTTGCGCTAACATTTTCAACCGATTTTCCCGATTAAGGAATTTGAGACGTAAGGAGACCAAGCTAACGATTAATGCCTTATACTAATCACTATACTTGTTCGGTTAGTCTCACCCACTTACTTACGAGCTTTATTGGGTGGGGTGACCGAACGAGTAAGTGCGGCACTAGATAAATCTAGTAGTATTATAAGCGACCAATAGTGTCAGGAATTAAACTTTAATCAGCTTAGTTGAGACTAGGCTTCCCAATGCGGTTAGTGGTATATTAGATGATTTTAAGGCAAGCTCCCCTCAAGTTGTTAAAACATCCTGTAAAACTATAATCCAACTCATTCCAGACTCATATCATACAACTATTGTGGTGACAATTAGCTTTCCCATTACAACCAATTTCTGATAAATAGGCACCAGAAGGAATAGATTTGTTTGTTTGTTTGTATTGATTCGCGTTCGGTGGGGCCGCGGGCAACGCCCGCGGTCCAACAACCTCCCTTAGGGTACGGGGACGTGCTAAGTAGAGGACTTATGTACTGTACAAGGTCCATGTCTACCAGAAAAGTCCTCCTATTAGACAGTCCCGGGTCCCCCGGTATCTCAGCTCCCTTATAATGTAGAGGGGCAAGATGTCGAGGTCGTGGCTAGATATACTCCCACGACCTCCTGCAACCACAAGGTACTGACTAGTTACAAAAGAGGGAAAAAATCATATTTTCCCACTACAATACTACCCTTAAAAGCATTTCTAGTGAAGAGCATCGGCTTTAAAGCCTCTTTTAACCACTTCCCTTTCACGCCGGTTAGGATGAAGCGTGTCGAGATAAGGTAGGCAAATAGTATAGAGAAGGTATTCGAGGCCTTATAGAACTAGAATCCTAGGTGACTTAACGTAAGTTAAAGCCTCCTCGATAGATCCTAGTACTAGTCTCCCGAACCCCTTCTTACGCGGTAGGTCAAGTTTAAGTAGTACGGTATTAACCCTATTACGCGAAGCCTAGACACAAACCGTATTTCAAAAATAACTTCTAGCCCTCCCCCTCCTTCTTTTTACACTCCAGCCCCTATTCCCCCACTAAGGTGTCGTCCTCTCTTACATAATGCATTCGAATCAGGTCGTAGTAGGTAGAAGTCGTGGTCGTGGCCGAAAGGCTGTTCTAGGTAGAGGCGGGTTCGAAGAAGATCGAAAGTGCGAATTCGAATAAAGGCCTCGGGACTCACTCTTGGCTCTGTAGACTCTAATAATGAGCTAGAGGTTCGTAGGATGCACCGCGTACAGGTGGTGTTGAGTCTTCGCATCCCAAAGGAATAGATTAACCCTTCAAGGAGACTGGAACATGAACAATGCCGACTTCCGGAATTCGGAATTACATCAATAGCGACTCAATCGTGTGGCGTTGAAATCGGCTATGTCGGTACTACTGATCTCCTATCTTGTCGAGAGCCTCGATAGTCTAGCTTTGTAACATTAACAATTAAGTCAAACGACGACAACATAGATCCTGAACCAAGGATAGAAAAAGGCACTTGCTGAATGGAAGGACCCCGAGTCCGATAAGAATCACCCCGTAGCGTTAATCAAATTTCCTTGAGCAATCTTATTGATTGAAATGCCCGGACTCACGTCCTTTTCATGTAAAACCATACTCTTAAAGATGAATCAAATCTTTAAAGGAAGGTACAACTATCGTTTGATACTGGCTTTTCTCAGGTCTCTGTATGTTGTCGAAAGCATTATTAGAGATCCTCGCCTATGACTGAAGCCCTTTTGAAACAAATGAACCCCCGGGGTAAAGTGAAAGCGATGGTGGAATATGGGCTCTCTATGATGGCAGTGACTGATGACACTCGTCGAGTGCACATTCATCTTGCAAGAAAGACAACCCTGGTTGTTAGAGAATAGGTGGCATGAAAGGATCAATTTCTCTAGAGATGAGCCATCATTCCAGCTTATCTAGACGAATCCCCGAAGTTCGCATATCGCGTTCTTGTACCACCGAATTTACTGCATCCATTCGACAAGCAACTGCATTTCTCGGCAACAACCTCAGCGAGCCGCTGAAAACACCTCATCATCATGGCCCTCAATTACACGGTCATATTACGTGATCGCTTTTGTGAGTCCATTCCTCGTCAACCTTACAAGACCAGAGTAAAGATCAGCCACCGCTCTTCCCCTCCATCTTGTATATTTTCGTCTCTTTCAGCCGGCTGGCTACCGTGCAAGAACAAATCAAAAATCAAAATCAATCAAGCGATGTCAACGACCCGGTCTAGCTTCGCCAAATCCTCGGCGTTACTAACCCTTCCCACCGTCAGCCTCACATCCAAGGCCAGATGCCACCTCGCGGCTTCACCACTTCGAAATTCAAGCCCACAACTCTACGAACCCATTGCCCTCGTCCTGACCTTACAACAAGTCCGCAATCATGGCGCCAAGCATGTCACTTTTCTCGGTCAATGCGATCATAATCCTTAACTCAGATGACGGATCAAGAGTGTTCACGAAGTACTACCATGCGCCGCATCATTCTGCTGGAGGCCGTATGTTGCCCCTCTCTAAATTGCATTACCGCTTTGCCCTCTCTCTCCCTCTGTAGTTTATCTCTGATGTGCAAATTTTGACTTGGGAGATGCAGATTCAAACGCCCCAGTTGCAGCCTACACCGACGTTAAATCCCAAAAAGCCTTCGAAAAGGGCCTCCTTGAGAAGACGGCAAAGCAGACCGCAGACATCATCCTCTATGACAACCGGATCGTGTTGTACAAGAGCGAGAGCGACGTCATGATGTATGTGGTAGGCGGCGTGGACGAGAATGAGATTATGCTGTATAATGTGGTTTTGTGCTTGAGGGATAGCTTGCACTTGCTGTTTAAGTACGTATGGCTTCATTTTACCTAGTGTGTTGGAATGCCGTCCGTTTATTGAAAGTTCTACTCGGAATTGGAACAAGGTCTTTGGAGGATATAGCTGATAAGAAGTGTTGCAGGCAGTCAGTAGACAAGCGGACGATTATCGAGAACTACGACCTTGTGTCCCTGGCTATCGACGAGATGGTTGATGATGGCATTATCCTCGAGACAGACCCAACGATCATTGTCCAGAGAGTTAGCAAGGCACCAACACAGGATGTTGCGCAGTTGAAGGGCATCGATTTGAGCGAGCAGGGCATGAACAACTTGGCGCAATTTGGAAAGGCGAAGCTTGGGGATTGGTTGAGGCAGGGGCTGTAGTGATAATACGTTGAAGCGTAGTTATGTTATTGAGTCAGCTATATTAAAGTGGCCAAGAGAGTTTGGTCACTGAGGCTCGAAGTTGAGCACCCGTGACTCGACGAGGAGTTTTCTGGTGGTGGAGCCCGAAAAGCCGTAGACATACAGAGATTTGGAGTTCTGGTGCAAGGCAGCCTCAATTTGCTGGTGCGGAGTTCTACTTTTCGGAGATACAGGTTGTGTCAAAGCCACGACATACGAATTGAAAAGCATTACCCACAGAAATTATCATAATCGTCCGAGAAGTGAGAACACCGAGAATTAATTAGAACAGGACTATTCATCTTCTAATTCTCTATAACAGAAGCAGCCTTCCGCAAACGGTTCATCACCGCAGCAGCGATATCGCCTTGATCCTCAATCCCTTCTACATAGATAGTATCAACATTCTTCTTATCCAGCTCTCTAAGTGCAGCAAAAAGAGCGTGGGCGATGTCTTTCGTGTCCGATCCCAGTGAAATGCTGATCAAAGTAGCCACCTTTTCTGATCTACCATTTGTCAGGTCTCCAAATTCCAAAGAGCACGAAGTTCCTTCCAGAACAAGCTTCCTGGTCGCAGTGTTCATATGACTGATGTCAGAATCGAATCCAGCCCAATTACTCCAATTGCGAGTGCTCACAATACCAATGCTAGGCACAGATCTCGTAGTTCGATTCCGTAGGGATTCTAGTGTTTTAGGTGGAAGTCCAGTAGATGGGTCCTTGTAATGAGTCGCTTCGAACAGAACAACCTTTGCCTTTGGGCTATAATGTTTGTACTTCATCCCAGGAGCCCTTGGTGCCTTTGAACCGAGCTCGCTTTGATCCTTATATCCTTTGACAACGTTCTCCCAGCCCTTCGACTCTCGGATTCGGTCGATGCTCAAGCCTCCTGGTCGAAGTAATACAGGCGGATCGCAAAGCCCGTCCACAACTGTACTTTCAACTCCAACCTGGCAGGCTCCACCGTCAAGGATGAGCTCAATCTTTCCATCAAGATCGTGGCGAACATGTTCGGCGGTAGTGGGAGAAGGCTTGGTGGAGGCATTTGCTGAAGGTGCAGCAAGAGGAACGCCAGCCAATTTTATCAACGAGAGCGCGAGTGGTGACTCTGGCATACGGGCGCCGAATGTCTTCAAGCCTGCTGTAACCTCGGGGGCCAGCTTGCTTGGGGTCGGGTTTGGAAGCAGAATCGTAAGTGGCCCGGGCCAGAACTTCTGGATTAGGGACATGTAGATCTCCGGAATAGGGTCGTTAGAATACTCTACATTGCCATTAAGTTCGCCCTTCGGTCTAAGGAAATTCCGGAGCATCTCCAGATCGCAGACATGGATAATAAGAGGGTTGTCGGATGGCCGTCCTTTGGCCTTGTAAATCCCCTTTACGGCATCGCTGCGTGTCGCATCCGCTCCAAGGCCATAAACTGTCTCTGTTGGGAAGCCGACTGGTATGCTGCTCGTCTTCAAATACGCAGCTGCTTCTTGTAGAGGCTTGAGACCAGAGAGACTTATTGGAAGCTCCCAATTTTCCAACGTCAATGGATCCTGGAATGCTCCCATGTGGGCAGTGTCGACTGGAAGGACAAGAGTCTCGATAGACCCTTCATTGGTCTGGTTGGAGCCCATCTTGACGATGCTTTTGATCGTTTTGAAAAGCTTTTCCGTTATGCTTCTTCGAGGAAGGGGCGCCAGCTTGAGAAGAAGCCCTTCTACCTTCGTATCCTGCGACTTCTGCGTTTATAGATTCCTATGAAGTTTTGTTGGGAGTTCCTGGACATGCTTCGAAGATTATGGTATATGGGATTATTATTGAAACATTTGGGTATGTTGGTTGAAATTTCGCCAAATATACTGGAGGTTTGTGTTCGATGACTCGATACTTACGATTTAGTCAAATATCTTGAGAAGGCTGCCAATTTAGCGCAAGGCTGAAAGAAAAGTTGGATCCTTAAATCACGTGCAAGAGCCAAGTATAGTCACGTGGGGTCGCTAACCACAACGGGACATGCATTAGGCTGTCTGACGCGAACGCCGCGAAGTTTAAGCTGCCTGAAGCCGTGAAGCTATCTATCAACACCATCAACTTTGTAATCTTGTACTATTCACAACTTCATCTGCGCCCCCCCTTTACCTTCCCAAACACTCATTACGACCACTTCAAGATGGATACACTCGTCGCGTCATACGGCAGGCCGATGTTCGAGAAGGAGCATGTCGAGGAGGATCAACTAGAGCTCTACCAACCAGGTCCAAGCTTGTCGCTCAAGTTTGCCATGCCTCCAGTCGCTCAGGTATGTTTACCACTCGAGATTGTGATCTATTCTGGAGCTCCAAGGAGCTTCAAACATCAAGTATTGGTAGCTGCTGACCTTTGATTTAACTTCAGCCTTCAGCCTGGCTGCGCGCAGCAACAGACGACCATGCCAACCCAAACTGCCCTATCAAAATTGCCCACGGTACCACAACATTAGCATTCAGATTCCAAGGCGGTATAATCGTTGCGACGGATTCAAGAGCGACTGCGGGAAATTGGATCGCTAGTCAGACGGTCAAGAAGGTTATCGAGATCAATAGCTGTTTGTTGGGCACAATGGCTGGTGGTGCTGCTGTGAGTTCCCTCGAATCACCTAACCTATTATCATCTTTGACTTGGGGACTATATGCTGATAAAACGTGTCTAGGATTGCCAATACTGGCTCGCATACCTCGGAATGCAATGCCGATTACATGAACTCCGTCACAAACGCCGAATCTCGGTGGCCGCAGCCTCGAAAATCCTCGCCAACCTCGTCTACTCATACAAGGGAATGGGTCTCTCTATGGGTACTATGTGCGCCGGTGTGACTCCTTCGGAAGGACCTGCGCTCTACTACATCGATTCGGATGGAACTCGTCTTGCTGGTAACATGTTCTGTGTGGGATCTGGTCAAACATTTGCCTATGGTGTTTTGGACGCGGAATACAAATATGATTTGAGTGTGGATGAGGCATTAGCGCTTGGAAGCAGAAGCATCCTGGCAGCAACCCACCGAGATGCGTATTCTGGTGGTTTCATCAACTTGTACCATGTGAAGGAGGAAGGATGGGTCAAGCACGGCTTCAACGATACCAACCCAATATTCTGGAAGACAAAGCTAGAGAAGGGCGAGTTTTCGAATGTCACAAGCGAGCTGGTGTAGGAAAGGAAGATGGAGGGGACGATTTCTTTGCATGTCTCAATAGTAAGCATGGGGTGAGCATGGGCCGGGAACAGCTATTAGTAGCCGTGTATACTACTGCTTCACTTCACGAGTGGTATTAAGATTGAGTTGTTCAGATGAACTTTGCCTTCAAACTGCTAAAGTTATCCCGTGTGAATATGTTCACAATCCCCCCGACACTTCGTCTGGGTGAACTGGAACCTTCGGGAATTTTCGTAGAGCGCCAATTCCGGAACCTTCACGGGTAAGTGCGATTTGTCACAAGTAGCCTAAACCGTTTTTACTTTTGTCTATATGTAGTCAGTCTCGCAATATTAGTAATGCACTTGCTTCCTCGAATTCCGAGAGAAAATAACGTCGCTAGGCTAATTAAGCAGCACTCGAATCCCCATCATGTAGAATGATTCTTGCGTTCAAGTGGCTTCCCCATCTTAAATTACAGGAGACTGTCGACAAATTAGATGATAGTTTTTCTTCAATTCGATATGTTACCCTCAAAGGGCGCAGAGTTCAAGCACCCATTAATTTGAGATAAGCGGCAGGTTTCTGTCTCATTGGCTTTCACCCGAATCAAACCCGATCACCATTCAAGTAATGTAATCTCGATGATGATAAATTCAATTAAGAAACTCAGCCCATTACAAGAAAAATACTAAAAAGACAGAGTAAAAATAGCTTCCGCATAAACGCTCATATGACTCCCATTAAATAGTAGTAATCTAGGGAATTCCGAGCTGGAAATTCTCACTTTATCACGAAGCTTAGTTAGATAGACAGTGGCGGCTTTCTTATGCTAATATTTTACGTTAAGAAATAATCCAAAGGTGACTTTGACTAAACGATACTACTATTAGTAGCACTAAGCTAGAACATCCTTATGAGTTACATTAAAAAATTTCATTTTATAGGAATAAAAATTGGAAAAAAAGATTTTGGACTACACCTGTACTAGACCCAAGTCTAGTTCCCCAAATCCTCGTTTATAGTCTAAGGATGGATCCCGAATCCGGGAAGGAAACTAAGGCTCGCTATAGAAGTATTAGTATTGAACGTAGATGTTATAGAACATCATAGGAAGAGGCTTCACTAGTGAACTAGCTACACGCTTTCCCTCTACAGATTCATATGATTCAATAGAAGGATCCCTGCAATTTTAAATTATAACCTAGATGTCCCTTATTTCCGAAGATCGCCCTAGCGGAGAGGCAAATCATATTGCCGGATAGATCGATTTTAATACACATCATCTTCACACGAGCATAGACCTATTTATATAACACTAGATTTCCTCTGTTGAGAGTGTACTATACTCAGTTAGTCGGCCAGGCAAATGTCAAATGGGTCTCGGGAGAAGGCAGCTAGCTATACACAAAACACAAAAGAGAAGCGTGGGCAGGGGTACTCTTATACTATGAATGAGGCTTTTTAGAAGCTAGTTTATAGGGCTACTGAACTTCCAGAAAGGGGAGACATAAGTACCTCGAATTCAGGGTTGCTGTATTCGACATGGGACTTAATGAGGCCTAGCCAAATCAGAAGGAAAACTAGAAGGACACTAAAGATCGCAATTTGCGAATAACCTCAAAAAGGGCGATTATTTAGTATAGGGGAGTGTCAGGACTCGGATTTGTAAGGCCTTAGTCATACGGCTGAAGGTTATATATACTGCTGTAAGGTGGCCTCAAACCATCAACAACAAAAGAACAAATCAATCAACACAAGAACGACAACTATTGAGAATACTCAACCAATGCATTTGACCTCCTCATTTGATTAATCCTAACACTACTTCGTATTATATTTTCGACTTCGATGTCTCCTTTCGACTCTCCTTCCGACTCTCCCTTTGACTCGATGTCGCGACTCTCCTTTTCGACTCGATATCGCGCCTCTTCTTTCGACGTGTTTTTACGACCCCGACATAATATAGATTTTCGAGTGATTGATTTAATTCGCTATGTTAGGTATTTAAATTAAGGAGTCCTTTTTCGTGTACATTTTTTCGAATTGATTTAATTGGCCTAGGTAATTAAATCAATATTTGACGAGCGTATTATTTAATTCGCCAATTTAATTCGCCAAATGTATTAAATTAATTACCCAAATCCGCCGTAGGGTCGTGGCCGTTGTCGAAAGGCTGTTCCAGGTAGAGGAGGCGGGTTCGAAGGAGATCGAAAGTGCGAATTCGAGTAAATTTAGCTCTCTAGACTCTACGTTGAGTCTCGCATCCCACATCCCACATCCTTCCGCGGACACAAGCGCAGGGATTTAAAATGCAGATGGGCGATATACTTCTAAAAACTATCCGTCTAACAAATCACTCATCCATTTTTTATGCACAAGTAAAGTTGTTATAGAAAAAAGATCACTGGTTCGTGTCCGAGATTTATCCATTAGTGAACAATATATCCTTTCTACCGCGTAGCCGAGGGGAGGAAAAACCCACTTATAGATTCGTGTCCGTGCAATTTTCGAATGATAATAGTGAGCAGTAAAAAGGTGACAACGTGATTCTTTGATAGTGGGCATCATGGAGAATTTTGGTTCCTTTCCAAACACGCCTTGACTATTTCGCGAGTGTGCTGGTGGTTAAACATTATTTTCTTTTTGGAAAACGCTAGGCAGCATTATACATACAAGCACTTTGCAGTAGCAACGAAAGGTTGATCACAAGGTGAAAATTTCTTTATTTATCTTTAACTATCTTTCTTGGTAGCTACGCGTCATTGTCCCATGTCATCCTCTGAAAGCAACACCTCAATGTAGAAATTCCCTAACAAATCTCCACCAATGTATCTACTATGCTATGAAAACATCTCCAACCACCACTTCTCTCTATAATAGCACATTTTTGTCTTAACAACCATGAGCTACTTATCATCGGCATCAGAATCCTCAGAGAGCTCCTCAGAAAGCTCAAAATGAAACTTCTTCTCAACTTCTTCGCGCAGACTCTCACGAGCCTCCTGGACATAGTTATGCTCTGATGAAGAACCTGCCTTGTTGCCACTGTTCTCCTTTGTCTCTTGATGATGCTTCTTGTCATGGTTTTCCTTTGACAATTTAGGGTTCAACGCCATCCAGGCTACAAATTCGTCACTAAGGAATGGAGGGGAGTTTCGGCTTCGGAGGTTGTGCAACTCAAGGCGGGAAGCAGATTCGAGGTAGGCATCTCTCAAGAGATCGGATTCTGTCCCTAAAATTTTGTTAGCAGTGCTCTCATCCTCTAAATTGCAAGCATAGACTTACTGAATTTGCTAAATAGACTGGTTCGATGGTCAAAGTACTCAGAGCTTCTAAATCGATCACCGTCGTCCGTTGAGGCAACCATCTTCTCTGGGGCGGCATGCTTCTCTCCTTCACCACCACCAAAGAAAGAGTGGTAAAGTTGCTGCTGTTGAATGTAGAATGCGCGATAGATGTCAAAGTTTTTTTTTAATCCATTATTGTAAAGCATTGGTAGGGTGTCGTCATCAGCTTGACTAGGTCGTGATTTCATTGCCTCGCTCTCAAGCTTCAAGGCGAAATCTCGATAGGCTTGAATGAACATCTTTCGCTCAGCGCTGTGGAGGTTTCGCTCGCACTGCTGTTCGCGCTGGACCAATGAAAGCTTCGTTTGCAAATCTTCGATGGTAGCTTGAAGTTGTCTAATGGTTTCGCCCTGATCTTTGTTGCTGGCCGTGGCAGAATCGAGGTTTTGAGTCAGTTCTGCGATCTCCTTGAGGCGAATATCGTCCTTCTTGTAACAAAACATCAGCATGTCGAATCTGTGCTTAACATTTAAAGTTTGCTTCTTGACTTCGCGCTGCAAATTCTCATTCTTGGCCATCTCAGCGACCATCTTCTCATTGAAAGCACGCTCTTTGTCACTGAGGATAGTTGCAAGGTCAGACTCGTGGTCACGGATAGATTTCTTGACCAGGCTCAGTTGGGGGCGCAACTCAGGGTTATCCTCGAGGATGTGGTCTAGCTGACGAGCGCAGAAAGCCTGACTGACACCATTGCCGATAAGCTCACCCACAAGCTCCCTTGATTGTTCAGGTAAATTCGCAGCTCTAGCAGCGGAAGCTTGAGTTTGAATGACTTCAGTATTGCTGCGTGGTAGCTTCGGGAAGTCTGCAATACTGACACCTTCGCTCCGAGAGCTGGTGGCAGGGCGGCTGAGGTATGAATTGCGTGATCTTGGTGTTGCTGTCATTGTGCGACGGTCCAATCCAAGCGTATCCCCAGTGAAGTTCGAGAAACGATCTGCTGAAGCTGATGAGCGCGAACCACCGTGAAAGGTGCTATGCTTGATTGCAGTCAATCGCTTTGAAGCTCCCGCCATCGAAACAGCTCGAGAGAGAACAGCACGAATACCCCTGCTCTTAGGTTCAGCTGCGACTGGGGAAACGGAACGTGGAGATGAATTGGAGGTGACTCCCCCGACGGATAAGGGCACGAAAGACATGGTGCTTTTGTGCCAGGAGGGTAGATGTAGATGGAAGGTCAGGAATTGATGGAGGAGGGATGGATGAAGGAAGGATAGATCGATAAAGAATTATGTAATCCTAAGGCGATGTACTCGAGGAAGGTACATTCCGAGCTAATGCAGGTGGGCTCCGCTTTATTTGCCGGTCCCAAAAGGAGGCGATAGAGTCTGATATTACGCACAGAACACTACCAAAATCAACTGTAAACAGTGAAAAACTGGTAAAAGGCGAGACACATCCTGTCCATCAAGTCTTTTAACCTAAAATCATTCATTCAATGTCCAAAAATCACCTTATTTGCTGTTGTTTTGGTCGCATTGGATAAAGTTATGATTTTCACCGGCTAGATCACCGGATCACAAGTTATCTCAGGGTATTTTTAGCACTCAGCCGAATATCTTGATCAATCCAAAGGTCTGACATCATACTATGACTCTATGTAATCAAACAGTAGTTAATTTAACACTTTTTAAAATAATCAGGCGAGAACTTTTAAACATATTCAGGATGATTTTAGCGCTCTAACGAATATCCACTTTAAGAGGTGATAATTTCTTACTTTTAAAAATAATCGGACGAGAATTTTAGACATACTCAGGATGATTTTAGTACTCTAACGAAAATAATTGAACGTGAAATTTTAGACATTCTCAGAATAAATTTAGTACTCTAACGAATATCTACTTTAAAGGGCAGTAATTTCTTAATTTTGGAAATAATTAGATGAAAACTTTTAGACATACTTAGGATAATTTTAGCGCTCTAACGAAAAATAATCGGTCGTGAAATTTTAGACATTCTCAGGATGATTTTAGCGCTCTAACGAATATCTACTTTAAAGGGTAGTTAATTTCTTTCTATTATAGACATAGACAATAGATAATCCTGTCAGGACTTAGGTTTGTAACGCCTTAGTTATACGGCTAAAGGCTATTTACACTACTATTATAACGGCTGTGGAATGACAAGCTTTAAGCAACTGCGCCAACTGGCCAAAAGGCACAATATTAGAGTGGAAGCTCTAATGCTTATCTACTATATATGCGACAGGCAAGTATCACGTCACCACGTGCCGGACTGTCATAACTATAAGGTGGCCTTAAACTATTAACAAACTATAGAACAAATAAATTAAGACAAGAACGACAACTATGGAGAACACTTAAACAATACATTTGACCTTCTTATTTAAGTGATCCTAACAAATCCAGGCAGGCTAGACTATGACCCGGAAATTTACATACTAGACACCTAGCCTAGCTTAGATTAGTTACCATCACATATTACTTAGGACAGGGTAGCCTCTCAATTTAAGTAGCTTTCTACTTCATAGCATATTTGAGAGTCTTATGTAGGAGTCAGAATTTGGTTTCTGGGGTGGGGTAAAGAGAGTATTTCTCAGGAAACATTTAAAAGGGACTGCCCTCTATAATACAGGAACAAGCGAGTCTTTATATAGAGAGTGTCTGCCTGACTAATCAGGTTTTAATATCCTCTAGAATCTTCTTTACCACCTTACCGATAATTTATAATAATTACTAAGGAAATAAGTGACTCATATAACTACTATTACGTTATAGTAGCTAATAATATTAATCGTATTAATCGTCACTTACTTTTAAAAGTAATAGGACAAACCTTTAGACATACTAAGAGTAATTTTAGCGCGCTACCGAATATCTACTTTAGAGGGTAATTAATTTCTTACCTTTAAATGTAATTAGACAAGAAATTTTAGATATACTTAGGGTAATTTTAGTACTCTACCGAACATCTTAATTATTTTAAAGGTCTGATTTTATACTATTGTTCTACGTGTTCAAATGGTAGGTAATCTTTTACTATTAAAGTGAATATATTCGACTATGCCACACTTAGACGTGACACCTAGTACCGGTTAACAACGTTCATTAGTGAACCGACACTTACTTTTAAAAGAAACCGGACGAGAACTTTTAGATATACTTAAGGTAGTTCTAGTATTCTACCGAATGCCTTTATCTCTTCTCAGGTCTGACTTTTTAGTAACGTTCGACACATTTAACAAGTAGTTAAATTACGTATTTTTGAAACACAGCGCACATAAACTTCTAATCATACTTGCGCTAGCGCTAGCTTCCTAACAAACTCTTTTCCGCTTCATAGGTCTGAAAACATAACCTTAGTTTAGACCGTTAATATAGTCAATTGATTTCTTTTATTAAGACACTAGATAATATCCTTTAATACACTCAGGCTATCTGGATTCCTAATGACCATCATTGTTGCCTTCAAGGCTTGATGTTATATTATTATTACACTTCTAGTAGGTCGTGAATTACATACTTTCAGAAGACAACTAATAAAGAGCTTTCAAATATCCTTCGGGTATTTTTAGCATTCTACAGTAATACTAACCCTTTGTTCAAGCCTTCTCAAAAATTGCTGACAGGTCTAAAAATAGACTGCACAGTACTATCAATCTATGTGTTCCATTTAGTGCTCAATTGTCCAATTTCAAAAGACAACTGATGAGAGTCTTTGAATCCCATCGTGCGGCGGTATTTACCTTGGATATCATGAACGCACTTAGTGTGACTGGTTTTCTTTCTAGTAGCACTAATGACACATAGAACCAAAAGTCGATTACTTTACTTGCAGAGCGACCACAAATCCAACATAGTAAACAGTTCACATCATGGCCAACTAGAAAGAATTCTCACGGACTTTCTAGAATTCTACCGCTTTACCGAGCAGGTGATCCAGCTTTCCGCCGTGACCACTTGTTAGCTACTATAACGTAATAGTGGTTATATGAGTCACTTATTTCCTTAGTAATTATTACAAATTATCGGTAAGGTGGTAAAGAAGATTCTAGAGGATATTA
>MU251386.1:0-180159 GCA_019669835.1 Amylocarpus encephaloides
AGGCTTTTATACTTAAAGAGTTCCTAAAGTAGCTAGACCTTACCTTTACCGACTTATAGAAGGAGAATAAGACGCTCTTAAAAGTTAATATAATATACTAGGGTAATAGAGACTTCTAGGACTTCTTATAAGAGTTTAAATAGACTCTTCTAGAAGCCTAGGGTTAGAAATAGAACGATCAGATATATAAAGGCCACCTAAGAGCCGCTATTAATCGCGAGCTTCGAGGGTACCTAATCACCTAGGAGGAGCCTGTCTTATATTTAGACTATATAACTCTATTATACTACATTTCTAACAACCTATAAGAAGTGAAGGTATAAGACTCCTAGCGAAAGTAAGTACGCCTAGACGGCTATTCGAAGTCGTATAACCTATAAACCTCTACTAATATAATAGAATGAGAGCCTACGCTAGTTATAGTAGTAGTCGCTAAAAGAGGCTCTTCTAGCTAGTTATAAGAGTAGCGCGCTACTAGCGCTACCCTAGCTAAAAGGTAGAAGAGATACGAGAAAGGCGCTTACGTATACTATAGAAGTATATACTACTAGATATTAGACTGTTATTTTAAACTAGCTAACCTACTTAGACGCTAAGGCTTTTAGAACACTAAGCTAGAGAGTCGTTTACGTAAGCCGTAAGTCTCTACTTCTTTAAAGAATAAAGCCTCTACTACTAGCGCTAAGACTATAGAGTTATAAGTAGAAGAAGTGAAAGAATAAGAAATAGACTTCGATTTAGAAAAAGAGTAACCCCTAGCTAAAGTTACGCCTAGAGGTTATATAGAGAGTTATATAGAGTATAAAGTCGTTTTAAAAGCTCTATAGATAACGAGTTATTTATTATATTAGTATTAGTAAATAATATTTTATTTATAAATATACTAATTAATACTAGCTACCTTTCTTATAGACTATACGACTTCTACTTCGCCCGGAATAATAACCTAATACGTCTACCTATTACGCTATAAGAGGTTATAGAGTTTAATAGAAAAGTCTCTTCGACCGTAAATAAGGTTATAGTTATTATACTTAACCTAGATAGATATAGAGAGTCTAGGGTTTTCCTATATATCCTACCTATAGGGTACTACGATATAATCCTAGAAATATTATAGATTACGGCTTAAGACGCTAGGATTAATAGATCACATTTAGAAATAAAAATCGAAATTATAGGTACTACTATACGTAGTAAAGAGGTATTTTTTAGGCTATAAGCGAATGTAGCTATATAGGTGTTAGCTATAGTACTCTATTACTAGTAGAAGAGCTAGTAGAAGCGAAAGAGTATATAAGTATTTTCGGCTAGTATAACTAATATTACAAAGGCGCTAGCTATAAAGTAGTATATAGATCTAGCGACTAAGCTACTAAGTTACTACTACAAGTTCCTAAGTATCTTCGACTATTAGGTAGTAGAACGACTACTACTACTACGTAGGCTAGGTACTAACTATACTATTAAACTTAAAACTATAAATAGTTAGTAGCCTAAGGTCTTATAGAGGCTATTATATAGTATGTCGCGAGACGAGCTCCTAGTACTTTAGAAGACCCTAACGGACCTACTTAATAAAGGGTTTATACGAGTTAGTAATTCGCTAGTAGTAGCCCTAGTACTATTTATTAAAAAGCTAGAGGGAGGCTTACGCTTCTGTGTCGATTACTACGGCTTAAATCGTATTATAAAGAAGGACCGCTACCTCTTACCGCTTATTTATAAGACTCTATAGAACATTAGTAAAGTATAGTAGTTTACTAAACTTAATATAATCGCCGCTTTTTATAAGATATAGATCGCGGAAGGCGATAAATAAAAGACTACTTTTCGGACGCGCTATAGCTTATACGAATAGATGATCACTCTATTTAGCTTAGCGAATACACCTAGCACTTTTTAGAAGTATATTAACTAGACCCTACACGACTACCTAGACGAATTCTACTCTACTTACATAGACGACATTTTAATATATTCGTCTAGGAGTAGAAACTAGTACCGTAAGTACGTATATTAAGTACTATAGCGACTCTAGGACACTAGCTTATAAATCGACATCGATAAATACGAATTTAAAGTATAAGAGACTAAGTACTTAGGGTTTATTATCGAAGCTAGAAAATAACTTAAAATGAACCTAGAAAAGGTTAAGACTATTACTAGCTAGAAGGTACTTACTTTAGTTAAAGGCGTACGTAGCTTTCTAGAGTTTATTAACTTTTATAGGCGCTTTATTAAAGGGTTTTTAGACCTAGTAAGGCCACTTATAGAGCTTACGTATAAAGACCGGAAATTTATATAGAACGATAGAGTAGACGTAGCCTTTTATAAGCTAAAGGATATATTTACTTCAGCCCCTACGCTAGTCTAATTCGACTATAATAAGCCTACACGTATTAAAACCGACTCCTCTAGGTAGTATATAGAGGGTACGCTATAGTAGTTAAGCGATAAAGGCTTATAGGTACTCTACGCCTTCTTTTTAAAGAAGAATAACCTAGCGGAATATAACTATAAGATTTACGATAAGAAGATACTAGCTATCGTATACTACCTAGAAGAATAGAACGCTAAATTACGTAGTATTAAGCGGTTTAATATATGTATAGACTATAAGAATCTAGAGTACTTTATAACTGTTCGAAAGCTTACGAAGCGCTAGATACACTAGTCCTTAATTCTCTCTAGGTATAACTTTTATATTATATACGTCCCTAGTAAGGAAAATGAACGCGCGAACGCCCTATTAAGGCGGGACTAGGATATGTCTTAGAACGGGTCTAATAAGCGACTAGCGGACCGTAATATACAGCTACTAAAGCCTGAAATACTAGTAGTAAGCCCTATAGTTCGCGTTTCGCCTATTAGGACTAGCCCTACTAGCCTACGAGACTATATAATAGGAGAACTACTAGACGAGCTTATAGACTAGGATTAGACTATAGTAAACGACCCTAAGTATAATAAGGCCCTAAGTGCTACAAAGGCTAGCGCTAGGAGGTTTCCTATAGAGCTTAGCTTAAAAGTGTCTATATCTAAGTACGTAATATTAGAACAAGGTTACCTACTATTCTAGGAACGAAAATAGGTCCCTAATAGCCTTAACCTAAGAGCTCGCCTAATTTAAGTAACCTACGATATAGCGCTTTATAGGCACCTAGGTAGAGAGGTTATATATATACTAGTAGCTCGCTTATTCTTCTAGCTAGGAATAGTAACTAATATCTGTACGTTTATATAGAATTACAACAGTTACAGGAGGAATAAGGTATAGAGGTCTCGCCGACAGAGATTCTTAAAGCTACTACCTATACTAGATCGAATATAGTTCGAAATATCTATAGACTTTATTATAGATTTACTAGTCTCTAAAGGCTACTGAAATATAATTATAGTCACGGATTAGTTAAGTAAAGGGGTAATAGTAGATGACCTAGAAGATATTAAAGCTAAAATAGTAGCTAAATAGTTCCTACGACGATATCTACCCTACTACTTCCTACCTTTAGTAATTGTCTCTAATAGAGGTATATAGTTTATAAGCGCCCTATAGAAGAGGGTATATAAGCTACTACGAATTAAGCGTAGGTTGTCTACTACCTTCTCGTTAGAGACTAATAGTACTACTATATAAATAAACGAAGTAGTTAAAATAGTCTTACGCTAGTTTATAGACTAGGCCTAAGAGGACTAGCTTAAATAGTTACCGCTAGCTATATCTAAAATATGTGAACGAGACTTAATATCTATAGGCACAAGCCTATTCTTTCTATTCTATAGATAGTATTAGAGCCTACTTAAAGATATCGAATTATTAGAGGTAGATAATAGAGACTCTCTAATCGCTAAAGCTAACTAAATTATACGAAAACTAAAAGAGGTAAGAGAGTAGACGTAAGCGGTAATAGCGGCGGCCTAAGAAGCCTAGGAGTAGACGACTAATCGAAAGCGCGACTAGGCACCTAACTACTAGGTAGGAGATAAGGTATAACTTAGTCTAGAGAATATTAAAATAGACAGGCCCTATAAGAAGCTAGATACTAGGTATACGAAGTTTATAGTTATAGAGGTCGTTAGATCTTATAGCTACTATCTAAATATACTACTAGGTATATATAATATATTTTATACTAGACTCCTACGACCTGTATACGCGACGCTACTACTAGGACAGGTTATCGAAGAAAGCTAGCCTCCTGTAATACTCGTCGATAACATAGAAGAGTACGAGGTAGAGCGTATACTTAAGTAGAAGAAAGCTTCTAGAAGAGGTAATCGATAGAAGTACCTAGTTAAGTAGGTCGGTTATAGACATCTAACTTAGGAGCTAGAATCGGTAATAGAGGGTACTACTACCCTAGTTAAATAGAAGGAGTATACGACTAGGTAAAAGCGAAGGGAAGAAGGGGGGTAATATAAGGGTTAGAACCCTAGGATGTACTTAGACTAAAAGCTCTCACTAAGTATAGACTCTCGCTAAGTACTAGCTATAAGTAGAATTCGATTTAGTTCGACGTCACTCTATCCTATTACTTCTAGAAGGTTCTAGTTACTTCTTCTTATATATATAAGACCCTATAGAAGCTGTGCTTTTACGAGCTCTCTACGTACTTCTTAATTAAATTTTAGAAACTATTTCTTTTAAGTTATTTAAGGTCTAGCCTCTTACACTTATATTAACTATATTATAAAGGTTAAGTTCTTTCTAGTCTTTATAGTAGTATATAAGAAGTTAATAATAACTTAGAACTATTAGACTAGGTTCTATAAAGCTAGTCTTATATCTTTTAACTCGTAAGTAGTACTTTTAAAGCTTAACGTAAAGTTAAGGACTCTAACTCTTCTATAGACCTCTTCTACTAATATCGACTCTTAGGTCTCCTAGACTTCTTTAAACCCTACTAAAGCTCTTTTATAAATAGCTCTTATTTAAAACTAGATTACCTATTACTAAGAGAGCTCGCTAACCTCTCTTTTCGAGATAATTAAAGCTTTAGTAAAGAGTATAGAGCGAATAATATATAAAATAACTCTTCTATCTACTAAAGTACATATTCTTTAAGTAGCTAATAAAGTACTTAGTAAACGTTATAGAGCGAAAAAGACTTATATTTATTAAGAAGACGTACTTATAGTAGAAGATACGTAGGATATAATAGCTCGTAAGAAAGTAGAAGAGAAGGTACGACGTAATATATATATAGTAGAAGGTAGTTATAGAGAGGGTTAGCCGTCTATAAAATACTATAGGGCCTATAGAGAGACTAGCTATAATATACGAACTTATTAAGATACTATAAAAGTAGTTACTTTAATAGATTTAGAGTAGTTTTAGTTAATTTACTTTATTATAGTTAGTTTATTAGTATTTAAAGTCCTATACTAAGAAAAAGTATACTACTTAGTAATATATACTACTTAGTAATATATACTACTTAGTAATAAACTATATTATAGGTTATAGTTATATATAACTACTACTATATAAAATACGAAAATCGTATTACGAAACGCGTTCTCTCCTATTAACTATCTTTATTTAATATTAATTATACTACTATAATATACTCCTCTTAGCTCTATATTAGAGAATCGACTTTTTAATACTTACCTCTCTTCTTATTAAAGAGGTATTATTTATAAGAAAGTATCTAAAGGTACTAGGCTAGCTTATATTATAGAGAAGCTTAATCTAGAATATTCTACTATTTACTATACGATATAACTCGACCTCGTCTACTATAAAGAATAGACTTTACCTAAAACCTTATATAAGAAATTATACTTCGAAGTAGACGAACGTATAATATTATAGTACGTATAATTATATCTAAAGAATATATATAATAAGGTTAGAATAGCGTACGTAGTATCTTACTCTAAGTCTACCTTATAGAAGATCTTAAAAGAGAATAGAATTACGAATTAATACGTAAAGAAGCGACTCTTTTTAATAGAGAAGAATATAGCTAAACGTCTTATATAGTACCTTAAGAGAAGATATTAGACTATAGAGGATTAGGCTTTAGTTATATAGTTAGATAAGTGTTCTATAGAGTAGAAGTAAGATAAAGAGATAGAATAAGTATTTTATATACTAGTATAGAAATAGTAACGATAGATGATCTAAACCTATAATATAAAGAAGAATATAAAGGTTATAGTCTAGGTATCGTTTTAGGACCTTAGGCGAAGCTCTCTCTATATTATAGATAGAGATTTTAAGTTAAAGAAGTATAAGTACTTCGCTAAGTCTTACCTTAAGGTATTAGAGACGTAAGTTAGTCTAATCTTTAAAGAACTCTCTTAGAATAGAGATAAATATAATTTTATATAAGATAATATATCTATTTACATAGTATATAAAGTTAAAGCTTAGTTTAGGAATCGTAGTATTAATATACTTATAGATTAGCCGCCCTACTCTTCTAACTTAAATCTAATCGAGTATATTTAGTAGTATTTAAAGAAACTTATATATAAGATATTTCTAGAAGTAGTAGTAGATAAAAGCGATTTAAAATACTTAAGACAAAGACTAGAGAGTTCTTTATAAGCGGTATAAGACTATTTACTAGATAGTTTATTCGATAAATTATAGATAAGTATAAGAAATAGAATTAAGACTATTATTAAGGTAAAAGAGTAGTATACTAAATATTAGAGCGATAGAGTAGTCTAAATTAGATTATATTTAGTTAAAAGATATAAGAGACTCTTATAATTTAATTAATATATTTCTTTTTAAATTCGGTCTATTAGTTATTATATAATTAATTATTTTATATTAATAGTAAAATATAGTATTCTTAGTTAATTTTAGTAGTAGTTACGTAGTACTATATTATAGATCGACTAACTAAGTACGAGTATTTTATACTTTATAAAGAAGAAAGTAATATATAGAAACTAGTATACGTATTTCTTAAATTTATAGTAAGCTAGTATAAGCTACTAAGAGAAATTATATTTAATAGAGATAAGCTCTTTATATTTAAATTTTAGTTATTACTAATAAATAAAATAGAACTTAACTATAAAATATCTACGATATTTTACTCTTAGACTAATAAATAAACTAAAAGACTAAACTAATTACTAGAATAGTACCTTTATAACTATATTAATAAAGAATAGAATAATTAGATAGAACCTCTCTTACTTATATAGTTTATCTTAAATAGTACTAAGAACGAAATAATAAGAACGTTATCTTTCTTTACTAATTATAACTATAAGCTAGAAGCTTATAGATAACTAAGAAAGAATAATACTAATTTAAAGTAGATAAGAGTATTAACTAATAAACTAAAAAACTTATAGAAGTAATTATTAAGAGATATTAACTTTTCTAACGTAAGAACTATAAAATATATTAATAAGAAGCGAAGTATAGAACCTCTACTAAAAAAGAGAGATAAAGTATACCTACTATAAAAAAATATTAAAATAAAACGATCTAGTATAAAGCTAGATTTTAAAAAACTAGAACTATTTAAAATATTAGAGTAGAAAGAACCTATTAATTATAAGCTAAGGTTACTTAAGAAATCTTAACTATACTCTATCTCTTATATCTCTCTATTAGAACCTACTAAGAGACTAATACTTCTAGTAATAAGTAAAGAACTATAACTAGAAAATAATCTAGACGTATATAAAGAAGAGAAGCTACTTAATAACTAGACTACTATTATAGGTTAGTAAGAATATTTAATAAAATAAAAAGAGTATAAGAACGAAGAAAACTTATAGGAGCCTACGCGAAATCTAAACTACCTAGATCTAATCTAATAGTTCTAGTTAAAGACCTAGACGGGCCTAAGAAGGAAGACCTAGAACCTAAAGGGCTAGTAGAGCCTAAGAAAGCTATTTTATTCTAGAAGGACTTTAGAAGGCCGGATAACGTCTTTAAATCTAAGATAAAATCGTTAAGAAAGGTCGAGGCCTCCTTTAAGTTTATAGTAGACTTTTCTAACCTTATAATTTCTACCTACTCCTCTACCTCCTTCGCGTTTAACTCGTCTAGAGTTAAGACACCTAACTTAACTATCTTTTATTTACGCTCGTCTAGCGTCTTCTTTATTCTTAATAGACGTAGAAATTTTACTATTATTTCTTTTCGTTCGTTATATAACTTCTTATACTAACGATCTATTAACGCCTAGTTACTTATTATAGGTAGTTTTTATTAAAAATTATATTTCGTCTAGTTATATTAAATATATTTAAAATACTATAAGATAGAGGTACTCGCTATAATATAATAACGTTTTAAATATAAATAGAAGTTATATAGTATTATTTCTTTAGTAAGAATAGATCTCTTAATCTTTAGAGCGAGAGTAATTTATTATAAATATTTAAAAGATTTATTAGAAGATATATTTAGAAGAAGGAAAGAGATTTTAATTATAACGTCTATAGCTTTAAAGCTAAAGTATAAGAATATACTAAACTAAAAAGAGAATAGTATTATAGCTAACTACTAGAATAGATAATATAGTCCTAAGACTTAGTAGTAGCTACTCTAAGAGGTTAGATAATATATAGAGAAGCTATAGGTTATATAATATAAGATCGTATAGAATTACTATAATCTAGTATAAGCGGTCGCTTTAGATTACTATAATCTAGAGCGATCTCTAATATAAGAGTTCTATATAAATAGATCGTATTTTCTATATAAATAGAAGTCTTATACTTAACTTAAATAAAGTATCTTTATACTATACTTAGTAACTTATAAAAGGTTATTAGTCTTAATTAGTAATAGCGTCTCTATTTATCTAACTAACCTACCTTTATACTTTTAAGTAATACTAGTCTAACTATATATTATACTATACTATAATCGTCTTATAGTTTCTAACTTCTATAACTTACGTATATACTTAATTTATAAGACTTATAACTAAGTGTCTACTACTTATCTAGAATGTTAGAAAACTTATAAAATACTAGTTATATACTATTATTAGAAAGGTATATAGAAGTATATTTAATAGTATTATTAGAACTATTATAACTACTACTACTTAAGTAGTCTATAGGATAAGATACCTAGACTACTTTAACTACTCTCTATTCTAGACCGCCTCTAGTAGTATATTATAATAGACTTTTATAGCTTTCTAAAGAATAAGTTAGAGTATAATAATATATTTATAGTAGTTAACTAACTCTTAAAATAGACTATATCTATCTCTTATTATAAGATAGTTATAGTAGAGAATATAGTAAGACTTTATATTAATTACGTATATTACTACTATAGTACTACTAAGTTAATTATTTTAGACTATAAACCTTAGTTTATCTTAGTCTTCTAGAAAGAGTTTAACTATATACTTAGAACTTAGCTAAGGCTTTCTACTACCTACTACCTATAGATAGATAAATAGACTAAAATTATAAACTAGTATCTAAAATAAAGACTACGCTTATTTATTAGCTACTACTAAGATAATTAAGTAGAGCTACTACCTATAATAAACTATATCTAACTTACGCTACTATATAACTCGCTTAGCTAAATAAGTCTATTTAAAGTATTATATAGATATCTAACTTATACTTCTTTTAACTAGAATATATCTATAATAGTCTTATTTAACTAAATAAGTATAGAGAAGATAAGAGCGCTTACTAATTATATAAAGAATATATAGAAGACTATAAAACGAGAGCTCTCTTTAACTTATAAGCGTATAAAAGTCTCTACTAATAAGTACTATCACCTAGTAGATTTTAGAGTAGAAGACTTTATCTAGCTTACTAAGAAACACTTACGTATAGAGAGGCCTAGTCGTAAGCTCGACTTTCTAGAGGCTAGCCTATATAAGATTATCTAGTAAGTAGGTAACGCTTTTAAGCTCTAACTATCTAATTTAATAAAAATTCATCTAGTCTTCTCCTCTAATAGATTATATAAGACTTCCTAGAATTCTTTACTAGACTAAAGTAATCTAGAGCTACCGTCTATTAATATTATAGATAATAATAAGTAGAAAATTTAAGAAATTCTTATAAGTAAAGAACGATAACACCTCTACTACTATATTAAATAGCTAAACCGAGACGAAGACCTATAGTAGTATCCTATATCTAACTATAAATACGTCTCTTATAAAGTAAGAGACTTCTATCTAGCTAACCTAACTCGACCTAGCCTACTAGCTCGCTTATATAACTAGTTAAATACTTAGGAAGATAGAAGAGACGATTATAATAATTTAGATAGTAACCTAATTATAGATACTTAGTCGAGGACGACCTTCTTTAAAAGAGAGGATACTATTATAAAGTTAAAGGAACTAGAGGCTAAGTACGTATAGTACGTAGTACGTACGTACTACTAGTATCTTATATTTAAGCTTTCGTTCCTCTAGAACTCTCTTCTCTTCTTACTTTATTATTCGCTTAATATAGTAGTTTCCGTTTAACTCTATATTTATTATAGTAAGTAGTAGTTCACTTTACACGGTTACACTTACAACCCTACTAAAGCTCTCTTATAAACAGTTCTTATTAAGAACCGTATTACTCGTTACTAAGGAAGTGTTACGGTTCCTAACTAGATCCTATTCACGTGATAGGGAAGATACTAGGAGGTGTAGGTTTAATTTACAATAGTTAAGAATAAGCGGACCACGGGGTAGATCATAATAATAGATCTGGAAGATATAAGAGTATAATCCTAATTGTTTAATCAAGTTAAGCACGAAGCTCCTATCTAATAGGTGACGACCTAGACTATATAGAACCTTCATACTTCATAGTCGACAATGTCGCTAATCGACAAAGTCGTATGTCGCAAATGTCGCTCCTCGACAAAGTCACATGTCGCAAATGTCGCTCCTCGACAAAAGCGACCTACAGGAGAGTCACGTGACATCCTTTACTTATGAAATCCCAGGAGGGTGCCAGACCTTTACAAACCGGCCCTCCTCATGCGTATACAACCTCCCAAGGACCTGACTAAGCCGGTCCTTGCCTAGGTAAAGAAACGTGATCACCACGTGATCGTAACAGGAAGCTCGCTAACACTCATTTTTTAAACAGTTGTTACGTTAGTAAAGGTTACAGAGTAGTTAGCCTATGAAGTAACCCTTTTATTAGCGGAGGTCCGTACACTTCGAGTAGTAAATAAAGCCCTTAGTAAGCGTCGTAGGGCTAAAAAGGCTCGTCTCTGTCAAGGTGGTACACTTACCGTAGAGGATACGAAAGACATTTTAACACAGAAGGATGTTGATAAGTAGGTTCGACACGATATACGTACGGAGAGAGGTAGCCGGAAGGAGGGGTAATCGTCTGGACGACGCTATGATACTTATGGAAAAGCTAGTCACATTGTACGAACTTGTCAAGTAGATGTAGATATGTCTAGTCTATCATATTCTAAGTAGTTTTAATTAAATTTATGTGTTATGGTGGATTAATCGTACTTTAAAGTGGTGAGGGGTAAAAATATTGACGAGGTCCTGATAAACCACGTTAACCTTTTTAAAAGCATTAATATTGATAATTTTTAGTTGTGTTTTTCAAGGATTTCGATGCTTCAACCTTCAAAAAGGCTATAGTTTTTGACCTTAGCTATAATTACACTTCGAGTTTATATATAACTTTAATAGGGGCTTTTCTGTTTTTCGAAGACGATATCTGTGTTTACTAGGTAGCACCTAAATAATTTTAAAAAAGCTGTATTTCGCGTACCTTATAATAAGATAAATTAAACACCGTGTACCGGGGCATCTTCGGCGAAGAAATTTAATATAGAAGTTAATATACAAATCTCTAAGTCCTAAATGCTTATAAGACGATCGAGTTATTTCTGCATCATAACTAAGGAGACTGACATCGATTGTTTGACTGGGTCCGAGAAATTAAGCACGGGGTACCCCTGTAACTCTCGAGCACTTTCATTGGAGCGTGTATTCTTCTGAAGATCTTGGCGGACGGCATCTCAATATTACTGCCGCAACTCAACTTCCGCTGTAAACAGAAACATAATTCATCATCAAAATGGGTATCCTCAAGCAATTGCCGTATTTCCTGTTTCATCCCAATCAACTACGCGCAATTATCCAGTGGTATGACTTCCACTGCCCACTGAGGACCACACTGATGCTATTGACCCCCCTAGGAAGCTATGGCACGACCCCGTGCACCAGAGGAATCCAGCGAAGGAATCCGATAACCTGAAGCAATGCTTCCATTACCTCAATATGACAAGTCGCAGCTTTAGCTCGGTCATCCAAGAGCTAAACCCCGAGCTCCTTGTCCCCGTCGCCCTCTTCTACTTGATTCTACGCGGCCTCGATACGATTGAAGATGATATGACCATACCCCTCGAAAAGAAGGAGCCTCTGTTGCGAAACTTTCGAAATATCCTGACACAAGATGGCTGGACATTCAACGAAAATGGGCCAAATGAGAAGGATCGGGATCTGCTGGTACATTTCGACTGCGTTATCACAGAATACAAGTTGGTGAAGCCAGAATACCAGGAAATTATTGGGGATATCACCACGAAGATGGGCAACGGGATGGCGGACTACGCGAATAACGCCGAGCACAATATCCATGGAGTCAACACGATCAAAGATTACGAGTTATATTGCCATTACGTCGCAGGATTGGTTGGAGAGGGATTGACGAGGCTTTTTGTTGGAGGTCAGCTTGCGAACCCCGCTCTAATGAGACGGCCGGAGCTGTCAGAGTCGATGGGTCAATTTCTACAGAAGACAAACATTATTCGAGACATTCGGGAGGATTTTGACGACAAGAGACGATTTTACCCGAAAGAAATCTGGTCGAAACATGTCGACAAATTCGAGGATCTATTCGACCCAAAGTATGTCCAATCTGCCCTGAACTGCACATCGGAAATGGTTCTCAACTCTCTTCGACACGCGGAAGAATGTCTCTTCTACATGGCAGGCATCAAGGATCAGTCAGTATTCAACTTCGTCGCGATCCCCCAAGCTATGGCCATTGCGACACTAGAACTCGTCTTCATGAACCCAGCAGTTTTCAAGAAGAACGTCAAGATCACCAAGGGTGACGCATGCAAATTGATGATGGAGTCATCTCAGAATCTGCGAGCAGTTTGCGACATCTTCAAGCGGTACACACGGCGGATACACCAGAAGAACAACCCGAAAGACCCAAGCTTCCTCCAGATCAGCATCGCATGTGGCAAGGTGCGCCTCACCTTCACCCCACCCTTAAGAGCTATTGCTAACAAGACTTAGATTGAACAATTCATCGAATCCATCTACCCAACCCAAGACCCCAAGATCTTGACCATGCAACACGCACCCTCAACACTTGTCCTAACACCAGAGCAAGAAAAGGAGAAAGCCGAAGTTGCAGAATCAAAGAGCGACACCTTCTACCTCATCTCCGCAGTCCTTGGAACCCTCTTCATCATCTCAGCGATGATGGTAAGCCCCCATCTCCCATCCCTCTACCTATAGCCATCCACACGCTAACTCCCACCCCCTTTAGATCGGAGCTGCCTGGCTAGCCGGAGCCCGCTTTGACATGGCGATCAAAGAGCTTCAAGGAGGCAACTTCTTCCCCAAAAACGTTCCAGGAGGCGAGGCCTCTCAATCCATAGTAGCCAAACACGAAGGACACGGAGAGTTGTAATCTTCCCTTATTTTTTGTAGCTATGTTTAATATATTGCCCCTGGGCGTTCTTGAGTAAGGGTTACGAGCGAGCCCCTGAAATTGAAAATAATAGTATTCTCATCTACCCAATAGTAATATCCGTGTTAGTCGTCAAAGCATTAAATTGTTATAGAATCTCAAGGACACTTCGTCTGAATGTTCTATAAATTCAAGGACACCCACGATGATTGTCCTACGAAATCAAGGACCATTAAGTTGATTCTCCTCAAGTATCAGGGACAATCCTTGCCATACACATCGGGCAGCTAGGAACTATATTCATCACAAGCTCCAAAGATTGCTAGCCTCATTTACAAGATTATATTAATAAGCCTCGGTTGTAAAGCGATTCTCCACTACGGGTTCACATACTTCAACCTTATCTCAACGGCGCGCTCACGCCCGTATAATTCCCCTGCGGCCCCGTGGTAAAGTCCCCAAGCTGACTCAGATTCTCAATTCTCCCCAAAAGAAGCTCCAGCGTCCGATACGCCACACCGGGCGTATACTGCGGGATCTCATGACCCGCGAGGTTCACCGTGACAAAGGTCAGGCCTCTCTCAGTCTGCCACTTCCCCTGCAGCCCTGAGCCCGCGGTGTCGGTGAACGCGGGACTGTGCGGTAGCGCAGCGTTGACGTATTCGAGGATGTCGCCGAGGGTTTGGTGGTATGGGACGAAGAGGTTGTCGGATGAGGGGGGCGGGGTTTGGAAGCCCTGGAGGCCGTTGAAGGTCATGTTTTGGATGGTGATGGCGGTGCCTTCGGTGAAGAGGAGGAAGTCGAGGTCGCCGTGGGAGATGATGGTGTTGTTTGTGCGTTCGATGACGGAGGGGAGGGGCCCCAGGCCGGATGGGATGGACTTGTCGCCGTGGGGGAAGAGGTTGGGTCCACCGCCGCAGATGAAGTAGTCGGTTGGAGGAGCGTGGATGGCTGCTTGGACATCTGGGGAAGTGTTAGCAATTTGCTGTGGCAGAGGGGCGAGACGAGGGGGAAGGGCAACGCATACCAGTACGGTTGAAGTAGTTGTTGGGACCAACGCCCAAGGAAGGGAATCCAAGCTCATCCCACAAGAAGGGACAGAAATCCGTCAAGTGGTAGATGTTGAAGCACGGGTTCACGTAGTATATGGCATTGTAGATGTCGTCGTAGAGGTCGCATCCCTGGACCTTGGGGCTCGGTGCTGAAGGGAACTTTCCCTTTGGTGGATACTGATTCACATGGTTGTTGTAGAAATCAGTAAAGCCGCAAGACTGAGCTCGTGCTTCGATGGAAGCCATGTAGGTGTCGTTCAGTTTAATGACGTTCTGGTACTTTTTGAGTGCGGGCACGACCGGTGCTAGGTATGGTCAATAAGTGATCCAAACACCGTCTTGAAGGCGTGGATCTTACCATAGATCAATACTGAATCCTCGTTGATGGATGGATCCATAATATGGACACCCTTGACATTGTAGTATGTCTCATCCTGGGCATCTAACATGGCAGATGCTATGTATGGGATGTATTGTCCCGCATAGGATTCTCCAGTGATGTATATCTTGTAGCCCTTCATGTGGAACGTTTTGATGAAGTTCTTCCAAAACCCCATGAATTGCTTTGCCACATCGTTCTCATCATTGACAGTGATGTTTCCGGGGGAGAATCCGGTGCTCACTGGCTGATCGATGTAGATCATATTTGTCAGATTGACCCACGAGTAAGGGTTCACCACAGGTTCGTACGTTCCTGTCAACTCGTCAGTGAACACTGCTTCCACGTTTCAACATATTGCACTGTACGCGCCTGATTGCCACAGAAACGGCCCGTTCTCTTGAAAAAGCCCATCTAGAGACGAGCATCCGGGGCCTCCATTGAGCCAGATCGTGATCTCCTTTTCTGCGAGAGGATTCGACGAAGGAAAGAACCAGAACCACAATTGATTGGGATCAGACGAGTTGGCGCTGATAGGGAGGGTTCCTGCGTATGACTCTCCGATGTTGAAGTCAACCTCTGGGAGGGCACTGCCATTGACTGCAAATTCTAAGGGATGTTAGTGTCTGGACAGTGATGTATAATTAGTCTCGACAAGTAGTGCTACATATCGAAAGCTGAGAATTCACTGTCTGTTGAACTGTGTCTCACTATAGCAAGAGCAGAAGCTAATGGGCCTGTGATTTCCAATGCATTGCCGTCTAGGAGATGTGCCTGAATGGATAAAAATGTAACGGACTCTTGGTGCTATGTGTCAAGTATTCCTTGGTGGTTCTCTTGTGAGGAGCAAATTTGGTAGCAATCGGAGTGGAGCCTGATCTCTTCACATACTTTGCCGCCTTGTCGTGAGGGTTGCTTGCTGCGAGTGCAAGAGACGCCCCGAGAAGGACTAGCAATGAATTGGCCGCTCGCATGGCTGGAGATATACTACTTCGAGGGGACAATTGTTCGAAGGTGAAAGCTCGATCGAGAGAGGGTCAAGACTCTGAAGGAGGGGAGGAGTATCCCTCTTAAGCCGCTGCGGTGCAATGGCGGTGCCCTGGACTCCTGCTGGCACGTCATCACTGCTATGCTCTATCTTGCGCTCAATATATTACGACCTGCGTGGATCTGCCGTGAACCCGTCGTGAACCCGTCGTGAAAGCGAGGATCATGGCGGCAAAAGATATTGCTTCCGAGCATTTTGAGTTGAATGACTACATTTTGCCCGAGGACCCCTGAATGAACCTCGTCATAGGACGACAGCCACCTGCTCAATGGAGGCAAGTTGCACTTGAAAAGGAAGCTGGCACATCTGCCAGATCTTTGACCCCGGTTGGCACAGGACGATCCACGAGGATGCTGCCGAGTCCTCTCCGTCGAGCCATCGCAGCCTCCGGGTATTGGCTCAAGCGAGCGAGCTAAAAGGCTTGTGAGCGAACATCGAAGCTTGTCTTTACCACCGCCATGGCGGCGTTCACGATCACTGGGATGGCTGGAAACACGGAGCATGGTGGGAATTGGGTGAATGACGGTGACTGAAATGTGAAAGCAGTCAAGAAGGACTAAATAAGGATTTAGTCGGAATTTAATCGGAATTGAACCAGAGTTGTGAACTCAAGTGTTTCTTGAGTTCCATATGGAGTTAATCGTGCGGAACAAGTCAGGTAGGGTTTCAGTCACCACACGATTAGGTCAAGCGTAGTAGACTATAGAAATAGGGAGTGTCCATAAAAGAGAATCAGACCTCTGTCCGGAATGCCTAGTCACGTGTCTTGGTCACATGCCCAGGTGTCCCCGACATAATATTTATATGTAAGGCCGATACTAATATATAGTTTCGTAAAGTGATTATTCATATACTATTTTCTTAACCCTTATAACGTACTATAATATCTATATCTTCGATTTTCCTGTCCTTGTCCTTCCAAACAAGTTCAAAATACCCAAAACGCTGAATGCAATGCATATTGCCATCCATACTCAGCAACAGGAACAGTAACCCAGCATCGTTACTCGAGCAGTTCATTCGGAAAGAATTCCCAGAAGCTTCACGACTAGCAACTACGAAGCACCACACGTTCCTTGCATTAGCAAATTCGGAGGGAACATCAAGCGAGATGATGGTTAGAGCGTTTTCTGACATTATTGGCAAAGGGTTCCCATGATTTTGAGACCCATTCCTATCCGTTCACCACCCCTACGGTTAACGTATAGGGAATAAATGCGAGCTGAAACCGAGCATTCTAATTCTAGGCCAAAGATGATACTCTTGGAAAGTCCACCCGCGCCCGCCCCAGAGGCCAGGATCGTCGTCCTTCTGGATGGAGTCAAGGGATATGGTTTCCCACGCTGTTCTGGGAGGTAAAATATAGATGAGGGAATAGGATGGTTCATTACGCTTGACCGAATTTGATCTACTTGCCTTTGTCTACCATTGGCAAGTTCGGCACTTAATATTTAGTAGGGCCTCCCTGTATAGGTCTTTCGCAACAATATTCAAAATTCCACGAAATGCCACTCACTACTCACCCGGAATTCTTCTTCTGCCTCGCAAATACACCGGCAGACACCTTCTCGAAATTTGCGAGGTGGTGATCATCCATGACAATTTATAGGTTGTTAGGACCCCATCTCAATTTGCCTTTGTCTCTCTAGTGCCCGGTCTATGGTGTTTCTGCTCGCAAAAGGCCATGTGCTCATGACTGTGACGTGCCGGCGCACACAATGGTGCCTGCGGCCAATTGACGATGGTAGCGTGGGATGGGATACTTATGCCGTCTTGGTCATAGTGATCAAGGTAACAGGATGCAGAACACCAGGCTCTGGGCGCTGTCGGCCAACGACGATGTACAGTGCAACCTCCTCCCGAATGTATTGAGGGAACACCCGTCAGCATTCGGAGAGTATGGGATATCAACTGTGCTGCGATAACAAAGTCTTGGGGGTGGAGGTCTTTGGTGCCTTGCTCTTGACCTTCCTCTTGACCTTTCTCTTGACCTTACTCTTGACCTTACTCTTGACCTTACTCTTGACCTTACTCTTGACCTTACTCTTGACCTTCTCTCGTTACTTCGTTCTCTTGACCTCACTCGCTACTACAGCGATTGAAAGACGTCGTCCTGTCTCTCTCGCTTTGAATCTGGTGGACACTGAGGACGGCAGGATTGGGGGTGGAGAGACTGATAACTGCAGCGGTTGTGTGTCGCACATTGGTTTATTGAAACCATGAAAGCAGTTAGAACTGTTAGATTGAGTACAACCTACGGGGCGAAAGAAATGTATAATATAAGGTGATGGTAGTCATGTCTCCAAGGGTGGTGAATACCTCTGTTCGGTCTCCTATTGGTTAATTCATATGGCGTTATTTTACATTTATTTCATCCTGTAGGGTACTCTAGGCAGTCGGTTCCATAGGTAATACTTTCGTACAACCGACAGGGGGAATCAAATGTAAAATAACGCGATAGTATTTGACCAATGGCGGACCGTAAAGAGTTATCCTAACCAGGTGATTGGTGGTGATTCTGGTGCAGCTTCCCAAAATCAGGTGATAGGTTGTACAATGTACATAATTGTGAAACTGCAATGGGAAGAGCACGTGGCCGTGGTGAGTCGGCAAGCAGTCGGACTAGGGTGGCCGGGACGCAGTTCTCCCGGCCACCGTATGTGGGGTGGAGAAGGACCGCTTACGACCCCTACCCACTCCATGCCTACCCTTTAGCGGCTGAGTACTATGTACCCGCCTTCATACAACGTAAGTTCATCTGCTGAGATTAGATCTCGACACTCAACCCATCACCAATTCACCAACCCGACAACCTCAAATGTTCTACAACCACGACGACCGTTAATCACCGACAATTCCAACATCGATACACTCTGCCCGACTTCCGCCCCTCATCCTCCGCACAACCCTCGAGCGACGTCCAACTTCCCTTCCTCCACCCCAACCTGCTGCCATCTGGCACGATACAACGCAGAACCCCCACAATCCAAGATCTACCACATCCGCACGAGACCTCAATTCAACCCCCTTCTCGAACACACTTCACACCGCAGATCATCCCGCATATCCCCCGCCTACTTCGACACTGAATGCGATTACTTCGGAGACGTGCTGGTACCATTCCTTCAGGGTCTCCCGCTAGATACGACACATCGCGCCTTTCCATTTTCTCTCGAGCGATAACTAGAAGTCGCCTTCTGAACCCCTCTACTTACTTGTCTTGACGCCATCGCCCCCCCAATCACTACGAATTATATACGGGCCGGTGGATGTGGCCGCCATGTATTCTGACCCTCCACCGCAGGATTCTCGGAGTGACGAGCCTGGGCCAAACCTCCATCTCATGACGACCGCCAGCACACCCGCGACTCCTGGGCCTTCGACACCCACGGCGATGAGGTCCCTCCTACCACTAGAGCAAATAAAGATCGACGGCCATGACGAAGACATTGTCCCTCCTGCACGACCCAAGAGCACGCCGTTTCCCGAGGCTGACATGGTAGAGGGGGATATTCAATGCCTACAACGGATGAATGACGGAGATCGTACAGATGCGTTATCTCGATTGCCCATCATCCTAACCTTCAACACTTCTCCCCTTTGCGGTCTACCTACGGAGATTCATGATTGCATACTCGATCATTTGTTCGGACAGCGAAACTCAGCAGCGTTACGAACGACAGGCACGGGCAAGACGAAAATCCTTCGAAGTTGGGGAACCGCGTTGAGACATTCGAGGCGACGAGAAGTAGCAGAGCTCTCCTTAGTGAGCCATAAGTGGAGGGAGCTTGTACAGGATCGACTATATCGGCATCTGAAGATCAAGGGCACCACAGAGTCAGTCGATCATGCTCTCTCGTGGTTTGCGTTGCATCATCATCTGTGTTCCTATGTAAAGCACATCGAAATATGGTTCCCCGTCTTCCAGCAAAAGAATCCTGCGTTTGATCGCACGTTCCGCGCACCCACACCTGATCGCACGGCAACCTCGGCTCGTTCTCTATCGCCCACTGAAAGTACTGCTCTCGTCACTTACCAGAGTCCATCCAACAATTGTGCCCTGGAGGATATCTTCAGGTTTGTGCAGACAACTTTCGGAGAGGCATGTATCTTGACCTTGGAGGGTGGGGATAGGAAGAAGCCACCACAGGTGAAGCATTTTCGGGATCCAAAGCCGTGGAGCGTACTTCCAAAAGTCACGCAAATCAATACTTTGGTATGCAAGGGCCAGTGGAACATCATCAGATCGAATGAAGACTTCCAGAATATATCAGCGGCTTTACCAAATCTAAATGAATGGCATGGTCTATATGCAAAACCAAAGTCGAAGAGCTATATTTCCATGGCAGCAATACTTCCACATCTTCCAAGGAACCTTACCCACCTGAATTTGTGCCTCGAGAACGACTACCGTCGTGAAGCTGTCTCGCCGCTGTTTGTTCGAAAAGTGGGGCTAAGAACACATTTCTGCCTTGAGCTAGCAAAGGCCATCCCGACACTAGAACACCTGGCGTTCACTGGACGTATCTGCAAATGTTTCTTTGATGATGCTGCGAAATTGAGTAGTGCGAGAACGTCACGGATGAAAAGTATTGATCTTATCGTTAAGAATGTGTGCAGACCGACTCATGTTTGGAACGACGGAACTGGTATTACAGATATGGCGTTCATTCAGGCCTTTGAGGCTTTGGTCGTCTCATCGGTGAAATCCCTCGACAAGTTAGCCGCCTTGGAGTTCTTGCGAATTCGGTTCATAGACTTGGGTAAACACCTCTTAACCTTTAAGGGGGGACATAAATTGCTAACAAAAGTAGAATCTCAAGTCCCCGCATTGAATCCCTATTTCCATTTCCAGGACAATTACTGCACTGGAATCTGGAGTGACTCGATTATAGACATCATGCAACGAAACCGACCAGGCATTGTCTTGGCAGAAAAATCAGAGAATGTTGACATTGGTTTCAAGGACGGCCAGCTTCTCGCCCCTGGCAGCTTCTCCAAAATTCGACCTCTATCAATCAATATTTCGAGTTATGCGAACCTGACAGGTGGCATCACCATAAACTGATCCAGCAATCGCCGCTACTGGTATGGAACACTGCGGTCTGAGCTTGTCTGCAATGATCCGACTTTTCACAACCAGGAGCTGTCGCTTTATGCACTTCACGTTATTCTCATTTACGTTTCTCGCCGTGGTCCAACGACCGGCTAGGAAAACTTTCACTTTGCATGTCTGGGATATTGTACCACTTGGGGAACTCATCATTGGCCGGCTACTCTGGGGAAATCTTTGAAGCATCACATCATGGACAGCGATGGAGTTGCTTGGCATATTCGGAGGAGTTAATGGAAAATGACACTTTCACGACAGCACGAACGTATTGAGCGGACAACAAAAGATCTCCATGTCTCCTCTCGCCCCACCGCTAGCTAACACACCTTTCCTATGAGTGCCGTATGCGATGATCGGTTTTGGCCTGCTTTAGTCGTTGCTTTGTATTCATGGAGGCATTTGGAGGGTGTAATAAGGGCATTCGCCAAATTGCTTTCTACCTACTCAGGGAAGCTAGCACTACGAGAATAAACGCATTGCACTGCCCCAGGCAATTGACACCATGACATCTCTCATTTTCAACTATGTCCATAATCTTCCCAACTTTACAGATTCCCGCACCTCTCTCGACACATTCCCCTTGTGCTTCTTTTCCATCGCCCCAACATCCTTGATGATAACTCCTAAAATCCAACAATTCACCCCAAAAAACAACAAACTACTCCCCCATAACCCTGGCACGAATGTACTCTTCCCATTAAACTCTAGTTCGTAACCCTGCCCCAACCACAGCCCTTGACTCCCTACCCACAACACTGACGCCAGCATTCCCTTTTTCGGGGACAAGATGAAAGAGGAATTGGGGAGGTAGAGCGGTAGGAAGATCGTGTGCCAGAGGAAGTACTGCGAGGTACAGACTTTGTTGAACGTTACGAATGCGAAGGTCTGCGCGAGGAGGGTGGAGGGGAGGGAGGGTTTGGCGAGGAGGAGGGGGAGGATGGTGGTGCTGAGGAGGAGTTGGGGGATGAAGGAGAGGGATTCGAAGTTGAAGGAAGAGGATGAGGGTTGGGATGAGGAGAGATACAAGAGGGTGTTGTAGGGGCTGAAGTTGTGGCGGTGGTCGATGCGGGTTATGTGGTGGAGGTAGGTGTGTTGGAGGAATGGAAAGCCGTAGCTATCAAAATCAATACTAGAACGTGTGCCTAGCGAGGAGAGGCACTTACAGGATATACATGAGCGCATTCAAACCCATGAAGGTCCCCAGACTCACAACCGTGATACGAATCCTCGCTCGGTTGAAGAAATTCAACATCTTCGTCACGAGACTTCCCTCGTTCTGATTTCCATGCTTTTGGAGTCCGTCTTGGGGGTTTGACGCGGGAGCGATTTGCGAGTCGTCCAGAAACCACATAATCGCCGGCGCATAGATGAACGGATATATCTTGAAATGCACGCTCAACCCCAACAGCACCCCGGCCAGCGTGATCTTCCTCCTCACCACCGCCCATAGCAACGCGATCACCATCACGCCAAGCAGCCCCTCGGAGGACCCACGCGTGCTGATCGTCGCGACCATGGGGTTGAGCAGCCAGATACTCGCGTATTTCAACGCTCCTTCCATCGCCATCGTCTGGCCGTTCCCGCCATTGCGCAGGAGGAGCACGAGCAGCAGCCCCGCGAGGACATCGCCGGCAGCGAAGAGCAGCTTGCCGAAGGAGAACCAGAGATAGGTGGGGGCCCAGGTGGTGGGGAGGAGCAGCCAGGCGAGGAGGGGCGTGTAGCGATAGGTTTCTCGCTCGTAGGGGGAGAGACCACGGGAGATGGAAAGCGAGGCGGAGGTGAAGACGTGGTAGTCTATGTCGGTGTATTTTAGGGGGGAGTGGGCGTCTTGGTGGAGGCCGTAGAAAAGTAAAGCCAGACGGAGGAGGATGGAGGCGCTGAAGACGCAGAGGGGGGAGGCGAAGAAGGTGGGCATTTTTTGAGGTGAGATGAGGGGGATTGTGAGATGGGTTTGTGAGAATCTCAGATGGTGGAGGGTTTGGGCATTCTGAGTGAGATTGAGGGGTGTTGAGAGGACGTTTTCTCAGTTTGTTGTTGCATGGTGCTCGCTTGAAGCTCCTGACTCCTGAGTCCTGAGCTTGAATTTATAAGAATTCTGCCGCTTGGTGAGCGCACACCGCCTAATATCGGGTTAGCGCGCCCGACCTTTCTTGTCTCGCGAGTCGCTTGGCATCTATCCTTGCAATATCTTCTTGCCTGAGGTGAACCGGCGCGATCATTCTGGAATTCAGACTCACAGATCGCCAAGATGGGAGAGCCTAGCGATGATCGTCCCAGCCCTGACTCAAACCTCAATGGGGCAAAGTCTAACTCAAAGCCTGGCTTCAAGCGGAAATACGAAAATGGACCCCGAGACGACAAGGCGAAGAAACCCAGACGTGATGTCGAGGCCTCGAGCTCGCCCTTCATGCCCATGTTTGAAAACTTTCGAGATGAGTTGGATGAGCATCATGATCGGAGGGAGAGGGTGATCAAGGCGAGCAGGGATATCACTGCGGCGAGTAAGAAGATGTGAGAGATCTCGGCTTGGAAGAATGTCGAGATGGAGAGCTGATTTTGATGTAGTATTTTTGCGCTTCAGAGGTGAATCACGTGAAGCTGCAGCTTGCGGCTTTTGATACTGGACTGATGCCGATTGTGTAGAGTGCGAAAGCTGAATAGCGAGATACCCGAGTCGATAGCTGGAGAGGTACTTGGAAGGTCGAAAGGCATGAAAGCACAATTCGACACCATTGCACCGGATCTGACTGGCCTCAACGCCTGGCGGTATCAACGACAGATTTCTGGAGGCATCCAAGAGTATATGGAAGCCGTCTCTTTCGAACACTATCTCCGGAATCAGAGGCTGATTCCTCTCGAAGAGTCGTCCAGGCTGTTGCCAGAGACCATTCCGCTGACTGGCGACGACTATGTTTTGGGTATCTTCGACTTGGTAGGAGAATTGATGCGATTCGCCATCACGACAATCGCTACAACGGGCTCATTGCCAAGCTCATCACCCTCGGAAACAGATGAAAACACTGTCGGTTCGCGTGATGTACTACAAGACCTGCGATCACTTAGAGCGAGTTTCCAAGCCCTGGACACAACCTCATGTGGGGGTACAGGTCTGGGGAAGGACGTAGAGAAGAAGATGGAGGTTATGAAGGCTTGTGTGGAGAAAGTCGAGACGGCGGTGTATGGATTGATTGTTCGTGGGAGGGAGAGGCCGAAGGGATGGGTTCCAGATCTTTTGGATGACAGAGCTCCAGTCACGGTTGAGAGCTATTAGTTGGGGATTCGGGTTGGACGTGGGGTGGAGTGTAGGGTGAGTGTGCTCCAGATGAAAGTGGCTGGACTTGTATGACCTTTGCCGAGCTGAAATGTAGCATGATGACATGAAGACCCAAGTGTCAATGGAAAGAGACTCCAAATGGTTGAATTACAAATCTAGATCTCCTTAAATTCTGGTCGAATATCAGGTCATGTGATCTTTATAACGTGACTCTGTTGCTTAGTCATCCGCCCTCTCCCTCTATTTAATATCTCGAGCACTACCGAGCGAGTAAACTCTAAAGAATACAATTACTACTAAACTTCCTCATGATACCTATACCACTGCGCAGTAATACGTTGACAATTGTGATTAAAGATGAGAAGAAGTCCATCTCCACCGGATTAATATATATCCGCAATGTTGTGCATTTGCGCCGGAACTACCAAATTCGGCGATCCGACACCGCCTCGAGGTGCAGGGGTGGCTTAAGCTTAGGAATAAAATATATCCGTACATCGTCACCAATCCTTCTTAAACTGCGATTGACATTCTGAAGAAAGGAGCTGAGCTCATCAACACACAATCTTCAACACACAATCTTCCCAATCCGCCAATCCCATCGACCGTCAAGATGCTTCGCTGGTATGTTGCGCCCCTCTGCAACTCTGCTTGTTATCAATCGCGCTCGATACACCAAATGCTGATTGCTTTACAGGTACCAAATGAAGCTGGCCAAGAGCCCACTGTTGACCCAGAGCATCACGACCGCCGTCCTCTTCGCGACTGGTGATAGTATGGCCCAGCAATTGGTCGAGAAGAAAGGTCTCGCGAATCACGAATTGGCCCGTACAGGTCGCATGGCTCTTTACGGTGGAGGTTCGTTCCCAATGCCCTTGCCCCATCATCCTCCTACACCGCTCATGTTTCCTTTCGTACAGCTATCTTCGGTCCTGCCGCCACCACATGGTTTAAATTCCTCCAAAACAAAATCGTCCTCCAGAACAAGAACCTCGAGATCGTCGCGCGCGTTGCCGCCGATCAGACAGTCTTCGCGTCGACCAATTTGTTCGTCTTCCTCAGTAGTATGGCGATCATGGAGGGGAGCAGCCCGAAGGATAAGCTGGATAGCACATATGCCACTGCGTTGACGAAGAATTGGATGGTGTGGCCTTTCGTTCAGGCGGTGAACTTTAAGTTTGTCCCCCTACACCATAGGGTTTTGGTGGTGAATGTGGTTTCGTTGGGGTGGAATTGCTATTTGAGTTTCCTGAATAGTCAGGGGATCAAGGCGGAGGCTCCGGTTCCTACTTGAGTTATACCTTGGTGAAGGGGAAGCGGGAGAATGTCTGTCGATAGAGCATCTTTGCCAGCGTATAGATGGGGCTGTACAGCGATGGCGTTATGGCGTATATGAGAGGCATGGCACCGCTTGTTGCATCCATTGTCGTTTCACATTCTTTAGATAGAGAGGATTTCTCATTTGGTCAAGTGATTCTGAACATATGCTTCGAATCGATGTCTTGCTAGAGCAATATGGTACATAGACCTCTTTTCTTTCTCAATCGTGAAAGTGAAGATTCAAGGAGGCTTGCCTGATGTCGACGATTACTTTGAAAAGCTATCTACCAACGGGAAGCTCTTCATGGAAGATATCTCGGTGAAAGACTAGAAGTAATTACTCTGGAAATAGATGAAACGACACGTGACCTTGCTTAGTCACTGGCTCCTGGCGGGCGCTATCCAAAAAGCATCAACTTTTGACCGAAAGCAAACATATCACAACTCACTCTCACAAACCCAAACATTACCACATTCCTCAACGACAAATTGCCTGGGGCAACAGTCGCATTACGATATTCACGCCCAACGACGAATTTGTTTCCACCTAAATCCCCGTAAATTGGACTGCGCCAGCCTGATCCCACTCACTTTTGGCCATCCTCTTCTACCATCCGAATAGTTCCAAATCCAAACCCTCTCTCCATTGCACAACTCGACATCCTCTATAATTATGTCTGCTTCAGCGCCTGCCAATGGCGACAAGCCTCAATCCCCAGTCGACCTCTCCACTATTCCCATCTCTCCAGAAGGCGGCAACAACCCAGATCAGAACAAGCAGCCAAGCGTAGCAGGTTCCGATGAGCAGATCACCGTTTTCCACGACAAGGATAACTTCAATGTCAAGCACCCTCTTATGCACAAGTGGACATTGTGGTTCACCAAGCCACCGAGTGGAAAGGTATGGTCGCACTTTGAGATCAGCATGTGAAGGCGACTAACAATACTCAAGGGCGACAACTGGAACGATTTGTTGAAGGAGGTCATCACGTTCAACTCGGTTGAGGAGTTCTGGGGCGTCTATGTATGTCTCAAATCTAAGCCGCGATCAATCCAAGTCGATGCGCTAACAAATAGCTAGAACAACATTGCGCCAACCGGTGAGCTTGCTCTCAAGTCCGACTACCATCTCTTCAAGGAAGGTGTTCGACCAGAGTGGGAGGATATCCAAAACAAGCACGGTGGAAAGTGGTCATACCAATTCAGGGAGAAGAAGAATGTCCCGATTGATGAGCTCTGGCTCCACATCATGCTCGCAGCAATTGGTGAAACACTTGAGGATGAGACAGATGGTGAAGTCATGGGCGTTGTGGTCAACGTCCGAAAGGGTTTCTATCGCATTGGTGTCTGGACTCGAACCATCGGCAAGAGCATTCCCAATGGTGGCGATGGAGATGTTGCAGGTGGCAAGGGACGAACGCAAGAGAAGGGTAAAGAGGTTCTCATGAACATTGGTAAAAAGTTCAAGGAAGTCCTCAAGCTGCCACCTTCTGAGACCGTCGAGTTCTCTGGTCACACCGATAGCGCCCACAGCGGTAGCACACGTGCCAAGGCAAAGTTCACTATCTAAGCGCGATACTTTGCCGAGTCTGTTGCGTCGTCCGGGAATTTAGTCAAGCATTGCATTACGAGGTCATGAAATATGGTTCATTGGCAAACGAAGAAAAATATACATACAAGGTCGTAAGTAATTCTTATCGAGAGCTTCTTCCGCTTGTATCTCGCGTGGAGGAAAATATCCTAGTTTTTGGCTGTCTCGCGAGGGAAGAGCCTATTTTCTGCGTATTAGGGAGGAGGCTTTCTGCGCATATGGCGTTGGGGGTGTGGCAACGGCCTCATGGAAATGGTGGTCTTACCATCTCATTTCATTGATGTGCATAAAGGATTTGCTAGCCTAGCATTTGATGATTGCGTGGAATGAAAACTTGTGAATACCCCCAAGATGATTTGGCAGGTCCTTCTTGCTTGCGATGTTTCTTTTTGCTGCGGTCCTGTTTGTGGGTATGTTTGATACATCATCCATCCACTAGTAAGTTGTTGGCTTTGACGCTTTTGTCGTCCTTGTCCACGTCCAAGCCAGTGGGTGGGCGTGGTGTCGACATCGTAGTATGATATTCTCGCTTGTCCTTCGAGCGCACGCACGCTCGTATAGCCATACTTACTTACCCCTTCCTTACCAGAGCCCAGCCATCCTCAAACCCCTGAACCGTTTCCCATCCCCCGCCGGCGAGTGAAGCATACGACCAGCCGTACGCCGAGCTCGGAGGCGGGGGATAGCGGTGTTTAATAACAAAGCTGGATTTGTGCCCGAGGGTTCACGTTCTTGGGGGGAAGGGAGGGTCGTTGGTAATCGGTGCTGGTTTTGAGGTCGTGCTTTGCTGTATGGGGATAACGTCGTTGGCTGTTTGGTTTGGTTATATCAACTATGCCCTAGATTAGTACTTGATTTGTACTGGAAGTTTCACGTTTATAGGAGGTGGTTGTTTATAATTCGAGGTGGTTATAAGGTCGTGTTTTGATATTTAAGGATAACTTAGTCAGCTGTGTGATTTAGTCATATTAACTGTATTTAATAATAGTTCTAGATTTATATCGGAAGTTACACGATCATGAGAGGTGGTGGTTAGTACTTAGAGCTAGCTGGCTTTAAGGTCGTGATTGTGACGGGTTTTCACAAATGCACAAAAGGAGTGCCTACGAAATGATCCTATTTCTCGAAGAAAACTAAGCTAAGGAGGAAAGAGAGGATCGAGCGAAGCTCGAAGATTAATGACATTAAGCGAGCTTCTCGGTAAAGCCTCGGCACGTACGCATGTGACACTAGGCTGTCACAGTGATTTACTATTTAAGGATAACTTAATTAGATATTTAGTTTAGTTATATCAACTATCCTCTATAATAGTACTTGATTTGTACTGGAAGTTTCACGTTCAGAAGAGGTGGTCGTTTGTATATAGAGCTAGTTTAAAGGTCGTGCTTTACTTCTTAACTCCTCGAGCGTATTGAGGACCTTTTTTCCACGCCATCTATTCATAAGGACGTCCGTAGTGGTAGTGCCGTAGATCCTAGGGTCGAACCGAAAACCTTGGCCAAATTGGTACTAGAATAGGGTGTTCTCCTGTGTAAGCTTATATATTACTTGAGGCCCGACTTTGCACAATTATTATGATTCTTGGGGTTATTATGAGTAACTATCTAGGCGATAAATGGTGGTGTTAGTCACCGCTTAGCCTGTAAGCCTGAGGTGTTGGTATTTGTGCAACTTAGCACCTAGGATTCTATAAGCCTAGTACTACTGTAATTTAGCCTAGAAGCTCAGTAAAACATGTACCGAGCCGCTTCGGAAAAGCCGAAAGGTGGAGTCGAAAAACGGGCATTAATACGCTCGAGGAGTTAAGGACAACTTAATTAGCTATTTATTAGTCACATCAACTATATTCAATAATAGTTCTAGATTTATACGGGAAGTTACACGTTCATGAGAGGTAGTCGTTAGTACTTAGAGCTGGCTTTAAGGTCGTGCTTTACTAGTCAAGGATAAATTAGACATCACCGTCATTCATTCATTTAGATATTCCTTTTGTTTTTCCGGAAAGGGCTTGAGCTCTGGTGCCTGGGTATAAGTTCGAGCTTTAGGACTTTCCAACCCTTCCTTCTGCGGCACATTTACCTCAAATCTGCCATTTGATTTCCCAGGGCGGAAATCTCGTGTTCCCCGCTATCCTATACAGCGTCCACGAAGCCACCGGGGGTGGAAACAGTAGGAAAATGAAACGAAGTCAGAGGTCATTGAAGTGTATTGCAGTATCTCCATGAACATCACTAAATTAGAGGAATTCGACCATTTCGACAGAGCCTTCGTCTACGTCTACCGCTATTCGTCAGCTTTCTTCTCCTCGATCGCTTTCCGAATGATGTCTGCTATGACGAAATGCATTTCCCGTTCTGCGAAAAGAAATGCTTTCTCAGATGGTTCTGCACTAGAAATCATGAGGAGCTGCACCATATCTAAGCGGCCACGCTCTGCTGCTCCTTCCAAGGCTGTTCTTCCTTCTCTCTCAGCACCAGGAGCGTTCGGATCGGCGCCGTGCTCGAGTAGTAGGTGGGCAATTCGAATGTTCCCCTCAATTGCGGCTCCCTGCAGAGCTGTTATGCCCCTGTTTGGTGCAGGTTTTGCATTGATATTTGCCCCATTGTCCAATAGGGATTTGATGAATTCCAAATCGCCACCTACTGCAGCAGCCTGCAATACCGTCCTGCCAGAATTATTCGCGGGTGGCGTATTTATATCCACTCCTTTCTCAACTTAAAACTTTACGACCGTTAAATCTATAATAGAAATTGTAGAAACCTGCCGTAAAATCTCCCCAAGATTCCCTATAAGGTTACTCTTAATCCCCCACCTCTCGATCAATATTTCGATTATTGTAACTCTGCAAGTAGTGGGAATAATATTCCATACGGTACCATCGGGACACAAAGGTTCGAAAATTGCGCTGTTGGGAGCAAGAAATTTTACAAGCTCAATTCTTCCTAACTTGAGGGCCTCCTCGAATGCAGTGCCGCAATAATCTGTCCGAGGGGAATTCACTTTCCCGCCATGTTCTAGAAGGAATTGAGCAAAGTCAATTAAGTTTTTGTGGTACCAGTGGCGCGAGTAAATGATCGAAAGTTGAAGAACGGAGCCGAAGATTGGAACAGACAAAGCAACGTTCGCACCAGCCAATATTAGTCGTTTTGCAAGGTCGTATTCTCCATACTTGACAGCAATTTCTAGCGCCGAATAATTTTTCATTGGTCCCCTCCCATCCACTTTATCACTGCAAAGTCCTAGAAACACCGAGAGGGTATTCTCAACGGGCTCCTCCGATCTGAGATAATAAGGTGTTTTACGCCAGATGACATCGAGGGCGTCAAGAACATGACAGACATCTAGTCCGCAGGCAGTCAGAGATTGTGCTTTCTGTATGTCATTCCTTCTTGCAGCCAGACGAAGTTCCATGATTTTCTGCTCTAAAGATTGCGTTGAGCTTCTTGGGACTCTCTCTTCAATCAGGAGGGAAACAATATCATGATGTCCAAGAAGCTCGGCGACGTCCAAAACTTGTGTCCCGTATTTCGAGTTTGCTGGAGCAGTCGCATCAACAGAATGATAGAGAAGAATCTTCACCACTTCTGTGCAACCCCTTTCTACAGCTGCCATAAGGGGAGTGGAGGGTAGTGTCTTTTCGTCTTTGTCCCACCGAAATTCTACCGCCTCCCGACCCTCCATTGGCTTTTGACTGCTAGCGTTCACATCTGCTCCAGCATCGATTAAAAGTTTTACAATCTCGACATTGCCATTCAGTGCCGCATCTCGTAGAGGACCCCAACCATTTTCGCTTGAATGGAGTATACTCTTTCCCAACGGAGTCTGCAAGATTGCGTCCACAATCTGATTGTAACCGTGAAAGCATGCATACCGAAGGTCTTCGGTTCGGCGATCTCTCTCAATGTCAAAATGATCCATTTTATCAACCTCTACATCCAAACTCAGCACGTGCCTCACAAGGCTCAAATTCCCTGCATCTATCGCAGGTTTCAGCAGTGAAGCTTTAGTTGCCAGTAGTGTATTTGGTTCCATAATTGCCCCGGAAGCTATCAAGTATTCTGCTACTTCAAGTCTTCCCTTTATTAACGCGTTATATGCTGGCTTCGATTTATGATTAACCGATAATTTATCGGATTGACCCATACAGTCCGCATTGACATCAGCCCCCGCATCAACCAAAAGGCGAGCAACTTCCACTTTTGAAACTGATCTTAGTAAGTTGCCGTTGGGCCTCTGGCATTTGCCCTCTTTCAAAAGTGATCGCACTGTTTCGACACTGCCAACGGAGACAGCGTCCGCCATGAGACTCTCTCGCCGCCCACGGTATAGCTGGCCATTTACGTCAGCTTCGAAGAACATCTCAAACGAAGCAGTGTCTCCAAATCTGCAGGCAGAGGTTACGAGAGCGTCAAGGCATGCTTGTATCGTGTAGCTTTGCATTGAGATCATGCTTCGCAAGAAATTTCTACTTTGGCTTGTGATCCAGTTGAGAATCTTATTGTCGTAGAGCATGCCATTGGAGGCAAGGTAGGCAGAGAAACTTAAAAAGTGAATGAATGAATCTAAGTCAGAGGGACCCAGAAGTTTCTCTAGCTGTAGGTTTATCTCTCCATCATATCTTTCTAGCATAAAAGGTCCTACAGCTTCGGAAATAGCCCGAATTGGCGTAAAAAGTGGACTTGGATCGTCAATGACCCATATAGGCGGCATAAAGAACATTTCGATGTAGTTATTCGTCATGATTGGTACAAACAATGTTGAACTCAAGCTCGTGAAAATGTTCTCTGCATGAGGGCTATGCGGAATGGGATATTCTTCGAAGCCCAACGTATTTGGGATGAAATCCTGCAACCAGGATGATATAGGATGGGGCAAATCAATCTCGTGCCCTGCTAGATGAAGGGAAGGTGACTCCGCTATCAAAACATCAGCGCCGCTCTCTCTACCTCTTGTCATTACTTACTAATAGAAGAAAATAGATCAAACAATTCGAAACCCGGAAGGTTGTCGGTGGGTACGTTCTTCGGAATTTTCTCCATGGCTGTAGATGGCGGTGTGGCTACGGCAATACCTTCTGGCGATGGAAAGAATGGCGATGGAAACGATGGCGATGGAAAGGATGGTGGTGTGGCTACGACAATACCTTCTGGCAATGGAAAGTTTAATGCTAGAAGTAGTTAATCCAGACTCGTAGTTGCAAACAAGGTAACAGGACAAAGCTTACCAGAGTCGATTTCTTGGACCTCCGATATCGTGAATCTGCTTTCCTCCTTCCTGATTCTCTTTTCCGGGATGACCATACCGTTCATGCTTACTTGACTGGCTTTGTCCTCCCTATCGCGTTTGTGCTTCTTGGATAGAACGGCTTTCAATTCCTCTTTGGTGAAGTTTTTTCTAAACCCCCATTCCTTGAACTTCCTTTCGAATTGATTTTTCCTAAAGCACGATATTAGTTAATTAGGTCTTCAAAGAAAGCGGCCGCCTAAGTGACAAAACTGACGATGCGACGAATTGATGATCCCGTTTCATTTGCTGCATCATTTCCTTGAGGGTGCTTCCAAAGTACAAGTCTCCCAAAGTGGTCTTGTGAAGATCCCAGTCCTCCTCTGACGGGGCTTTTACAGCCTCATTCTTTTTCTTCGAGGCCATTTTGAGTGGCAGCCCTGTGAGGTGCGAATTCGAAGTGAAAATCAATTGTCTTATAAGGTGATGTCGCCAACTAGTAAGAATGCCGGTGAAAATGATGTTAAGAAAGATCAAGAGTAGGAAGATGAGTTCAAAGTTAGGTCGAACTGTTATGGCGCTCGCATATCCTTTGTCTGATTGGCTGCAGACCAAATCTTACAGCACTGGGACATATTTATCCCCTGGATGTTGCACGAAGCATGAGGCTTGCCAACGATTGACAGCGCCCAAAATATTACAGGGATCGTTGCGCCACCAGATGGCGCTGTGGTGCTGAGCCCTGCTGCTCGAAAGGCAAAACATGGGGCCCCCCTTTCTTCTTGAGGAGGATAGTCACATGACCTAGGGTAGGTCATATGACGAGCTTGCTATCCTTCGGTTAAGCAAAAAAATCAATGGAGTTTAATTATGAAATACAGCACGCACTAAATTGTATCAATGGGGGCCATGAAAAATTTCTTGACATATTCTAATCTTTCCTTTCGTTCCTCGATTCGTTAATTGTGTCTCGGTCGCCTCTCTGGACCAAAGCGTCTCTCACGTGTGATTCAGTGCCACCCGGGATATGGCGAAGATCTTCCGCAGCCTTATTCCCCGAGAATTGACCAATGGTGATATCAATGCAGCTTGTTGTAAAAAGGAAATAGATACCATTACTGTATGGTCGACAGACCAAACTCGAAGGTGGAGCGGATCAAATCTTCCCGGCACTCCCACTGATTTCGGAAACCGCCTGTCTTCAAGCTCCTGGATCTGCCTAGGCAAATTTTTGATAGCGTCACATTACCCCCTATCCTTATCGAGTCAATCAAGGCTGTCATCAATCACAGAAAGGGGCGCCACCTAACTCGTAAGCTTCCGTAGGGTCATGCTCTCAAGCCCGGGAGAGAGAGTGGCTATGGTGGTGTTCGAAAGGCAGCTTGAGTTTGTCTATCCCTTTGAGAGAGTTGCCAAAGCTAGATTAGGACTAGACGTAGACATGAATGATGAAGCCTCCGATACCCTGCATAAGGGAACGAAATTGGAAAGAACATAAAAGACATGTTTCAATTTCTCAACTGAGGGCAAACCCTTTATTTTTATGTCTGCATAGAGCTATCAGCGAGCTAAGAACGTGCTCTATCTCAAACTATGACGGGTGAGTCTTGCCTCTATCAATTCAAAAAGTTGAGTGATCTTTGTCATGCTGAATGCGAGGTAGTTGAAATGATATTGCTTTTGTGGGGATGACTTTCAGCCTCGGAATACCCCTGACATCCAAGGGTCAGGTCAGCCTTGTGGAGTCGTCAACCTTGCATCTCACGATCCCTTCGTCGACACAACAGCCCGCAACGGCGACTTCAGGCGTTCGGGCCTCCACACGCTCCTTGACAAGAAAGTTCTCCGCTATGCGATAGATGAAGACGCGCCATTCCCCTCGAACTTTGTCCATCACTCCGAACCATCGAGCACAAGCCATCCGCAACTTCCTCGAGCATAGCCGCGCCTTGCAGGTATGCCCAAAGATGGCTCTCCAGAACGGGATCTCGAGATGAGCGCCACGGGGCTGCTGCGTCAAGATTCGCGTGATTCAAAGGACGATTCGAAGGACGGGGAACCATGGAAGAGCGGAGGCGTCGCAGGAAAGTCGGTGCGGACGCAAATCATCGATGCATTCTGCATAGGGCTGAACATCTTGAGTACCGTCCTCCTGGTGTTCCTGAACAAATGGTGCATCTCCCAATACATCTGTCTTCCTCTGCGGAGGTCAATTTTATAGATGCTGATGGTGGATTGGTGTAGGATATTCCGCGATCCCCAACTCAAGAACACCCAGATCTCCTTCGCAATGTGGCATTTCACCTGCACAACCCTCGTCCTCTACCTGGCCAGCCGCCCGCCCTTCAACCTCTTCGTGCCTATCCGGCTGCCCTTCCTCCAGATGATCCCGCTCTGCAGTTTCTTCGCGGGGTTCTTGATACTGGGGAATTTGAGCCTGGCGTATAACCCAATTGGCTTCTACCAGTAGGCCAGTTCCTGGAGAGGGAGCCCTGAAGGAGAGTCGCTAACGTTGGGATTTATAGATTGGCGAAAATCCTCACTACCCCCTGTGTCGCCCTCCTCCAATACATCTTCCTCTCAAAGTCCATCACTCTCCTCACCATGGGCGCGCTGGCTAGTCTCTGCGCAGGCGTCGCCCTCACGAATTCCGGCGCGTCAGGCATCACCACCCTCGGTGCCTCCATAGCCATCGCAGCTTTCACCGTGACGGCGTTCTATCAGGTGTGGATTGGGAAGAAAATGAAAGACTTCGCGGTGTCGAGCCCGCAGTTATTGCTGAACCAGGCGCCGATATCCGTGTTGTTGCTGGCGTTTTTGGTCCCGTTTTTTGATACGGTTCCGGATGTGGGGGTGATTCCGAGGGATACTGTGATTGCATTGTTTTTGTCGGGGCTAGCGGCCGCCGCTTTGGTATGCTCTCCCTACTACTGAACCTTCTCAATCTCCTGCTGACAATGTGTAGAACTTATCCCAATTCCTCATCATCGGCCGAATGAGTGCCCTAACATTTAACGTGGCGTCTAAGTCAGTGATGTTCACCTTTCTCCCCCGCCTCCCTTTGGCCACTTTGCTAATTCGCCTCAGTGTCAAAACGATCATCATCCTTACCTATGGTTGGATAAGCGACAGTCGATTATTGACACCGAAAGATTTATTAGGTATCGTCATGGCGCTTGGCGGTGCGACTTTGTATTCACAACTAGCCTCAAAATAGATATTCCTGGGAACCTCGGCGTTGATGGGCATGAGATGACTACTATATAGATAATGATAAAGCATATACACGGAATAGGAAACGGCAAAACAGGATGGCCAGAGACCAAGGCTTGGCTCTATCATACAATAACTGATATATCAAAATTTCGCTTAAATAACTTTTGGTACTGTACATGGGCTCTTGGTTGCTTGTCGGGTATTGCCCTGCTTCATAAAACTTGTAGATTGAAATGAAAATTAAGAACATATTACACCAAGAGATTTTCCCACACCGGCCAAGCCATCCCCCAACCGTCCGTCCGTGTCTAAGGGGGTTTCATCTAAACATACATGTTTCTTTCCAACTTCTCTTGTGCTCCACTTTCCAAAATGGATTTCTAATTTCCAAAATGGCTTCCTCGCCTAGATCTTATAGATGATGCGAGATTTTTAGCGGGGTTTGTTGAGCATGATGTTAGAGTACCTGCATATCTTGTCAGCATAGAATTTTAAGGGAGGTGGGAGGAGAAGAGCGAAGAAGAGGAGAAACTCACATCACAATCCCACCAACCGTCATAACGATCCCCACAGCACTCCAATCCGTAACCCCACGACCCGAAAGCGCCCACCCAATACCCACAATACTCACTGTCTTCAAATGCCCCACCACAGTACTGCTCACCGGTCCACTCCCCGCGACAATATAAAACTGCGAGATATTAATCAACGCCGCGAACACACCCGACATCAAGATCATCATCCAGCGATACTGCGGCACACCTGACAAAACGGGGATCTTATCCGCAAACGGCACCGCGAAAAGCAACATGACACTAGAAATGGGCGCTTGGTTGAAAAGAAGTTGGGAGGATGACATCTGCAGTTTCTTGTGGTAGGCACCGATGAGGACGGTGTAGGCAGAGGAGGCACAGACGCCGGACAAAGCGAAGATCACGCCAACAATGGAGGTTGTGGCTATGACTTTGTCCGTGGAGCCTTCCTCGGAGGAGGCGGGGATGACAGGCTTCGTGTCGTAGTAGGAGGTTATTCCTACACCGGCGCAGACAGGGATTAGGGCCAGGGCGGCGTTGCGAGGGATGGTTGCGGAGTAGAGGACATAGTTGATGATGGCCGTCATGGGGGTGAGGAGGACGCGGCAGAGCTGGTAGACCGTGACGGTGGAGAAGGCCAAAGATAAGTTGGGAAGCACAACATTGAGGCACATGGAGAAGGCGAGCTGGGAATTATGTTAGTTCTAGAGCTGGAGGAAGGACGAAAGGGGGTAGGTCATGTGACACTAGGACATACAGGTAGCATTTCAGTGATACCGGCTCTCTTTGGGACGAAAGCTCCAAAGAATGGCCGGGAGACGACGAAGAGAGTCATCCCCGTGCATACGAAATGGAAACATGCAAATGATGTTTGCATCAGCTTAAAATCCGGATCATCGAAGATAGCCTTGTTCGTGAACACGATGCCAATGGTGGCAAGCATATTGATACCCGTCCATAGCAAGAACTTCTTCTTCGCTTCCGAGGAGGGCTTCGCAGGGATATTCGCCACTGGAGGCTCGACGAAGGATTTATCCTCTTGAGCTTCCACGTCGCGCTCCATCAGGGGGATGCTATTTTCTGGAGTGGCCTTGTCCGTCATCATGTGATGTATTTTAAGGGGTGGACCCGATGGCCAGAATCTTCGCTGCTGTGGAGTTGGGATGAGAGGTCAAACTTCCTGATCCCATGCAAGAACACCTGGTCCAACGAAGCGTGAATCGAGGCAGGTCGATGTCGTGATACTGCACTCTCGTACAATGTCGAGAAACTGGAAATTGGGACGTGGTGGGAAAATGGGGCTGCTCCTAAAACCCCTAAAACCCCTTTTGGTGAGACGTTGAACGCGTAGACGGAGTATGCAAAGGTTCGGCTGAAGGACAGCACGACCGAAGGAGCGTAGGTATCGATGAACGATGGCAAAAGAAAGAGCAAAGACAAAGAGCAAGAGGAGGAGGAGGAGCAGGATCAAGATGAATGCGCCAGAGATATCAAGGTCGAAGAATGAGAAAAGAATAACGGAAAGGGAGATATGCGATACGGGGAGGTGCGCCACGAGAGTATTACGGTGGCCGGAGTGCACCATGTTATTTCGCGAGGCTGAGGATTGCAAGAAATAAGCTGCGTATGGAGTACAGGGTAAGATTTGGTGCTGATCAGACAAGCCAGAGATTAAAATAGCCATGGGCTGCACCGACGAACACGGGCTCGTATTGAGTCCTGAGGAGAAGCGTTTGAAGTTTGAAGACGCTTCCTCTTTCTCGAGGAAGATCACTTGTTCTGACTTACAAGCTAGATAATGCAAAGGTGGAGCTTATAATGTCTTGGCCACCTATTTTCGTTAAGCGCGTCCCACTCAGGGAATGAGGTCATCACGTGATACCATAGCCCGCTTCCGAGCCGTGAAGCGCAGGTGCATCCGCTCTCGGGAAGATTAAACGCCGACGGCGAATCTTGCTGTCGGGTTCTAGGGAGACAGAATTTCTGGTTCTGTAAATAATGTACTGTACGGAGTACCTCTGCCGACATTCGCACGCCTATAGATGCAGTTCTTGAGGATGCCGCTTTGCCCAAGGGAAGGAATCAATCAAACTCGATGTTGAGGCCTTATTCCACGTATACTTCTGGTTCTGTAAATAATATACTACTCGAGTATCCCTCTGCCGACATTCGCACGCCTATAGATGCAGTTCTTGAGGATGCTTTGCCCAAGGGAATGAATCAAACCCGGCGTTGAGGCTTCATTCCATGCATATTTGCCGTTGGGGGTGACTCTGGTCGTCGATCATTTTCTTGTAATCGGGGAGTGCTCGGGAGGTGGGTCTGCCAATGCTGAAGCGTCACATATATATGAATTAGTGACGGATGACCCACTCGAGATTTATTATACCGAGGGACTTACATGTAGTGTGAAAAATAGTTCACGTTTCGAGAAAGATCAGATTCGCAAAGGAAGGATCCAGTTCAGTAGTCTTTACAGCAATCCCACCAGCAGAGTGGCCTCGGTAGCAGCACCTTATGAGATAAGTGAGCGGCACGAAAGTCTCAAATATACCACACACAATGCCCAAGAAAACAATTCCCTAAAACATCACTAAAAGTCTAAAAAATTGTCGCGGTATCGATTGTTTGTTGTCGTCGAGGCACATGTGTTGCATTCTCTCTACGCCGCTATCATAGTCGCAGATGGCATCGTAGTCAGAGCATGCATGGCGTCCCGTCAGGAACAAACTTGCCACCGGTTAGCAGCCATGTACGGAGTAGCCCGGCTAGTGAATGAAAGACTTGAGCTGCGTTTAAGAATCGGAGATGGAAGTGCCGCCACAAAGCGACGAGTGTTGTATTTGCACGCTGGGTATTTTGGCGAGGGGTTTTAGCCTCTCCAAAAGGGGGGAGCAGGGAGAGGGGTGAACACTAACGTTTCCGGTCTGGAGGATGGATACGTAGGTTCATTGGATGATTGGAGAGGGGTTCACGCCAGCTGTGCCTCTTTCGGCCTCTCGGCCTTCGCTTCGCTGCTCTCACTAACTTCATCGGCCTTGCTGCTTCGACAGTGCGCCATGACTTTTCTAACCTCCTCCTCCCCCTTCGCTTGTTATCCTCACCACCACACCTCTTCAAGCTCGAGAAATGGCGTCTACAATTACCATGTTTCGCGGCTTCAAAAGTCCTGGAGTCCACGTCTGGTCACCGTTTGTCAACAAACTCGAAACTCGATTCCGGCTCGCAGGACTCTCGTATCGCGTCGAACCAGGGTCTCCTCTGCAGGCGCCGAGGGGGAAGATTCCGTATATCAGCATTGCGAACCCAGATTCTGGAGATCAGCCCCCCACGCTTTTGGGCGATTCGACGCTCATCATTGAGAAACTGGAGGCTGACGGGTTGTTGGATGATCTGAACTCAAAGCTCTCCCCAGTCGAGAACGCCAGGGATCTAGCTCTCCGTGCACTGCTCGAAGACAGGCTGTACTTCTATCAGGTAGCTAGTCTCTCTTCCCCAATTCTCTTTGAGCTATATCCTCGAGAAAAGTCACGTTTGTCAGTCCAAAATCCCTAAACTAATCACTCGCTCTTCCCTTGCCTTTAGAACTATGAGAGATGGCATGTGAACTACTACACGATGCGTCCAGGCGTTCTGTGGGCGATGCCTTACCCTGTCCAAGTTGTTGTTGGTCTTCTGGCCTACCGCAAGATCGCAAGCACTCTCTCTGGCCAAGGAACCATGCGATACTCCTACGAAGAGATTGGCGCATTCAGGCGGCACATTTGGGAGAGTATCGACGCGCTTCTGACAGAGTCGAGGAACAAGAAAAAGGTGGAAGATGGTCCCAGCGATTCGCCATTCTGGGTATTGGGTGGAGATGGACCTTCCGAGGTAGATGCGACTGTTTTTGGCTTTGTTTCTTCGGCGCTCGTTTGCACTGCGTATGTATCCCCCGTCACTCGTATGACTTCTCTTCGAACTAACCGTCCTCCACAGAGGACCAGATTCGATGAAACTTGTTAAGAGTTTGCCAAATGTGGTGGAGTATGCCCACCGAATTCACCAGACCTACTTCCCTGATTATACTCTCTGGGACTAGGTTCATAATAGGTGTTTGAGATTGAAAGTCGTCCGTGGCAGAGATTTCGATCTCGCTAAACAACTCCTTTCTTTGATCTTACAGCCCAGGCATTGAGGACGAAACATTCCACGGGGCCATAGAAAATTCTGGATCCCAACGGTTCTCGTCGTGATTTAGACGGGATGTCGGGATCAACCCGCTCTAGTTAATACCGAGGAGGAAGACTTGTGCAAGTCGATTTGGCTTTTCAATATTGTAAATGCAGTGTTCCACTTGAAGGCGCTTGCGTTCTATGGCAATGCGGTCAACGAGGTTTCCATGGATATTGTCATGGACGAAGAGGTTGAGCACAGTATGTAGAGAGTCGCTGGAGAGAGGGGCCAGAGAATTATCTTCGGGGTTCGTTGTTGGGCGGTCGATGAAGGTCTAGGACAGAGTTCCGTATGAATAATCCATCATCAGGTCAAGGACATATACCTCCGTAAACATAAACACCGGTTGTGTTACCTTCCCCCCCCGCCTTAAATTTTATTCTGTGGATTTACCGGGATTTTAATTCAGGGGGCCTCAACCTATGATTTTAATGGAATCTACTTGAATACACCTGCCTAATTAGTACTTTGACTTGTAATTCTGGAGGTTTCTATGGATATAATTAGTCAAAAGGCCTAGTGAAACGCACTGATATTAGCCCCATAAAATAACATTTGGGCCGGGGGGGAGGTTGTGTGGTGACAAAGCAGAGTCCTCACTTCGCACTAGTCTATCCAGTCTAGACCTGATTGGGTAATACCCCTGACCTCGCATCCTCGCATTTCCCCCACCATCCCTCTCTCTGCCCACTTGCATCTTTCTCTCACCGACTCCATTGAATCCTTCCACTCGTCGTACCTCGATCCCATACAAATACAACGTCTTTGGACCAAACCCTCAACTTCCAAACCCCCCAATTTCTATCCATCATGGCAACCAAACCTGTTTTCCTCATCTGGGGTGGTGAGGGCTGGGTCGCTGGCCACCTGAAGACTCTCCTCGAGAAGCAAGGTGAGCTTCAATCTTCCCTCCTCTCGTCCCCTCCTGCAGACGACGCCTGTGGAAGCTAACATTCTTGCTCTCAGGAAAGGAGGTACACACCACTACCATCCGCATGCAAAATAGAGAGGCAGTCTCGGCCGAGCTCGACAGAGTCAAGCCAACCCACGTCCTCAACGCTGCAGGATCAACTGGACGACCAAATGTCGATTGGTGCGAGGACCACAAGGAGGACACCGTCCGAAACAACGTTATCGGCACCCTCAACTTGACCGATTGCTGCTTCGAGAGAGGCATTCACATCACTGTCTTCGCCACTGGCTGCATCTACGCATACGATGCCGAGCACCCAATGGGTGGCAAGGGTTTCCTCGAGACCGACAAGGCCAACTTTGATGGCTCTTTCTACTCTGAGACCAAGGCACATGTTGAGGAGGTGAGTTAGGAGCTTCTTTGGGTATCAGAGCAGGCTCTAACAATTTCCAGGTCATGAAGAACTACACCAACTGCCTCATCCTCCGACTTCGTATGCCAGTCAGCGACGACTTGCACTCCCGTAACTTCGTCACCAAGATCGCCAAGTACGATCGTGTCGTCGACATCCCTAACTCCAACACCATCCTCACCGATCTCCTCCCGGCTTCCATTCTCTTGGCTGAGCACAAGGACACCGGAATCTACAACTTCACCAACCCAGGTGCCATCTCTCACAACGAGGTTCTGACCCTCTTCAAGGAGTACGTCCGCCCAGAGTTCACATGGAAGAACTTCACCCTCGAGGAGCAAGCCAAGGTGATCAAGGCTGGCCGCTCCAATTGCAAGCTTGACACCACCAAGCTCGAGAAGAAGCTTGCTGAGTACAGCTACACTGTCCCGGAGATCCACGAGGCCTACAAGGGCTGCTTCCAGAGAATGGCCGCTGCTGGCGTCAAATAGATTTGTCCCATTATTTGCTTCCAAAAGCGTTATTGCATGCTCGCACAGGAAACTTCTACATTAGCTACTGCTGGGTTGCATGGAGACTACCGTGAAAGTCACGAATAATGAAAGATGCAGTCTAGCAAAAGTACCAATTATCAATGAAGTTGTCAACATAAGAAATTTGTTCCAAGTGAAAGATTAGCCATTGAATAAGTTGTAGAACGAGGAACGGTGAAATTCGTGATACAACTGTATGCAGGTTAGCCTGAAACTTGGCATTTTTTTCTAATTACCTTATATATAGATTTTCGTATAAAGAAACTTTCTGAGGTACTCGATACTATCTAGTACCTTTTATTTGGCTTTTTAATTAAGAACTTAGATTTTTTCCTAAATTTTCCTTAAAAAATTAAAAATTACCAGGGTCGATTTTACATAAAAAAAATCCTATCTTTCTTACTAACCTCTAATTTTTTTAAGGTTTTTAGTATCTTACAGCTCTTATACTAATAGACCTTATTCGGAAAGATATGAGATTTTTATAACAAGGCTTTTAATAAAAGAGAAAGACTCTTGTCGAAAATCATCTTAGGCTTCTAAGAGGCTAGAATTTATAGTCAGTTGAAAATTTAAGCGAGACACACCTATACTGTAGGGTAGGAACTTTTCTTTTTATTTAAATTAGCTATTTTTATAAATCTAGCCGTACTCTTATATTCTTCTTAGTAAACTTATGCTTAAAGTCTACTTAGATATTAGACTAAGGGTAAGCCTTCTATTATTCAAGATTTTCAGGTTAACCTGCATAAGTTTAACCTTACGGTCTGTGTAAACCGTAAATTTAGCCTCGCCTCATGCTTCGTCATTCCGCAGATCTTGACCTAGTCAACCAAAAAAAAAGCTCAGCCTCGTAACCTTCGCACCACGCTTCTCGGAGTCCTTCCACACACGCAAATTCCGAGTATTTTCTTCAACCTCGAAGTCTACGCGTCCCTGTCTCAGCTATACCATACGCATCTGCTTCGCAATCAGCATTCCACCTCGCCTTTTCAAGCCAGGAAACCCAAGTTTCTTACCATTCCACTCAATACGGAGAGCAAGACACCATGGTCGCAGATACGGTGTACTACGATGCTCTTGGGGTCAAGCCAGATGCCACCGAGCTAGAGATCAAGAAGGCATACCGCAAGTTGGCCATCGTAACACATCCAGGTTCGTCGAGGCGGCCCTCCACTCCTCTCAACCATCCTCACATTTCACAGACAAGAACCCTGGCGATGATACCGCACACGAGAAATTCCAAGCTATCGGCGAAGCATACCAAGTACTCAGCAACACCGATCTACGAAAGCAATACGATAAATATGGAAAGGACCATGCGCAGCCCTCGGAGGGGTTCGCAGACCCAGCGGAATTCTTTGGCACGATCTTCGGCGGTGAGGCATTCGTAGATCTCATCGGAGAGATCTCGTTGATGAAGGATCTGACAAAGACCATGGATATCACGATGCAAGAGCAGGTGGAGGGAGAGGAATTTCCTGGGGAAGCCGCTGCGAAACAAGAATCGTTAGCTACGGAACAAGGAAGGACAGCCACTGCTGGTGAAGGATCGAAAGTACCACAGGGACCGTCAATGTTAGACACGAAGGATACGGATCACCTCTCTACTGCCTCCACCGCGTTCGAGAAGCCTGCCGCTGGAACTCCCTCGGCTTCTCGCGCGAGTACGCCTACACCACAGAGACAGGGCATCCCGATCAGACAGGCGATTATGGATAGAACGGAAGAAGAAGCACAGATGCAAGCCGCAGGCCAAACGGAAGCGGAGCAAAGGCTACGCGAGAAGGGCAAGAAGAAGGGCGGTCTGTCTCAAGCGCAGCGTGAAGAACTCGCCGCATTCGAGAAAGAGCGTTCGAGGATTCGGAAAGAGAGAGTCGAGACCCTGGCAAAGAAATTGGTTGATCGAATCAGTATATGGACCGAGACAGATAAGGGACAAGATGTCACTCTTGCGTTCCAGGAAAAGACAAGGTTGGAGGTTGAGAATTTGAAGATGGAGTCGTTTGGTTTGGATATCCTACATGCTATTGGACAGACGTATCTCCAGAAAGCTACGGCATTGCTGAAGTCGCAAAAGTTCCTTGGAATCGGAGGCTTCTTCTCGAGGCTAAAGGACAAGGGAACGCTGGCAAAGGAGACATGGAACACGATCTCCAGTGCGATCGATGCGCAGATGACGATGGAGGAGATGGCCAAGGCCGAGGAGAAAGGAGGTGAGGATTGGACGAATGAGAAGAAAGTCGAGTACGAGCGTCGTGTCACAGGCAAGATCTTGACTGCTGCATGGAGGGGTAGTAAGTTTGAGATTCAAAGTGTGTTGAGGGATGTGTGTGAGGAGATCTTGAATGATAAGACGGTGTCGATGGAGAAGAGACTGGAGCGCGCGCAGGCTCTGGTCATATCTGGGGAGGTTTACTCGAAGGTATATCGTCCCCCAACTTTTCCCATGGATCTAGTCGGCTCGGGCACTAATTGGAGAACAGGCACAACGCAACCCAGAAGAAGAAGGCGACTACATGGCTTTCGAACAACTCGTTGCCGAAGCCGCTGCTAAGAAAGAGAAGGACGGCAAGAAGAAAGGCAAGGATAAGAAGGATACACATGTTCATACGCACGCTGCGGAAGCTGCTGCTACGGCTGCTAATGCTCCCAACGTACCGAAGGCTTAGCGGTGGTATCTTTTGCTTCTCCGATATTGACGGCTTGAGCCATGTCATGGTATGGATGAAGTGCGGATGTGGGTTTAAGCTCTTCAGAGACACAACATTAAGCGAGCGTCATGAACAGATAGGGGGAGCGTGATCCACAACAATAGAACACGGCAACGATCTGATATTTTAGGGTAAAGGAAGGGGGCAGGAAGAGGTATTATCGGCTTCGTTGTTTATTTGAGGTTCCTTCTTACATAGATTACTATTACCCTCCTCACCACCTGGTAATAAAACGAGACATATAGTACTACACAACTTCAATTTATGATTTTAGCAAACTGCCCCACTATCCACCCCGTATTACACAACTCTTTTACATACAACTTGGTTTATTTAGGGTTAGTTAATTAGCTTCCTGGATATAATTAATTATAGGGTCCTATGCTTTTAAGGTTTTAATTTAGGGTTAATTTCTACTTGATATAACTACAAATATTTAGTGTGCCACCCACCTACCGCGATATAGGCTTCTACCCTCCTAGATATACTTGAATATTACGTATCAAACTTTGACTTGGGTATTTGAGCCTAACAGTCCTGTAGAGCCTTTTACATGTCAGTCACATCCTATTCGCTTTCTCCTTTTGAGGTGGAGAGCCTAGGGTATCGTGTAACAAGTAGGTTTTTTAGGACCCACTAAATATGCTCGATTAGATTTAGATCAGGAGTAGGGTGGCTAGTCGGTGGTTGTAATTTCATTCTCGATAAACTAATCGCGGGCTTTATAGGTAGTCTAAATAGGAGCGTTGTCCTATATAAATACATATTGTGTCGGGGAAACCTGGTCATATGACCGAGGCACGTGACTAAGCGAAGGATAAAAAGGTGCAGTTTTGTTGATTTGTAGGCGGGCAGTTTTACAACTTCAAATGTTCTTTTTGGTTCGCAGCCAGGTCGCCCCTTTACAATATACGCCGTTGTTATTATTCGGTAATTCGTGATACTATAGGAGGACTGTGACGGTCCTTCACAAATGCACAAAGAAGGAGTGCTTGCGAAATGGTCCTATTTCTCGAAGAAAACTAAGCTAAGGAGGAAAGAGAGGATGGAGCCAAAGCTCGAAGATATATGACAATAAGCGAGCTTCTTGGTAAGGCCTCATAACGTACGCACGTGACTAAAGTCCTAGTATGCAACAACGGTCAACTGGAAGTATCCAGCGTTGATGGCCGTGGTTCTTTCGACTTGACGGTGTTGTCGCATCATGGAATGCGTCAAGTCCGTGAGAATGGCCGTACAGAATCAGGAATCTTGGACCCATGGCACAATTCCATCAGGCGTTGCAGGATGCTTCCGCCGACTGCCACTGTGGCTGGGAAAATTGCCGTCAAACATCCCTCCGTCGTTGGTGGCCACAGCACACTTTCGACTCTCGATCTGCTTTCGAATGCCTGTGCCATGCACATCACCCATCACGCCGCTCACATACTTGTAGCAACCAAACCAAGACCAGGGCTTGATCCTTGGAAACTGGGGCCAATAAGTCGAGGTTGAAGAGTTATATCTTGGTCATGCAGAAGCTGATCTTTGCGGGGTCCCAGCAAAGTTCAACCGAACCTAAACTCCATCACGATGAAATATAAAGTATTGAGCTGTGCAATCTGGGAGATTTCGTGGGAGAATTTGGTGCGGGTCCTCATTTCTTAGTCATGAGGAAAACATAAGGCATCTCAAGATGGCCGAGGGGCTGTGTTGATTATTGGCGTCTTCAAGACTCAAGTGTAGCCAAAGAGGTCCCTATCGGGTGCTTGGGATGTCGGGAGAGTGCTGCTGCAAGCGTAGTCGAGGAGCCGTGGCGATATATTCAGACAAGGAAACAACGCAAACCAATGACGAAAAGAAAAGAAAAGAAAAGCCAGGATGAAAACACACAGGCCTAGAATGTTGGACACCATATCTACCACGGGACACCTGGGGTGTTTTCCAAGAGGAATATTCACTTTCTTCATCGAGATTAGCAATAGGAAAGCCTTATACAAAGTAATAGGGCCAAACTGCAGCTGCAAAGCTATACAACACATACACACTCGCCATCAACGACGCCAGAATCCCCATCAGCATATCCTCCCGCATCTCCCTTTCCGTTTCTTCACTTCTTCGGGCCTGTTTTCTTTCGCAATGGAAGGTACATCGATGACTGGGTTACAAGGTAAGATCGTTTTGGGAGATGGCTGCCGATTTGAAATGCCAGTGACCTCCTCGTCCGCCTGGTGGGCCGACGCCTTTTGGCTACGGCAGGACACTGAGGTCACCGATATCAGTCAAAGCTATGGCTTGATCGACCGCTGCCACCGGCTTGAGCAGGATGTGCAAGCTCAAGAGAGCTACGGTCTTCCCAAACCCGACGTCAAACGCGGGGAGGCCGCGGGGATGGGTTTCTCCTATGGAGTCGTGTTAGCAATTTGCTACGAGTAAGTTCTATCATTGTTCTTAGGGGAGTGAGTACGTACCTCCCCGTTTCCTCTGGCCCTGGGGGACCTTCTTGCTTTCAGCAGTCTCTGCAAGAAAGCCCCCCTCTCCGTCTCTGTCTTCCTCTTCCTTCCCCTTCTCTCAAAAGAACTTGAAATGTTTTTGATCTTGGTGCGGGTGTGGTGAATTTCCCCGCCACCCTCCTCAGTTAAAGCAGTAGCTTGACTGGCGAGATGTAGCACTGGCTCGCATTGGCTACCAGAGCAACCAAGAGGCGAGATGGCGAGGGGGGTAGTGGGTGAAGTAGATTCCTCCCACCACCCCCGTTAGTCAAAGCCAGGGCCTCATCGGCCGGCCATCACTGGCTCGCATTGGCTACAGATGTAACCACACGCGGAAAGACGCGAAGTCTCAAGCTGTAGGTGGATGGCAAGCCACCACACCCCATCAGTCAAAGACGTGTTATGATTATCTGGTCTTGATAACTACCGGAGGCTTGAAGTGCAATGGCAATTCAGACGGTGAGAGGAGCCGAGGATTGACGGGCTCGTCGTGGATGATTTAATGTCGCGTAGGAGGGGTCGCGCATTCGCAAAGAGACTCTCCAAACAAAAGGTCAGTGACATTCTTTGGCCTCGTCAAAGCTGATGACTTACTGGTTTGTTATGCGGTGAGATGGTTGATAGATGAATTTCGTTGTGGATGGTTTGGCGCCATGAAAGAAGGGAATTAGGGCGACGCATATTCTCAAGATAGTTCTCGTCTAATTTGGAGGTCAGAGTCTTACTGTCATTTCGATAAAGCTGATGACTTACTTGATGGTTCGGACCAAGAGAACTCGAGACGAAGGTAACATGAGACGACGCGATAGCTAGCGACGACGTGGTGGTTCCCAAAGGTGATTTGAGATAATTTTTGTGTGCACACAATGGTGTTTAAAGATGTCGTGACTGTTTTATTATTTCGCGCTTGTGAATGGTCCGAGCGTTTCTTCTCACAACAAGTCACGAGGGCTGAACTTACTTCACCTGGCTTGTTTCCCTTATGTGTTTGAGCTTTGAGTGTGGCGGTGCTTGAAGGTGATTCTAGGAAGACAGATCCTGAGAGGCTTTTGTATACTGGGTAGGCATGTTCCCTTCTGAGGCTCAACTAGTCGATCATAAGCCTTCCGCTATATAAAGAGACGCGCAGGTGCCTTTTCAGCCCGCCTTGAGGTTTGCGCTTCGAGAGCAGCTTAAAAGGCGAAAGCGCTTAATTATCATCTCAATCGAAGAGGAAGGGAGGAGACACTTACGGATTAATTGCCACCCGTTAATTGACCGAGCTTACGAGTGACTTCAATCGAAGATATATGAATGCTTCCCTATATAAGGATATACACACTGGTGATTATGCAGGCCACCTTGTGGTTTCTGTTCTAGGTGTCGCCTTACAGGTAAAGCGCTTAAAGGCGATTCTAGCCGAGAGGCTAGAAAAAATTTAGATTGATAGCTTGCTTATTATTTTAAGCCTTCTAGTATATAAGTAAAGCTACTACGTTTCTTAGAAAATTTCTTTACATAATACAGTAGTTATTATCGAGAGCCGAGCGCCTAGAAGTTCGAACTTGTTTTACCCGAATTTATATAGGTAGGAATTCACAATTTTCGTAATCAGGAAACCTTGAAACTAAGATAGCTTTATAGCCAGAGTGATTTGATAAAATCTAAATCATAAGTGTCAGGAACCTCATATTTCATTTCTAATTCCCAGCTTGGAGTGTCGTGTATCGCTCACAAATACCGTATCGCTACATACGGTACAAATGAAAGTACAAAGAGCACGCCTTATACAGATATTAAGACACGAAGGACACACCGTATATAGCTATTAAGAAGGTAGTTAGTCGGAATGGAGGAACTATAGAGCTTCATATATATAGACTTCGATGTTTTCTACCGCTGAAGGGTAGAGTTGTAGTGTGTACGTAAATTAAGTTCTCGCTATCGTTCATCGTCCACCCTACCAAAACCCAGTTCCTCGCAATAAGAAAGGTTTAAATATTCGAATAGCTAGCGTAAAGTACCTTATGATTAATATACAGGAATGTGGTTAATTGGCGAGGCGGGCCTTGGAGTGTTGGGGGATTTTCGAGATAGCTGGGAGCCGTGATGCCTTTGCCAGGACAAATTGAGTATTTCCATCGTGTGTATTCGGATCAAGTCAAATACGCCACAAAACCCCTTCAGCCCCTCAGAAATGCCGAAAAGCATTCACATCGATGATTTTGGGGGGGGGGGGTTTGTGGATTGAATGCTTTTCAAAATTATACCTTTTTTTATTTTATGGCACTTCAAAACTGCTATGATTTACTATTTAAGACTAATCCGATGGCATTCCTTAAAGGAACTCGGATTGTTAAAAAAATAAAGTGTAGTATTTTTTTTTAAAAAAAAAGTAAAATAAATCTCGTTATATCTAGGCGAGTTTGATGCCGAAAAAGGTTATATCATACTTAAAGCATTTACGAAAGTTTTATAGCATCAGTGAAGCTTTGAAAAAAGCATCCGTGGTATATTTAACTTGGGCCGATTTTTCTCTCACACAGAGAACTAGGTTTGTGAAAACGATATCTTCTAGCAAGAGAGTGCTATTGACTTCATGATTCGATTTCAGGGGTGAGGCGGGGAATGACGGGGGGCGATAGGAAATGATTTGGTTAAGAGGAGCATTCCCCATGGCTATTTCCGTGGACCTTCTTGATGCTCCAACCCTATTTGCAGCCAGCGACGTGTTGAAAAGTGGTTCTTGATCTCTAACGGTAAACAGGAGCTCGCGATTTTCAATGTCTAGATAACATTGCTAGTACCTTTGCACGATATTCATTCCCTGTCATTGCCTCTTTTCGCCTAGAATTGCTGTCAAGCGTCTTTGCCTTGCCGTCTAAACGAATCGTGGTTGTGGGAGCTATCCTTCTTCTCTTTTACGGAGAGTCCCCTTTGAAGGATTTAATCTATTATAGATTCATAGAGGCTGCCTTTAGGGTGCTAATATGTTCCTACCTCTCCTACTAGACAACTAACTCTTAAGCGATAATTAAACTTATCGTCTATTATTAATAACCAAACACCGATTTTACGCCAAAACGAAGGCTGCACACTTCGTGAATTCATCACCGTGAAAATAAGAGCCACGCCCTTATAATCCCCCAAAGTTCCAGCATGCGCCTCGTTAGTGGGTGGGAGCCGACGTGAAAGAAAGCCGAGGCGAGGGGGGACACAACGTGAGCGAGGCGAGTGATCAGACAAGAACTATCCAACCGCTCGTCTAAGTACTTACATACTTCCTCTCTTCTATTGCCGAGATCGAGTAAGATCAGACGGTTATAATAAATCGCCCTCTCATCTCGCAACCCAGTCAAACAAGCTCCTCCTGATCTTCTCGCCACCCACCACCCCCTTTCAAAATAAGTCAAACCTTAAACCGGAATGTGAAAGCAGCGGAGAGAAGCATCATGTATGAGAACGCAGCCAAGCAACCTGCCGTTTTAAGCAGAACACGGCGATCACTCCACTCTGTGCGCCCGAGGTCATGACTGAAAGGTTTTCGTGAAAGATTGAGTTTCGTTTCCATTTCCATTCTTGAAAGCCGAGAAAAGATCTGCGCGGTTAGAATGAGTAGTGTGTGGGAGGACAATTCAAACAGAGGGCTTGGGTCTGGATCAACTGATCTGTGAACAGTAAGCGGCCCACTACAGTGACTTGGAATCTAGTGGAATGATTATCGCTTATATTGTTTATTTGATTTATGTTCAAAGTATTTACTCCGTCTCCCCATACTGGGCTACCCAAACACAACCCCTTCAGCTTCTCGGACTCAATTCTACTTCTCTCTCCTAGGGCATTCAATTCTTCAACCTTAATCCATTTATTTCCCGTACCAATAAGGGGCCATCATATGCATCCCTGGGTATCTCCAACAACCATCAAACGGGGTATCGTGAAAAAAGGGAGTACTATACACAAAAGAAATACGAATCTCAAATGTAGGTGCTACCGATAATGCGTCCCAGCCAAATTCCTTCCATTATCCCAAATTTAGACCCACAGGTCCAGAACGCCAAAGCCATAAATGCTAAAAGTTGATGATGTATCGATATGCCGCCAACTCGTAAAGAATTATATCGCGCCCAGACCTCGTAAACATAGGAAAAGTGTCAGTCTAGTGAGTGGTGAGTGGTGGATGAGTAGGTGTGGGCCGTCGAATTATCGTCGAGCTAATCGTACAATTCTCCCATGTGTTTGTGTTGTTTGTGTTGTGGTAGTTGAGATCCAAAAGAGCCCACTAGCCGTTCTCTCTGAGGGCCATCGATTTCGATCCCGCTATCTCTATCGTTTCTTCTATCTTCACCCCATGGAGGTACGGAAGCCGTGGCCACTTTTTGCCTTGCTTCCTTCAACATCCTCGCTCCAACATCGCTCATTCCCTCATTATCGCTAGCATCTTCTGGAGTTTCCACTTCGTCAGGTGGCAGAACTCTCCCTCCGAGCTCCACATCACTGACTCGAACCTGATACTCTAAAGCCTTCCTCCCTTCGCTAATAAGAGCCTCTGTCCAACCAAGGCAACGTTTCAAGCTCTGATTCATCTTCTGGCTATCAATAAGAAGTTGCTGATGCTTACTCAAGTCTAGCTGTAGTCTCTTTTCATCTTTCTTTCTGTGCCTGAGGTCGTTCTCGGCCAAAGCTGATGGGCTGAGGGCCGCATCATCCATCGAATCCGAAGCCGAAGAAGAAAACTCCTCCTCTTCGTCCTCATCCTCCTCGTCATTTTCACTCATGTCCGATAAATTAAGGCCCGTGAAGTCTCCTTTAAGCGTCCCCAGCGTGACTGTTGATGTGCGCAAAGAAGTCGATGCAATGGATAGACGCCCAGACCTGCTCAATCTTCTGTACCTTCGTAGCTCAGCCGTCTGTTTTCGCATTTCTCGTTCCAGGGTTCGATTAATTGCCGCCAGTGAGGAATTCGTGATCTCTAAATCGAGCACCTTTCTTTCCTTCCTTGCATTGGCCGCAAGCTCGTTTAGTTGCTCGATCGTTTGTCCAGACTTTATAGGGCTGTGAAGAGTTTCGGGAACTCCGTCTGGCGACATCGAATCTGAGCCCTCCTCGGGTGTAGACACAAGCCCGCTTGTAACTAGATTCAAAGGAGTTGAAGGTGGCAGTACCTCGACAGGACTCGACCCCGAAGCATTTCTCGATGGCGGGCCGGTTGATCCCATGCTTGCAGAGCGCCCATGGCCAACCACCCTCGAAGATTCGATGCTTGCCCTTCGAGCAACAGAACTGTTATTGGCCGACGCTCCTCTACCGGCAGCTGGGGGTCTAGGTAAAACCACGGCCTGAAGTGTTGGGGCATTCCGCAGGGACGAGATGGATGCTTGTTGATTGAGCTTCGATGGTGACATCGGCCTGGAGGGTGGGGACGAAATGGTTGGGTTTGAATTCGCGGCTCGGTTCAGCGTCACTCGAGAAGATGTTGAGGCAGAAGAGCCTGGGCGGGGTGGCGCAAAATGTGGTGATGGCGATAATTGAAGATCTGGAGTGCCATTGGCATGGAAGAACTTAGGATGGCTTCGTTCCTCCCCAAGACTTGACCCTACGGCGGAGCCACTCGAGCTCTTTGGCGGCGGTGGTATTGGTTCGCCACTAGCATAGAAAAAGGATGATGTCTTCGCCTGGAGAGGCGGTCTTGCTAGTTGTTGTGGCGCTGTTCTGGCATCGCTGGCGAAGAAGAATTTCGATTCCGTGGGTGTCAGAGCAACCGGGCTCCTCGATTGTCCAACTATATCTGAGCCCGCGGTATTGAAGGAGACGCTAGGTCTTTTTGTAATGTCTCTATCCATACCCGGTGCCCCCAGACAAGGATTCTGCATTGTGACATCTGGGGCATCTCGAAATGAATCAGTTGACGAGGCGAGGACGGGTGTGCCGTTGGGAGTGCCGGTTGGGGTGGTGTTCGTGCTATCGACTCGGACCTTCCTCGATCCTGATCTTGGTGTAATATTGTTGTTGAGAAAAGCCAACACGGGCGTGGAGAGATCCTCTTGGATATTCGGTGTGTTGCTCTCAACGACGGAACGGGGTCCTCGGCGCGATGACGGCGTCGATCCTGCAACTGGGGCCGAACCCGCGACACGAGGAGTGATTGGAGGTCGATTGGAGACTTTGGCTGATGCGCTGAGGGTTGGCATAAGCGGCCGCGAAGAGGTGTTTTTATCGGAGGGAGGCATATTTGCATTTCCACTCTTCGCAGTCAATGGAGCGGCTCCCTTCTGTGAGCCTCTCATCATGGCATTGTGGTCGCGAGATCGTAATGGCGGACGTGGAGGAGGTCTTGTTGGAGGTGATCGATTCGGAGTGGTGGTGGCATTCGGTTTCGGTTTCTGTTTCTGTTTCGAGTTGGAGTTGGAGTAGCAGTTGGAGTAGGAGTTGGGGCTGGAATTGGGGTTGGAGTTGCTGGTTTGGCGATTGTTGTTTTCTCGATTGTTGTTTTCTCGTCGTGAAGTCGCGCTGAGGCCGATGATTGCAGCCCTCATCATGCATCAGCCAATCAGCGCCGCGCTTTCTACCAGGCGATGAAGCGCTAGCGCACTTTAGCCGATTATCCGCAACCTTCTTTCAAGAAAGTAAGTCATTGGAGAATTACTACGTATTTCAGTGAGTGATTCTTTGCGGGTTCCGAGTCCACGAAAGATTGGATTCTTCTTCCAGAAATCCCGAAGCGTCATTGTTTACTTGATCGCCCATTGTCCAGTCAGACGCTCCTGGGCCCCTCCTGTTGCCTATAGAGCTCCGGAGTTATTGATCAGGAGTGAAGTTGTCCGGTGTTATGGTGGCACACTTCCCAAATAGGTTTAGGGCACGACTCATCATTTCCTGAGTTTGCATTATGGCTTCCTGCCCAGCTCATCCTAAACTATTACAACCACTTTTCTTCTTTTACCCTCTCTTGCGTATTGCGTGCCACGACTTATTTCTTCCGGTTGTCAACATTGGCTAAATTCCACCGTTCCACGAGTCAATTCCACCCAACAGATGCACGATATGATTGAGATTCATGCGAAACTTCAGATCACCGAATCGGAGGCCCGCCGAGGGGCTTTGCGGAGTCGTGGGCGTCATAATTGTTTCCCTTGGGCTTACCCCTTGACCTCGCCTCTTGACTCCCCCTGATTGAAACGCCTGAGGATCATCCATTGTGACGCCGTGGTCCAAATGTGGCTCAGTGTATACTAGTATGCAAGAGATAAAGATAATGGATATAGAGAAGCCGATGTGAGGATCGCGGGTAAGGTGATCGAAGTTCCTCCCTTTTTGAAGTTGTGTGTGGGCCATAGTCCTAAGAGACGATCTGTGGGGGGGTGGTCGTCGAAGCCGTAGCTGAGGAGGAAGGGGTAAGGTGATCGAAATTCCTCCCTTTTTGATGGATTTCTGGAATATGTAAATATATTGTCTGGTCTACTAATTACAGGATGAAATCGCTTCTTTGTGCCATGGGATGACTCAGGAATGAGTAAGCAGGGCACGTGTGTATCTGGCTCGCTTCCTTCACTTATTGAAGTTGTGTGTGGACTATAGATGAGTAAGCAGGGCACGTGTGTATCTGGCTCGCTTCCTTCACTTATTGAAGTTGTGTGTGGACTATAGTCCTAAGAGACGATCTGTGAGGAGGTGGTCGTCGAAGCCGTAGCTGAGGAGGAAGGGGTACTGTAAGGTGATCGAAATTCGAAAGAACTATAAAAGTTTACTGTCAGCCAATTGGAAATGACTGAGTGAGAATACGACAACCCCCGCCAACCCCCCATTCACCTAGCTCTCTTCTGAACGGGTTCAGGTTACTGTTCTCGACTTAAGCCGCCCTACCGAAACTATCCTTCCAAGTCCTCTTACCGTGCTTGAACAAGCCCTTACCCTAAAATTAGGTGGTGGATGCTCTAGCTTTGCACTATTGCTTTAAAATCGGACCCAAGACACAAGTCTTATTGACTCTAAGGAAGATCGCGAGATAAAAACCCCTATTATAAGGGGGGTTGGGGGATTGAGGGTGGAGCTAAATGTATTCTCACCTTTTGAAGTTGTGTGGACCATAGTCCTAAGAGACGATCTGTGGGGAGGTGGTCGTCGAAGTCGTAGCTGAGAAGGAAGAGGGGTACTGTAAGGTGATCGAAATTCGAAAAGAACTATAAAAGTTTACTGTCAGCCAATTGGAAATGACTGAGTGAGAATACGCCAACTCCCGCCAACCTCCCATTCACCCAACTCCTCTGAATGGTTAAGGTTACTGTGCTCGACTCAAGCCGCCCTACTCGAGTAGGGCAGTAGGAGACATGGCATAGGCCGAAACCATCCTTCCGAAACCTCCTACCGTGAAAAGTCCTTAGTTAAAGGTGGATCTTTAACAGGGCGCTAGTTTGCAACTTCGCACGTCGGTCCCGGGACACAAGTATTATTGACTCTGTGGAAGATGCGAGATGAATACCCCTCTTCTAAGGGGGGTCAAGAGATTGGGGATGGTACTAAATGTATTCTCACCTTTTGAAGTTATGCGTGGACTATAGTCCTAATGGGGAGGTTGTTGTCGTAGTCGTGGTTGAGGATGAAGAGGGTGAAGAGGGTTGAAGATGGTTGAAGAGGGTTGAAGAGGGTTGAAGAGGGTCGAAGAAGGTTAAATAAGGTTAAAATAAATAGGGTTAAAAATAGGGTTGAAGAGGGTTAAAAATAAGGTTGAATAGGGCTGAATTAGGGTTGAAGAGGGAAGTAGGATGAATAGGATTTTAGGGTTTAGGAGAGAAGAAGAGAAAGGAAGAGAGAGAAGAGAAGATTGTTTTCCTTGTTGATGAAGAAAGAAGTCGAGGAAAAGGGGAGGAAAGGCCCCCTTATGTAGGATTCTGCGCCTCGAGACACTCCGCAGTCACATCTTAGCGCGGGGATTCTACGCTCTAGGAGAAAACGAAGCCGCCCAATCAGCGCGCGACCTTGTCGACACGTAGCATTTTAAGTCTTGAAGGTGAGTGATTTGTCCCGAAAGACGATGGTATAGTAGGTGGCGGTGGACCTCGACAAACGCTAGACTTGCTAGCCTCGCCACGTTCGGGACCGTGTTGATGTTACACGACGAAATCAATAGAACGATATACTCCTTCACTTCCTATTGGACTTGGGATCTTATGATGCCGAAGAAAAGAGGAGGTACTATTTATGGAGTTTCAGCAGACCTCGACAGACGCTAGACTTGCTAGCTCGGCACTAAGGTGGTATTAATAGTCCTACTCTAGACAAGGAAATCGATAGAACAGTATATTCGTTTCCTTCCTATTGGACTGGGACCTTATGATGCCGAAGAAAAGAGGAGGTACTATTTATAAAGTTTCAGCGGATCTCGACGGACGCTAGACTTGCTAGCTCGGTACTAAAGTGGTATTAATAGTCCTACTCTAGACAAGGAAATCGATAGAGCGGTATACTCCTTCGCTTCATATTGGACTGAGACATTATGGCATCACATACGGCGATTTCACGTGTATGTTAGACTTACTATTCTCTAAATTGATTAGTTGGAAGAAGAGAGGAGGCACTATCTACAGAGGTCCCAGAAGTGTCCTCCAGCATCAAATATGGCTCATAGTAGCACTTTGTTCTGTGAGAAATAAGAGACTTATGGTTATGCCGTAATGACAAACACTTCCCTACTATATCGAGGCGGTTAAAGCACGATCATCGGTACTCGCGATAAAGCACGAGTTAGAAACATAGCTATGGAAAATTGAACATTGGGAATTTAAGATGCCCACGTCTTTACAGATTGCCAAGCAAGCAGAGAGGTATGTATACTTGCATTCTCAGGAGCGCTGAATTTTCAAGAGGCTAACATGTGTTCAGAATCGCCAAAATGATAGACAAGCCTTGCTGTGGTCCTTCGTCGTTGTAGGTGTGCCAGGGCTCCGAGAGTTCATAAATGTATGAATGTATGATTATGCTTTTGACTTGGTACCGACTATGTTCCGGTTGTGCCATAGTTGAGAAGTGTGGAACGAGTACTGCAAAACTCGATAGTCTCTTTTTGGTCCGGGTATTGAAATGTAAAAGTTTAAGTGGGCGGGCAGCTCTGCAAGTTCTTTTCAGTAAACAGCATCGCTTTAGAGACAATCGTGCCTATGAGAGGCGTTACGCCCATGCTAATAGCAGGAAGCTGAATCCACCTTCTGCTTTGAAGCGTGTACCAAATATCCTCAAAGCGGTATATGGATTGTCTGGAAAAGCATCGCAGGATGTGATGAACCTTATAAGAAATTTCAACAGAGAACCGCCATTGCGAGAATTCCCTTTAGTGACTGAGGTTTCTTTGCTGATATGCATCAACAGATGGACTCGATCTTCTGTTCACTTCGGAAACTAAATGAGTCCAGTTATTGTGTAGTATGGCCTTGGACAATCAACTTGATTATCTGGAGTTGGAAAAGAGAATGAGCTCAATTCCCTGGGCTCGTCTCAAAGAATTAGCATTACTGTCTAACGAGAATCTAGTGATTGTCTATGGATGGGTTGAGTAAGCGACCATTTATTACGTAACCTTACAGTACAATACGTAGTTCGCCCGAGGATTATCCGACGCATCTCAGCCTACCCTCGCTTTCCCACGCTTGACTGGCTACTCACGAACCTCAATCTCTCTAATATGGCTCTCCTGGGCCTCTCGATCCTAATCGCATCCGTCTCTTTCCTCTGCTATAAGCACCCGCCGTCAACATGGACTCTCTTGGGACTGTTTCGCCACCAAACTTCCATCACCACCACCAAGGTGAAAGAGGTTGCGCCCCCGCCAACGAGCAGTGCGCCTATGATTACGACCTCTCCTCCAGACGAAACAATACCCGCAGTGGAGAAGGGGGTTTCTACGAGCTCACCAGCGAAGAAAGATGAAATCCGCGACCGAAATGCGATGCCCCCGCCTCCCCCTCCAATCTTCAAGACAACAGCACCCAAGCAGTCATCTGCAACAACTCCCAAGATCGCCCCGCTAGTACTATCCTTCAACCTAGAAAAGGACAGCGACGATGATGACGATCAATATGCCTCTATGCCACCACCCCAATTTCCCGCCATAAACTCCGCACAGCGAGCCTCGAACGGCACTCGCAACCCCCCTCGACTCAACGCGGTCAAGCCATCCTCCCCGAGCCTCATGGCTCCCCCTCGTGGACCACTTCCAAATCGCGGCGCACCATCTTCACTCGCGCCTCCACCGACACACTCGACGGTGCCTACAAAACCGAGGAAGAAAGTCGAGTTGACACCGGGTCACTCCCCGCTGGACTGGGCGCGGCTCATCACGTCTCCTACAGCGAATCTACGCGGGTTGCCGCCCGCGACGCCATATCTCAAAGTGCCGCCATCAATACTGAAGACGATGACGGGGCGAAAGGGGAAGGATGCGTGGACTGTGCTAGGAGGGAGGGTGTACAACATTACTCCATACAAAGATTACCATCCCGGGGGAGAGCCAGAACTTATGCGTTCAGCTGGGAGGGACGGCACGAAGTTGTTTGCAGAGGTACATCCGTGGGTGAATTGGGAGGGCATGCTCGAGGGATGTCTGATAGGGATGGCTATTGAGGAACCGGAAGTGAAGCCAAATAGCAATATAGTGACGGGCGATGGGATGGAGGATATGGATTGAAGCATTTCTCGCCTTGTTTAGTTGATGTTATAGAAGCCGGAAATATGCCGACAGTCTCGTATATGATACCCAGAGGTCAGAAAAGAGGCCAATGAAAACTATAGAGTAGATATGGCGCAAGCCCCCTAGAGTCGGATCTCTGCGGCATTCATGGAGAAGAACTCAAATTGTCTAGACAGCCGTCAAACACTGAAACCAATTGTCCTCACTTAGGTCACGGAATGAGTCTAATTCTCCAGTCGAACCCCGGACATTAACGTTGATTCTTTTTCCCCGAGTCTAAGAATTAGTTTGATTGTTTGTTAAATGGTAGGAGAATCCGGTCACCGGGTTTACGCCATATCCACCATATCCGCCCTCATCGATTTCTACATTAAAATCATTGCGACGGTGAGCATAGTGTTATGACTATGCGCCGTTCAAGCTATCGGTATTCGTCGCAATAAAAATCGTGGTCAACGTCTCCTCCTTCTAGCGCCAAACCTCATATCATCATCACTATCATCAGCCACAGCAAGAGCCTGTTTTGCACTCTTGGGAGGACCAGGTCTCGCCAGGGGTTCTGCTGCTCTCTTGCGGGTCGGTTGGGCAGGTGTTTCTGGTCCCGATACTATTTCTGGCTGGGTCTCCCTTTCAGTTTCCTTGTCCTTCTCCATTTCATCCTCATTATCTCTCGCCTTGGCCTTTCCTTTCTTCTTGCTTCTGTTGTTCCGTTGGCTGTCAGGTCCAACTTCTCTAATATCCTCACCCCAGTACTCATCGCCGATGCCGAAGTCTTTCTTCTTGACCACCTCGAGTGACACGATGACACGGTCATAAAGTCGTTCAGGGTCTGCTCCTCGGCGTCGGAACTTCTTGAAATTCCTTCGGCCATTCCATCTATTATCCCATCGTTCGCTTTCATCGGCTTGTGCTACTGGCCGAATGACCAAATCTGGCCGTCCAACTGGGAGCCTGATAATCTCGATCCTTTTGCGAACCTCGTCAACATCCACATCCACAGGGTTTCCTTGAGCTTCGCGTTCGATCTTACTAGCATCCCCTGCTTCTTCTCGGCGAGCTTGCAAAGCTTCTTCGAGATTGATTTCCTTGATGGTCTTCTTTCTTCGCTTAGGAGAAGGGGATTTTTCTTTAGGCGGTGGCTGTGGCGTCGGCGGTGCTGGCGTTTCTTCTCCTCGTTCACGTCGAGCAGCGGCCGCTTCCAGACGCTGCCTCTTCAATCTCGCAGCATTTGGAGCTAGTGTGTCCATGGCCTCATCTTCATCTATAGGTGTAGCTTGTCTCTTTCGACCAGTTCGTGTTTGCGTTCTTGGTGGTTCTGACGCCTCTCTCATGTGATCCATGTGTGTATCTGGTTCTTGCTGAGACACGAAAAGCGACTGAGACTCAACAACGCGGGATGGATCTACAACCATCGATTCAGCTTCGGGTATTGAATTGAGGTTCGTGGGGGTTTCAAAATCATCGTCGTCAAACCCTTTAAACCGAGGTACTGCTGTACGTCGAGATCTGCCTCTTCGAGTTGGCTCGGTAGGTGTTTGTTGTGTCGGCGCTGGGGTAGATTCCTGTTGTGAGATTTGCGCAGTCTGTTTATGGGTAGAATCTAGATCTGTCAGCTTTTATTCGACATATCTCTGCTAGATGACTTACCAGACATGGAAGATGGTAAGTTATCAGATAGATCCGGCTCTAAAGGTCTTCGCAAGACGCTTGCATCATTGCCTAGAATAGCATCGAGAAATTCGCGTTGTTCAATTAATCGATGGTCCAAGGAGAGCGCGACATCGATATTGAATTGCGCAAACCATTCGCACTCAGAGTCCGATCCTTTTGTTGGATTCCACTTGACAACCACGACTCCTCTTCCCTCACTGCCGTCTTCAAACTCCCCGAGACCCTTCTCACCAGCTACACCCTTGACATAATGTAGAAAGTCTTGTACAGATGTGCGGTTTGCTTCAACCTCGCGAAACAGAGCCTTGCCTTTGCCAGCTGTGATGGGCGCAAGTAAATTCTCAAACTGCCGTTTGTTGTAGAAAATGAACGTGTAACCGTCGAACATATTCTGCCGAAGGGAGTCTGGTGCATAGGCAGAGTTGTCTCGTTGAGTAGGCTCATCGCCCCTGGGAGGAAGGTATTCTAGCGCTTCCGGGAAGAGGCCAAAGTCCTGTACCAAGGGTGCCTCTCCTTGCTCATTAGGAGTGGCAACATCCACAATGGCCTTAAGAAAGGGCTCATGATTGACTATGTATTTACCGTCTATTAGAGCAAGGAGGCCTTTTGACGTATTTCGCTTCTTCGCTACAACATGGGTGGTATTCGCGCGTTCGTAGTCTGTCAGAATCTCTATGTCAAGGGGGTTAAACGTTTCGAATAGAGGAATCAGGGGCTCCGACTTCAGCTCCTTGCCGCTAAAGGAGAAGGATAGGCAGATAGGGACCCAGGTGAAGCTATTGGCAATCAGCAAAAGCGCGCTGGATAGGGAGAAAAGGCATACAAGAAGCGGTACTTATAGCGGCCCATGGTGACCTCATTGTCGTCATTAGCGAGGACATGGCTCTGACCCCTGATCTGTAAGCCATTGACAATAGTGCCAATCTTGGTCTCTCGGTCTGTAAGAGTGACCTGGGAGCGAGAGGGGGCGGTGGGAGAGGCTTCCACCTTGACAGTGAGATGCTGGCGTGATATGGTCTTGTCAACAATGACAACTAGGTCCTTTGCTGCCGTCCTTCCGAATAGGAAGGTCTTGCCTGGTCGTAACCAGAGGCTTTTGCCTCCAAAGATGTCGCTTTCGCACCTCAAAGTCCACATGGTAAATGTTGATGCGAATGAGAGGTCGCGTCGCAGGCAGATAAATGGAGTCGGTGCGCAGTCACGTAGTCACGTGATCAACAAAGGTGAGCCCTTGAATATCCTATTGTCTCTTAGCCAAGGACGCTCAGCTTAAATGTTCTATAAATGACTTTCCTGCTCTTCAACACGGGGCAAATTTAGCAAGAAACTAGCTAGATTTAAAAGAATAAGTGTTCCTGTATTAAATAGTCTAGCACTGACCACGAGTTTTCTACTTTCCAAAACTTCCCAATCTTCCTGTCGTCTCAAATTTTCAAATTAAGTCATTGGCCAGGATATCCCGAATTATCTACCCCTATTTTAAGAATAGACCAGACCTATCTTCCTATCGCATGATGGAGAATGAAGCTTATCCCCTAGCCGTTCACAAATAATCTGGTAGCCATTCCGGCGAGTAGGATCGTAACCTCAACACCGAGCCGTACACAAACCGAGTTTTCAGGTCTTCAAACATAGGACGGCCAGGCACAAGGAAGCGAAAGCGATCTGGAGATATAAAGCCAATACATCTACCGGCTGAGAAACGACTATTTGGTTTGCTGAGCTAATGATTTTAGCTATGTCCTGATATATATATATATATATATCCCAAAACGCCTCCATAGTAATATATTTCAATAGATTCATATGCAGCCCGATATCAACAAAAGAAACCCTGTACACGCTATAGAAATATATCAACCACGTGTCTTCTACCGCTTCTCGACCAACAAAACGTGCATCGCGATGTAAGCGAGGACAATGAAAGATGCTGCAAAGACTGCGAGGCTGACGACGTCGGGCCACAGGGCTTGGGTATCGAAGCCAAATGAGCTCAAAATTGAAGCGCCGGGCACCGTGATGTCGAGTCCATACTTGTGATCGGTGAGGGTGAGGAAAGTGACCTCGTTCACGATCAGGGCCTCGAAGCCGTAGTGGAATATCGACAGTGTCTGTAGCCAGAGGGCAGACTTGGGAATGGCGTTATGATTCAGGAGGAGACCTGCGAAAAGCAAGCTGAAGAGCATGACGAGACTTCCAATCAGATTTGCAACGCCGCTATCCTTGCAGACAATACCAATGAAGAGGCAAATTCCTGCTGCGGCCAGATTGAACAAGATCAAGACCAGGATGAATTTGAAGAAATGCTCAGCGTCAGGGACAAGCCCTGTCATAGGATAGATGATTGACCCCATGATGATCGGTGGAATGATCCGTAGTGGGACGATGTCGAATATTACTTTCGCGGCAAAATATGTGATGGGAGAGTAGTAACCATTGGCTCTTTCTCTGACAAACAGAAGTCTTTCGGAGGCGAAAACAGTCAAGCTGGACAGTGTGCTGAATCCAAATAGTGCCAGGACGAAGAAGAAAAGTCCAAGCCGGTTTTGGAACCCTGGGATATCATCTGTCAAGCCGTAGAATAAGAATCCGGAGAGAACTGCTAGGAGAATGGCGATAGCATAATGGGTAAGCATGAGCATCGGATTCCGGTAAAGGTTCCTCCATGTTCGTTGGGATAAGATGAGAAACTGTCTGGGGTAGCCAACCCTCGCATAGCCTCTGCCCATCGCTCCCGTATAATGGTTCCCATCGCCAACGGCACTGCCGTTCGCAGATCCATTCGCAGCTTCTGCATTCCTCTTGGCAGTGTTGGTATCATCGTGGACGCCTTTCGCAATCTCGGATTGAGAATATGCCGAGACGAGAGCATCTAGGTCGCTGCTCGCTGACGGAAGTAAATTATCGGGATCGTCCAGAATTTGCTGGGGAACTTGACCATGTTGTCGTTGAAGTCGGACCCATTGCTGTGAGTTCGTCACATTCGTATCTAAAGGCGTATCATCGGGTTGGGACCCTGGTGTTTCATGTCCGCTCTTCTTGCGAGTGTAAAGCTCCCTGTCTTGCTTGGTCTTCACAGAATCTCTCCGTTTCCCCTTTGGCCGTAGCGAATCTCCAGGGCTTCCGACGAGGCCTTCCTCTATGCTTCCTCCTGAGATACTAGCGATCGATTTCACGGCTCGCGTGCTGCTTGGTCCGACACTGGCACTACCGCTGCCGTTCAAACCTGGAAGTTCTTCCTCCGTTGGGGTATGTGGAACTTCAACATGCATTGTCAAGTCAACTAAGTAGTCCGCAATGTTGAAGCCTGGAGGACAGGAGTAGCCGATATGATCGAAATAATCCTGGCACTGCGAGAACTCTCCAGAATAGACAACTTTACCCTTAGCTAGAAGAAGAAGTCTGTCGAACAGAGCGACGATATTTGATCTTGGTTGATGGATGGTGAAGATGACTGTACGCTTGTAGGTCTTCGCGAGCGTGACTAGGCATTCAATAACGTTGAAGGCGTTGAAGGCATCAAGACCGCTGGTGGGTTCGTCGAGAAAGAGGATGCTTGGGCTAGTAACAAGCTCGCAGGCAATCCCGACTCTACGTTTCTCGCCCCCCGAAATGCCACGTCCCTTTCCTTCTTCGCTGCCGATAAGTGAGTCCTTGATTGCGAGAATACCAAGCTGTTTTTCAACCTCATGGACTCTCTGTTCCTTTGCTGCACGGCCCATATCGCGTGGAAGCCGCAGAAGGGCGCTCGTCATGATCGTTTCGTGGACAGTGAGAGTCGAGAGCATGGTGTCTTCCTGATCGACAAATCCAACGACATTCTTGTACACGGTGTCATTGACTTTTTCACCATTGACATAGAAGTCGCCTGCCACGGTACCACGCTTGTTCTTCCGGGCCAGGATGTCGAGGAAGCTGGTCTTGCCAGCTCCGGAAGCACCCAAGATGGCCATGATTTCCCCGGGTTGAGCTACGCCTTGGACTCCTGTCAAGATCTGCTTCCCATTCATGTGATAGGAGACATTCTCCCAGTATAAAGAAGCGGGTTTATGATCGGTCATGAGCTTAGAGCTCTCATCGTCAGAATCGTCCAAGTTGATCGGCCCATATCTAAATTGTCTTCTCGACAGATACCAGACAAGTAAGATGACCAGAACGACGAAAATGGAACAGCCGGCAATGACTCCAGCGATCAACGGGGTGTTGATCTTTTTGACTGGCCGCTCGAACCCAGGTACTTCGGTTTCGTACATACACTCCCCTGACCTGCAGTTGATGAATATACTGGCGTCTCCGAACATTGTTTTGATGAGTTCGTTCATTGCAGGTTCCTCAAACCTGCACTCATTGATACCATTGTCTTTTTCGATACAGTTGTATGATGCAGGACCGCGGATGGATTCGTCGAGAAAATCCGTGATATCAACCGATCCGTTCTCGCCACAGAGCATCCTATCAGGTATACACTTGCATGCAATATTCTTGCATTCATATTCCGTGCTATTTTGTTTGATATCGTGCGTGGCGCTCGAAGTACAATTGTGCAGGCTGCAGTAGAAAGATTCTTGTTGGTCAACCCAAACTAGAGCAAGTCAGTATCGAATCGCTGCTCGCATATCCCCAACTTACACTGAAAGTCGCATGTAGCCTCTTCCGCATTACAGGTAAAGGTGACTTGTGGTTTCCTGGGATCCAAGACGTCCACGATCTTCCTGTTCGTAACATCGCACATCTGGTAGTTCTCCTTGACCACTTCTCCGTTCTGGTAGCACACCCCACCCGTCTTGTCTGGCATCAGAGCATCACACGCCTTGTCGGTCTGGCACACGTTGCAGTTTATGCCTCCCCAGCCATCTTCGCAGGCGCATGTCGATCCTGCTCGCATCGGTCGGTCTTTTCCGTCTGCTAGAGAACCGCAGACTGGTTCGATCAGTATTGATTCGAGATGCCATTGTGAAGCGCATGGCGTAGGAATGCGATCGTACCTGGTTGTAAACAATCATCGCCACCGTATCCTGGGGGGCATGAACATTTCCCATTGAACTGATTACATGGGGCGTATTGTCCGCACTCGAAGGCTGGCAGAAGACAATTGAAACTGTAGAAAGATTAGTACGATAGCTCCTTGCTAAGACCTCGTGCCATGATTCGAGGGATGTCCGCAAATCCAGCCGACATTCAAGCTCAGTGTCTATAAATCCGTGATATAATCGCCTCTATTCTCCGAACTTCTTGCAGACAGCGAGCTCAAATATCTCGGCTCATCTCAGACAGCCGGCGGGGGGGAGAATTGCGACATCTTGGGAGAGGATCATACCATGGCGGGCAATTGTCCGGTCGGTCGTCCAGCAAGGCCAGTTGCGCGCGCGCCATGTCGATTTGTGAGTAGTTCGAATAAGCCAAGGTCTGTGGCAGTAGAAAGGCTGCCGCCACCGCAGCGAAGGCGGATATTCGTCCCATGGTGTTGGTGTTGTTGTTTGGAGATGTTGATGGGAACTCTCCCTATATCTCTCTGTCTCTCTCCCACGTTCAAGCAGGTTGCCTGGCTGTGCTGTCGTCTACGCCTCGGTCACACAACGAGGTCGGCGAACGGAGTAACATAACGCCGATACTCCGTACCCCGTACCTCTGTAACAGGACCGCCAGAAAATCAAATAAAATCACTGGTAACATGTAGAAGAATCCTTATCATTATTTACAGTCACCCCAGACATCCAAGTTGATTCTCCGTGATATTGCTGGATAACCGGGAATCGATATATTAAGTCACGTGATGTTGGGGGTCAACCCAGAGTCGAAATATGTCTTGTCACGTGATCATCACGACATCAACCCCACCATCGAAACCTGGGGGGCTCCATATATTCCGAACTCCTTATGACATCTAAGACGCCCTTCGATGGTCCAAAGAAGTATGTATGCACTGTCCATCGTCGACTCCTCTCACCTTTAGCTTGCTATAAAAGTCCCGTCTGCCCCTTCCACATCATCAAGGTCCTCTTCACCGGGACAGTCAAGTGATCAATCCGCTTTGGCATCCGAAACTCATAAATCCATCCACCATGGTGAAAATCGAGCCCTTCGAGGTTGAGCAGGTATACTAAGTCCCCCCTGTCTTTAGCTGTAAACAATCTAACTTCGCTCAGTGGATGGACCTCTATGAGACTACACCTGGAGTATTGAACATTGCAGAAACATGTGCCGCCTCCATCTCCGTCGATGACCTGGTAGCACTCTGCGAAGATTCAAATATCCCAGCCCCTCTAGACCTCTCCAAGAAGCTCACATATGGATCCATCCGAGGTTCTGACTCTCTCCGAGATCGATTGGCTGCTTTGTATTCCGCCAGGAGCCCTTCGCCGTTGAGCAAGGACAACGTCCTCATCACTCAAGGAGCAATCAACGCAAATTTCCTGCTTCTGTATACGTTAGTTGGGCCTGGGGATCATGTTGTCTGCACGCACCCTACATATCAGCAATTGTACTCAGTACCAGAAAGCCTTGGGGCCGAAGTCTCGTTGTGGAAGCTAAGGAAAGAGAAGAAATATGTTCCGGACCTCGATGACCTCAAGACTTTGGTGAAGGAGAACACAAAAATGATCATCATCAACAATCCCAACAACCCCACTGGTGCCACAACCCCAAAGTCTGTCCTTCAAGCCTTGGTCGAGTTCGCGAACGAGAAAGACATCATCATCCTGTCTGATGAAGTCTACCGGCCGCTCTTCCATAGCGTATCTCCCATGGACGCAGAATTCCCTCCATCCATCCTGAACTTGGGATATTCGAAGACAATAAGCACTGGGTCGATGTCGAAAGCATATTCTTTAGCCGGCATCCGTTGTGGCTGGATCGCCTCCAGAGATACTTCGATCATAGAGGCTATCGCCACCGCCAGGGACTACACCACAATCTCTGTGTCCCAACTCGACGACCAAGTAGCCTCATACGCCCTTTCAAACTCGGTGATGCACGCATTGCTAGGGCGTAACATGAAGCTGGCCAAGACGAACGTAGCGATTCTTGAGGACTTTATTGGAGAGAATAGCGGGATTTGTTCTTGGGTAAAGCCAACTGGAGGAACCACAGCATTAGTCAAGTTCGAGAATAGGAGCTCAGGGGCTGTAGACGACGTCCAATTCTGCAAAGACGTCCTCGAAAACACCAAAGTCATGTTCATCCCCGCATCCAAGTGCTTCGGCTCTGAATTTAAGGGCTATGTGCGTATAGGCTTTGTCTGCGAAACGCCGGTGTTGAAAGAGGCTCTTCAAGCTCTCGGCATGTATATAAGGAAGACACTTACTTAAAGGAACATCTTAGCCAAATATTCAACGAGGAAGAACCGTATCATCGATATGACTTTGGTGGCGGTCCAACAGTAACGTGACGGACTAGTTCTAATAGGAGGGGGCACGAACCAGACGGGGATACTGAGGCGGAGCTTACTTCGTATTGCCTGGTGGCGGGCCCACGGGTGGTTACTGTTGGTATGCGGTTGATCATCCGTGGTGCTGGCAAAGGGGTCGCCATTGTTGTTGTTGCTGGTGCTGGCGGAGTGGTCATCTCCATTATTGTTATGGTTGATGTTGGTGTTGCCGCTACTCTTCGTGTCTGAAATGGAGATATTTGAGATGGTAAGTGCAAGTGCAAGCCATTCCAGGAAGGAAGTCTCTCAAACCCTCCAGCCTCCGCTCATTCTCAGAACATCATATAGTCGATCACCAATTCCATGATGCCTAGGGCTTCTGGTGTGTAGCATCATTCCGAGCAGGATCTATCTCAGTTCCTGCGGTCCAAGCAGAGAGCCCACGTCACCATCTTACCTACAGTATGCTGGAAGAGCGCTTCAACTCCGCCTCCATGAGAAGTCCACACCCTGCCTCTCGCGCCTGTCCCCAAGACAAAACATCACCCTATGCTTCGACCCCCCTCTCTCGTCATTCGCTATGCTTTTCCAGTGTGAGAACCGAGGATCAAATTCCGTGTTCCACGCACGATGGGAGGATCGGCTGAATTCCCCCATGTGAAGACGAATACTTGGGCTCGATCTCCGCAGGTTGACCTGGAACTTGGCTAGGCCCTTTCGGCACGGACAGCGGATGGAAGTTGGGGCTCTTGAGATGGGAGGCACGCAGGTCCCGTACCGTCGTACGTCGTCGTCGGCGAGCTTCCCCCAGGCAAGGGGCTTCAAGTCCCTGGCGAGAGACCAAGACTGACTCCCCTCTGCCTGTACTGGAAGCTGCCGTGGTAGTAGTACGTACCAGAATAGGGGTACACATAGCGGAATAGTAGAAATGTAATCCGCCATCGGGCAACTTTGGCTGATTCTCGGTTCGGTGCGCCCCTATTTCTCTGCCACGGCAGGGGCTCGAAGCGAAGATCCTTGGCGCTATAGGGGAGCGATTGGATCCATCTCTTGGGGCAAGGAGTGACCACCGCACAGTACGTTTCTCAGAAGGGGAGGACGCGAAGCAGGATTTCCCACGCTCCTACAGTGCCGACGTAGTCCAGACCCAAAGATGAGATATCCTCCTCATGGGCTGACTGTACTGTCTTCTCGCAAGGCCGGGCCTCGCCCTGGGCTCTTTGTCCAGTCCCCCCCCGGTTCCCAAGTCGCTCGTGGCGGGTGCTGGAGACGACATCCAAACGACGAGCGTCCAGTCGAACTCCCCACGTGCTGCGCGACAAGCGAGCCCCCTGGCCCCCTGGCCAGCTGGCGCTGGTCACACAAGGTACCGCGAGCCTCTCGAAGGAGAATCGATGGGCAGTTCTAGCTGAAGGTCGCAGGGTTTCCGCATGGGCAGCTCACGAGTCAAGCCAGTCCTGCCCAAAGTGGCTTGCGAAGCCGTCGCCATGGGAGCTTGCCAGTCAGTCTCCGGGGCACGAGATTGGTGTCATGGGAAGGGAATCGAGTATGGAGCAGGAGGTATGGAATGTGAATGATGAGCGTCGGTCAAGAGAGAGTGTCTAGCAAATGCGCTTTCGAAGATCCACTCGTTTTGGAGGCAACGGACGTCAACGCTGCCACCACAACAACGCAATTATCACTGAACATGAGAAGCTCGGATTGTCTGACCTTTGCGTGGCCCAACTCGAAGATGGGGTGATATCCGTGTAACCATTGGTCCCGCCGTGCGACTGTTGGTGAGAGAAATGCAGGTCAGATGGGTGGAGAGAAGGGAGTCCGACCCTGTGAGCCGATTCCAAAGCCGCGTCGAACAGAGTTGATCGTTTCTGCGGCATGGATGGATACGTGATGCCGACAACTGTTTTGGATGAAGCGATCTTGTCCACAGGTTACACAGAAGGCACTCGACCGACTGGGCGTGCTTTGCGAGCCGCAGGTGGATGCAGGGACGGAGTACGTACAGTACCATACAGCACCTCTCAACTAAACGCCTCCCAGCGTCCCAGCCCTTTTGCTTGAAAGGGTTGTCATCTAACGCGATTTTACGGTCGTGGTAGTCAAATCTTACATGCGCCCCGCGTTTGGACTCGCACTGTACGGTACAGTATGGGCCAAGTGGGAATTTCCCCGTAGGATTCCGTCGTGCTCCTACAGGACGGAGGTACAGTCATGTTTCGCGGGTCTGGCATGTTGACACCCGAGAAATGGCGTGGTGATCATGGAAACGCTTGTGGCAATTGACGATGAAGGAGGGTTGCAACCATGGGTAACCTTATGTGGCTGACGGAGAAACCCATGGTCTCAGGAGACTCGTATGGTTACGGCTTAAACTCGTCTGATGCCGTAGAGACATCGCTAGTCCGCGCTTTTGATTGCCCTCGGCGTGTTCCTGTGACCAGCAAGAGCTCTTCTTTCGCGTGGTCTTCGGGAGGCCAAAAATAGTAGCAAATTGCGCCTTCTATCTCCATATGTTGATAAATTCATGCGATAAGCGAAGTTGGGACATAGGTCCGAGCGAGTTGTACTATAGTAGACTTACAACGTTGTAAGCTTAGGGAATCTTTTGATAGCAAGTTTAGGCTTGATGAAGTTGAGCTAAATTTACTTCAAGTTGGGAAGCAGCGTTGATCTAAATCTCCTTGGGAATAGAGATTGAATCTTAATATCCTCGGGTGTGATGCACAAACCCTCGAGCTTAATGATCTCGGGGGTAAAGGACACTCGATCGGCTTCTCCTTGCCGATGATGGAGAATTAATATAATGGTCCTAGAGCTGGTAAGAAAGTGGACGAAGATCTTTCCGTCTTCTCCTTCAATGCTCCGAGTGTTGATTCCTGAACCCCTTTCCCCATATTTTCCCGTGACTAACCACAATGACGCCTAAAATTCCACGTTCAACCCGAGGTATCGTCGCCACTCCAGAAACGCCACTTAGCCCCTAACCCGTCAAATACAATATGCTCAGAAATCTCCCTTTCTTATTATATCTCAACTCCCCAGCCCTCCCACTGGTGATTTTATATATATATATAAAATAAGATAAAAATAAAACCCCCCTTTCTTTCGGACACGTAGTTCTAGGTATCGCTGTCGTTGTTCGATAGATATGCCTCGTAATTGGGAGGCTGCTCGCCCCGCGAAAATATTGGTCGCGGTGGTGATAGTGGTATTGAGGCACTGAACGTCAAGGGCCCTTCGTTCCCTGTTGGGATCTGCTTCGTAGGGGATAGAGGTCTCGTGGTGTTGAAACGCAGTGGCTCGTTGTCATTTCGCCTTTCTGTCTGATCGATAGAGCTCCTCGTCGTCAGATTGATTTGATCGGACCGGGTGCTTAGAGCATATTCTTGTATGTAAATATTCCTCTTGGGTCCTCTTGAAACACTGTTCGTTGCGTAGCTATCTTCTGTGGAACGGCTAAATGGCAATGAATGAGCAATACGACGATTCAACCCTTTTGGCCAATGTCGCTTGAGAACTGAGTTGCGGTCACGTCAGTGGTTGACTCTAAACAGAAGTATATAGGTGGATACTAAGCACAAGCGCTCGAATCTATATCTTAGAAATCCTACTTACAAGCAGGTAGAACAAGTAAGCATGCAACGGTGAAACCTGTGTGGATCTCGATGAGTCTGGGAAAGTTAGAATAGCAACATACGTGATCATCATTACGTATTTAAACTTACGACCAAACGCTAACTTTAGTCAGCCACCAGGTGGTGTCTTTGGTCCGATACAAGTACGGAAACTCGACTAGTCGGACAATACTCGTAGCACAAGCACTGTGGACCCATTAGCACCCGTGGAACATGGCAAGGGAGCGTATTCCACTTACGCAAGCCCTAGGCAGAACACTGATATCACCCGAATCTTCTTCCATTTCCTGAGAGGAAGAGCCCAGACGGCTGGAATTGGCACAGTCAAGACGTAGATATCCGTGACCGCATTCACAACACCAGATGAATAGGCAGTGATCTTTCCGCTTCGGCATGTGCCATCCAGCCTTTTGTCCCAGGTCCTCGGGATTGGTTTGCACTGGAAAACCTGCAAGCAAAGCATAACGGTGTAAATAGCTGCAACGCCGACAATTCCACCATTCACAAACAATATAGTCTTTCTACTTGTCTTGAAAATTGTTCTGTAGAAAAACAAACAGGCTAGTTTGATGGTGGCCGCGAGGATAATGTAAATCCATATTCCAATCGCGAAGGGCTGTTACGTTGTGTAAACATCGAGGTCGAGGCCAGTGAAATGTTGCGACTTACTCGATAGACCGCCACGGTATGAGAGCGATCGGGATAGATGTCCCATAAGTGGCGTCCAAATCCTCTCGAATCAGCTGGATGAACGTTAGAAATGTCTTTTCCTAAAGAACCTAGTATTTCTCGCACCATAAAGATTGACACCAGAATATGCAACAGCTAAGCACTAAAATACAGGACACGGTTAGTTTCACATCAGCAGAGGTATGGCAAAATTCAAGTCAACCTACCCAGGCGGCCATACAGAGATCTGCGAATAGTTAGCAGTTGCCATACCAGGAGCAAAGATCTACGTACAATCGTCTACGCCAAGGCTGTTAACAATGAACTTTCTCGTGTAGAGACGTAATGATACACTGATCGTCACGACCGTGAGGCATACGGTATGTAAAGCAATGAGAGTCGTCGTTTGATTTACGGGATCGATGTAATTTGGCTTCGTCCCTGGTGGAGCACCCATCGACTCGGGAGTCCTCATTGTACCCATAGTTGGCTTATTGCTGAGGGGCGAAAGGTTTTCCTGTCGAATACTGTGATGACATCGTCCAGCAAGATCAAGCCCCCGGAGTAGCGAAGCTCCTAGACTGCCCGAATCATCCGAATCGTAACTCCTAATAGAGTTTTGAACGAGCTAGAAGTTGAGCTGTAGAGGTAGAGAATATCGAGACTCGGTCATGGAGAAGAGAACCCGGGAACTTGGGGAAATACTCAGAACCAATTGCCAAGGCATGACACTGTGCCGCACGGCGAAGGAGCTGGGGTATAAGCTCCTGCATGCTCAGAGGTACAGTACGTTATAAGCAGTGCGTGTAAGGGAGCGGGACTCGGGAGACAGGGCATATAGACAGGGTGACTTGAGCTTTTGAGAGATGGGAATTGCCCATCTTCATACTCATTGGTCTTTGAAGTTCTGCAGTATCCCAAATATCCAATGGGCCCGTGAGACTCAGACATCTTACGACAACGAGGCGCACGACCGTTGCAAGGGATCCGTTACTCCGATTTGCTGGTCTATCGGAATCCATCCGCATTATTCCAAGAGCAGGGCATTTCATGGATTCATCGAACGCGACTCTTCCACGGCTTCAAAATGCATGGGCAATCACGTGGGTAACTGGCATCCCAAGACTCCAAGTGGCCTTTGAGCAAGGAGAGAAGCAAGCAGTACTACGTACTCCGTAAAGAACGTCTTTCGCAACTCGTGGAGTCCCGGAGAGATTAAGCTCCTTGATACGGCCTGCAAGAGGAAGGCCCAACGCCATATTGACCTTGGCAGCATTTAGGCAGGCTCTTCCGGTTTCCGGTATGTAAGAATCGTCAAGGATGTAAGCTGAACAATCAAAGTTTGCGGCATCGCCCGTGAAGGATCATTCCAATGGCCCTATCATTCGGGTGATCATTCCCAGGATGTCGACATCGACCACATGGTGTCTGACTTGAGATGTAGTGCTGAACGCATGGCGAATTCAGTTTCAAGATCCTGAATGACACGACGTGTCTGGTAGTTGCTGGGACCACTCAGAGAATTTGATTCCATTTTGGGGAGGCTAGGCTGTGAGGGTGCGAAGCTCGTTTGTTGAAAGTCATTCAGGATTGGATTTGAGCTCGATACGGAGTACGTAGCACAGGAGGCACTATGTATCTTCAGCTCGGGTCATTTAGACAGCGCCTCCGCTACTAGTTGACTCCTGGGTGGGCTAGAGCACCTGCCAGTAAAGCCACCTTCATACATCGGGCAAGGGATTGTGATTTTCGGAGGTGTGTTAAACGTGTGATATAACAAGAAATCGACTCGTCAAGGAGAACTGCGCGGTGCTTGGATGAGATAAAAAGACAGCATGACGCTAGCGCAGGAATAAGATGTAGTCGCAATGTTAAGCTCGCAGTGACATTGCCAGATTGTCTTTAGTTTCCAAGGTCCTTTCCGCTTTGAATTGGTTGCACCATCTACTCTCATGATCAGCACGTCTCCTCGGCCGTCGAAGTACTGTAGATTAGATGAGAGCCCAACCTTTCAATCTGTCCCAGCTCCACGGTATCGCCGCCTCGCAAGTGACATGAACCCGTGTACAGCCAAACCTCCAACTTCCAAGGGAGGTGGCCCCCCCAGCCAAGCTCTCCAGAGTTTCCAATCCTTGGGACTCCCAGGTGAGCTGTGCACTCAGTGTGCGACGTGCGTTTCCCCCATGCAGAGAAGCTTATTTTAGAGCTCGTTTGCTAGAAGGAGAAGAATGTCCGGCATCCTCTTTCAAGTTTCCACGACTCGAGTCTCGAGGGGTTTCGGTGTGTTCTGAATTATTGCTGTCGAATGGAAATGCGAATGGGAGTGGGAATGCGACTACGACTGCGACTGCGACTGCGAATTCGGATGCTCGAGGGCGCGAGTCGACAGGAAGGGTGTTTGGATCCCTTGAACGTGTGGCAGAGATGGACAGACATTGGAAAATGCCGAGTTCGAAAATGTGTGATGATTCCGAATGATGAAGTGTCGAGAACTCGAGAGCCATCGGACCAGATAGAGCTCAGTTCGGGGACCTCGCATGCGAACCGGCCTTGGCATCTAGATCACATGACTTTAACCTTCCACAAAGTCAGATCACGTGAACATACGACGATTGGCGTGACGAGTTACGTACTCTCTTTATAACACGTGACCACTTTACACATCCGTTGGCCACACTAAAAAAAACGGATTAAGGTTCCTCCGCGGTCAAATTACTGTCATCCGATTGGTCACAATTCTCAGATGTTTCGAGCTTCTCATTAGTTATAAAAAGTGGATCACAGCTAGTAGACTCTACGCTTCCTATTAGATCAGGGATAGTTTCTACGCTTTCTATTAGTCGGCGTTTCCGCCTTTACAAGAGCCGTAAATCGGTAGAAGAGCCAATACCCTCTCAAAGCTCGCCCTCTAATAAAATCCGCGTTAAATATATATTCGAGTCGTAAATTACCTATTTTAATATTATTACAGAGCGTATATAGTAGACGATAGTAAAGGGGCTATATAATAGTCAAATATGTAGGTAATAGTGTATGTAATTTAAGCTTCTATAATTTAACAACACTATGGATTCCGAATATATTACGATTTTAGTACGTTCAAATAGCCTCATATAATAATAGTACACCCGCAGAAGCCTTAGGTTACTAGCGGTGTCGTAGTAATGTATAGTAGTAGTAGTAAAAACGTCTAAAAAATGTTTTCCTGAAAATGTAAGTTTAGACCGACCCTTTCGATCTCCGCGTTTAATATGTATTCTAGCTGTAAACCGCCGGTTTTCATATCATTTCAGAGCGTAGCGAACACAGGCCTCCACGGCAGTGGCCCCCCGGGAGGGGCTTTCGATAGCCTGCTACGCTTGACCTATCCATCCTAAAAGGGACAGATCAATAGCCCCCCGAAGCTACACACTCGCTGAAGCCAAAACTTCCATGAAGCGACACATCTGTTCCCCGCTTCTCTTCTCTCGACATCGGGCAGGTATCGATATTAGTTTTGTTTTGCGAAGTCCGTTGCGTGGCTGTATGTGTTTTGCATCACTAGGACGCAGGGGTCGGAGGAGTGAGAGGCAAGGAGAAGAGAGTAGAGGTTCGGGTTTTGACAATCAACTAACTCCCATATGCCGCCTGGTGACTTCTGGTCCTCCCTCTCATGCCACCGCCAGCCAGCATATGAAATAGGGACGCTCCTACGCGTCATTTTCATATCGCAAAGGGGGTCTCAAAGCGGATGAGATTCCCTGCCCGGGTTTCCTCCTTCTCGCGTAGGCGAAGCTGGTGGTGCCGTAAGCTATAACCCACAGAATCATTTGTTGGCTTTCAACCTCTCCGTTAAGCACTGGATTTAACTTGCCACTTGATCATTGACGCTATTTATCTTCACGTTAGACGAAAAGGGTCGACTGTGTTTCAACTAGAGGCAATCTCCCTATTGATTGTTAGAGCATATTATAACATCTGAAGGCTAAGTCTTAAGCGAGTGAGGTAAGAGCTTAGGTTAAATTTATACATACACCACTCTCTAATCCCTCTAGGCCTTATAAGGCAGTCCACGAGCGCTCTAGAATTCCTAGGAGGACGAACCTGAATATCCTGGAAACAATAAGAGAATAGCCCTTATTATCTTTCATCTAAAGAGATACCAGGTCAGATTCCTCGGACTAGTGCCTAGGTGAAGCTAGAGTATCGAAGCACCGCCTTATCGTTTCCAAATGTCTCCTTGCTGGCCTTGAACGTGATCACATCGCCTCCTACTCGGATGCAACCTTGCTATGGTCTTGTCAACAATCACGTACCAAATGGAGATCTGCAAGACCTTCAAATTGCGGCTGGTAGGATTGATCTGCTTGATGCGAACCCGTCGACTCTTCTAAGCTAGATTGTCGAGGGAACCACCCTAAGGGCAGCCAACGAAGAGGAGAGCGCACATATCAAACCGACGAACCTCCTTTCGAAGTTCGAACGGACGTCTTAAATTTTAAGCCCAACCCCTGGCAAGAAAGGGAGCAGATCGCGCCATCAAACCTACGGGGCCACAGGTTATCCTCCCTTACGCCTGTCTCTTCAATGCCCCCAGTCCTGTGGTAATCATAATGGTGATTAAGGGCGTCGTCTGCAAGATGTCATACCCACTGCCTCAAGACGGGCGGTTTCTGTAGACACCACCCGACTGCCCTCGTCACCGCCGTCGCTACGATCCCAAATTCCCCGGTCGCCCTAAGCTCCCTACCGTCGTCCCTTCACTCGCGCGCGACTAACCCCCTTGACTATCACTACCATATTACCAAATCCTCAGACTGCCAGCTAACTTCGTGTATTTCATCAGAGCGAGCTTAAGAAGCGCGCAAACAAGCCGACAATGATGGCGAAGACAACGAAGACCATGTCGATTGCCCATCACTTGAGAAACGATGAATAACCATCAGGCGCGGGTGAATAATTAGATAATCTCGCTCAGCGAGTCTGATGGTCGTGGTCCTGAAAATCTTCAGTATGCAAGTGTGCCTAGTGAACAACTCAAGGGACCAAAGGCTTACCAACGCCATCTTTTCTCGGCAAGACAATCCCTTCGAAGATATGATTGTCCCACGATGTGACAGGCACCAAACTCGAATGTCCTTCAAATCCCAGGACACTAAACAGCCCAGGGAAAGAGAAGGACCAGTGCTTGTGCGGCAAAACACATAATCGACTAGGACTACCGCAGAAGCCTCGACAGCGAACTCACTCACGCTGAGTCCCACCACTGCATTCTACTGCTCACTCTCCTACATCTCCTCGATCCAAATCGATTTCCCGTTCTGAATTCTTGCTTCAAAGGTTGTACGATTCTGACTGTTCGTGTGAGGGGATGTTCCACGTCCTATTTATATGCCAGTAATTGTCTACGTCAAGAATCAACCGCATGATACAGCAGCAAACAGGTCGTGGCACGGGCGGTGTTCATGGAATGTCTGCAGGGGGTTTCAATGACGGACGAGGACTATATGGCGACGGAACTTATCGGTGGTTCGATGGAAAGCTGGTGAGAGGTTGGTAGGTAATGACGGATCGTTTGGAAGAAGGTTCATCGTGTATTGCGTCGTGGCTATGCGCGGGAGGTGTGCGTCTTTGAGTTCTCTATTCCATGGTTAGGCAATAAACACTCCGGAACAACACAGCCTCAGCTAACCTGAGTCCTTGATGACCCCGTGTTTATGCAGAATCAAGTGTGTTGTTTGACATGAGATCAACCAGCTCAGCTCTCGTCAAAGGCAGCTCAGCCGACCTTGTCTGATTTGACATCAAATGTGGAAGGAGAGGTCATGAAGTCGACCCTCGTAACATCGAAGTACGCCGGTATCGACTAGAACCTGGAATTCTTGCCTGAATGATTCAGCCAGCATGTCGCTCACTGGGGACGCAGCAGTAACTATCCAATCTTGGAAGAAGAATCCTTGAGGAGTGTTCCGTCCACTGGCGGTAATTGACCACTCGTGGCCTTTGGGACGTCCTTCAAGTCATGAAACAATGGCATCGCCAGGTTCCTAAAGCTATAGGGACGATAGAGCAGCTAAAGCTTGAATTTATCTTGCCTAGCGATAGGATAGTTACTCGCCATTTAATATGCGAGTCATAAAATGCTATACTCCGTATATGCCTCACATCCACCGGGTTGCATCTGACGGCAATAAGGGCATATGCTCCGTATACAGTTCGCATCTACTGCAACACACCATCCCGTCAATTCGGTCTCGCCGGGAGATCCAACGTGGCACATAGTACATATACTATGCATCACGGTTCCGTCTCACCGTCGTACGAAGCGAGCAAGTAAAATTGACAAGCCTCTTAATCCAGCAACTTGGGCTTTGGGAACCATACTTCAACAACGCACAGGGGCAAATAAAGATTAAATGACACCACACGATTTAACCAATAGGAGACCAAAAGGAGGTATCCTGACTAGGTGATCAGACAGACCACTCAGATTTTCGACAGTATTCGGAATCGCCTAACATTTATTACGCCCTGTTCGACGTAGGTTGTACACTCCCGCACGTACCAAACACACACACCAAAAGAAAACACATTACATGTGGCGTAATACGAGCAGGGTGGCAACTGGCTTGCTGCCGGGATGCTGGAGCGGGTAAGTGGACTTTTGTGCAACGATGGACTGTGTAGGACATCTGTCGCAAAAAGGGAACTTTGCCATTAAGGCTGAGCAAAAAGCCATGCCAATATAGCATTGTGGGGACAACGAAAGATAATTTTAGGAGAAGCCGTCGTGCTAGGACTTCTAGACAGCCAAGAAGGGTATCCTTCGGATGGGTCGAGGAATACAAAGACTCGGCAAAGGAAATAAACACGAACACAGCAGGGTCCGTAGAAGAAACAGACCGTGCCATGGTCGTGAGAAGTCGACACCAACTGAGAGTAGCCCGCAACATTTCGCGGGAACTTGGTTGCGATTGTTGAGGGCCACGAATTGCTTGATGGGCTGAATGTTCGTGCCTTGTAATCGGGAGGCAAAGAAAAATCGATCTCGGAGAATTGGGAAGTGATGTGGCCCGTGAGGGGGTGAAAATCAATGTAGCCGGTGAGGGATGGGTACGGCTTCAGAATGGAGGACGTGGCCCCTCCCAAGCGTGCTCGCTCCTAGGAAATATAGAGTTGAAAGCAGCGAAAGGTGGAAAGATGAATACTGCGTCAAGTTCTATTGATGTACACTTGTTCTTGCCCACCACCGAAAAGCGCCCTGTAAGCAATCCGCCAAATGGAGGAAAATGTGGCATGCCATTACTCGCTGACTGAGTCACCGCCCAGGGCACGAACGGCATCCGCAAGCTCTCCGAGAGTATTCTTATCTCTCGGAATGGTATGACCCTTGCCGTGATCGAACAGAACAGCGTTGTCTTGGTCGCAAATGTTGAAAAGAGCCATGGCGCCAGCGAGGTAAGGATCGTCGGCCCCAACACAGTGGAGGGTTGGAATGTCGATGGCGTCCTCAGTCGTGTCCATCAAGATCAGATCGTTTGTCTCGCCATCCACGGGTGGCCAGCCAGCAAAGAAAACCGCTCGTTTGATTTGCCGTGGCCTTCCCTCGGTTTTGAATCTGCGCGCTTCATCCATGATGAGACATCCGGCAGCGACAGTGCCTTCGCTGTAAGCACAAATTCCGTCGAAGGGTCCATGCTCCTCCATAGTGCGATAGATAGCATCTAGAGCATTTCTGATATTCTGTCGAATGCTGCTATCACCATGAGGCATCAACTCTCGCAGGACCGCCTCGGGATTTTCACCTTCTGGAAAGTCCCGGACTCGTTCAAGAACATTATTTTGCTGGATCCCATCGTACTCAAAGAACTTGTAGAATGGTCCACCCCCAAAGTAGTCGGCGAAGCCTTCTGGGGCGGTGGTTTCAATCTGTCCCTGGGTAAAGAAGAAGTTGGCACTGTCGTCGGAGGTGAGCTCGTGGCAGAACGGTGCTGTGACATCATCAGAAATCGACCCCGAGGAGACCTCACTCTTGAACCTCATACCTAGTTGGACTTCAAAATTCTATACCCGTTGGTTAGGACTGGGACTCGATGTCTGGAGAAAGGATCGAAGACGAAGCTGAACATACCTTGGCACTTCCAAAGGCACCTGGAAGGCACAGAAACCTCATCTTGCCCTTATAATTGACTATGTCGCACGATGAAGAGGGAGAGATAAGCCGGCAGGTAGGAACAAAGTTGCGTTTGAATATGTAGCAGCTCACAACGTTCGTCACACGAGGGATCTCAGGATGGGCCAATTCTTAAGGGACTGACTAACGGGCCCCAACGGAATGCCTCTAATGACTTAGGTTAAAACATCTAGCTGGGAGTCCCTGACGCCGTCCCTGACGTCGTCTCTGACGTCGTCTCTGGAAATACGAAGTAGTCGTGATGCTACTCCGACGAAGGCCCTATCGTGCCACAGGCATCTTCCTAGGGGGGGCGACGGCTCAGCCGGTGTCTATATTCGTGGGGACCTCCCCTCTCGGGATGGGAGATCTGCTAATGGAGATAGAACGTGCTGCTGTGCGAACCATCTCGTGATTGCTAGGGCGTGTAGCGCCGGCATTGAACGCAAGGGGATGGGATGGAGAGCGGACGGGTCTGGGCGGTCGGGGGTGGTCGAGATGGATCGAGGCGGGTCTCGAAACGGTTTGGGTGTTATCGCGAATCATCGGTCCACATGCTAAAACGTCCAGCTGAATGCTCTCTGGCCGAGTGTCGACGGTCGAGGGAATGGATGCACAGGTCCATGGTGCATCCTTTGTCGCATCCCCAGGTAGCACCGTGACGGCGGTGATTGCAGCATCCCAGCTCGTATATCTCCCGCAGCTGCCACGGGCAATTCGCCAGAAGAAGGGATCTCGCACGAAGAGAGTGAAGAGTTGTTGATGGAGTGGAGAGTGATTGATGGAGTGGAGAAGGTTGTGGAGAGTTGTTGTGTGGGAGGCCAGGGATGGCCACGAGACAACTCGTGCCTCGGGCCATAAGGCAATAAGCTTACGTATTAGGTAAGGAAGAGGTGAGACGATGATTCGCTTGGGCTGCTTTGGTCTGGAGCCGAGGTTGCGCTAGCGAGCCGACCTCCCTGACATGATCCGACTGAATGCCTCAGGCAGGAATACGATCTCCAGGCTGGGTATTCCGAAGTTCTCCATCACTTACCTCGCCCTAATTAAATGTAACTGTTCCAGGGCTGCACGTGCCAACTTGCTATCATATTCTGTCTGTGCCAGCCTGGCCAGTTACATTTAATTAGGGGGGGGGGGAGTACGGTACTCCGTAGTAAACATCTTCACCTCCACCTCAGCTCCACCTCACAACAACACCATCTCCACCCACAACACCTCATATAACACCCGCCTTACAACACCTCACAACACCTCACAGCACCCACCTCACAACGCCACCTACATCCCATAGCACCCACCTTCCCTAGATCCCCTTTGATCCCCTTATCTCTTATCAATCCGTGAGACTCGACGAGCTTCGTTCGGCCTCATTCCCTCAGACCAATCTATCAACCCCCCCTTACCATCTCTTGTGACGTGGGATTCATACCTGTGCTCTCGTTCTATCCGTTCTGTGCAGTCCCTTCTGTACAGAACACCTACCTGAGCGACCTTCGATCATGCAGGTACACACTCTCAATATTTTCCATGCTGATCGATACGCCACTCGGCTTTTCTTGCTCGGCTTTTCTCGCTTGGCTTGTCCTGCTCGTCATCACCCGGTGATTCTACTGTACTGTAATCCTCGAGCTCCTTCGTTAGGAAAGCCGGCTCCAAGGCTACCTTGACTATCTCTTGGCTAGCAAGTGAGTGAGTTGTTGCTTCATGCATCCGTAGTGGAAACGCTACTCTCCCCCTACTGCACCCGTTCTACTGTGGTCCCCAGTACAACAAGTGGGCGAACACTTCAAATCGAGCCTGTCGTTGTCCTAGCTGTTCTTCTCTCGTTCCTCCTTCGTTCCTCACTCATCACTAGCCTAGGTTCTAGGGGATATCCTCGTCCCCCTAGGTTCTCAACAAACCTTGAACCTCCAATAGCAAATCCTGCTACCTTAGTAGGTCTCCATAGTAGTCGCCATAGTAGTTGGAGGTGATCTAGTCGATCATGGGTAGATCAATTATATATTTAAGGCATCTCCCCTTCTCCCTTCTCCCTTTTCCCTTTCCCTGTCCCTTTCCCTTTTCCCTTTCCTTTTTCCCTTTCCCTTTTCCCTTTCCCTTTTCCCCTGTCCCAACCTTATCAAGCTGTCCCTGTTACATCAGCCTCGTCGCCGAGCAAAAAATACTATCACACATTACATACCACACTTGCACATGCCATCAACAGCGTCTTATCTCTCCCCCCTGACACCCCAATAAGTATCGTTACTGTGGATACCTCTCCTTTCTGCAACATTTACTTGTCAACTGCCTGATCTAGGCCTTGGAGCCGTCTTGGGATCACGAGGTATCTGGATTCCAGCTCCTGAGGACATCTTCACAATTGGAACCCTTGTGCTCAGGACTAGTATACAAAAGATCGCATGAGAAGCCCCGTCTCTAGGTGTGAGCACCCTTGTTACCCTATTTATCCGCGATATCTGATAGTCTCATAAAGATTGGTTACCGCGGTCGTCTGAATAGCAAGGCAGCTTCAAATCATAGCTCAACATGGCTCCTTCTGCTATACCCGTGAACGGTGATAGCCACGGGGCTCCTCCAGACCAATCCACAGGTGGAACGAGTGGCTATAGCGATGCAGTCCCTATTACGAACCACCGTCACGCAAATGGAAATAGCAATGCGCCAACTGATTCGAATGGAGGCGACACGAATGTGGCCAACTCAAATCCAATAGCCATTGTTGGTATGGGCTGTCGATTGCCAGGTGGTGTGACAAGTCCAGAAGAGTTTTGGGAGCTGTGTTCCCGTGCACGAAGTGGCTGGTCGTCTATACCAAAAGAGCGCTTCAACCACGAGACCTTCCATCACCCAAACCCAGACAAAGTGGGGTGCTACAATCCAAGCGGTGCACATTTCTTGACCGAAGATGTCGGTCTATTCGACGCTCCGTTCTTCAATCTCACCGAAAAGGAGGCAACCTCCCTCGATCCCCAGCAACGACTCTTACTCGAATGCACGTACGAGGCGTTGGAGAATGGTGGGATCACGAAAAAGAACATCGAGGGAAAAAATGTCGGTGTCTACGTTGGGGGCTCGTTCGCTGATTATGAGTTACGAAATTGCAGAGATACAGACACTGCGCCGATGTATCAAGCCACTGGATGCGCTGCCTCTTTACTGGCAAATAGGCTATCCTATTACTTTGGCTTGACTGGACCTTCCTTCACTTGCGACACTGCTTGCTCCTCAAGCCTGACAGCTCTACACCTGGCCTGCCAGAGCTTGCAAAATGGCGAGTCGAGCCAAGCGATTGTAGCGAGTTGTCACTTGAACATTCTACCGGATTACTTCATCACCATGTCTATGCAGAGGTCAGTCACATGCCCGAATTTAAATGCTTGAAGCTGACAATAGACGTGGCAGCCTTTTCTCTGACGAAGGGAAGTCTTATGCATTTGATCACCGTGGAAGCGGCTTCGGTAGGGGAGAAGGTGTTGGTTGTGTGGTGCTAAAACCATTAGTCCAAGCCATCAAGGATGGAGATGCGATTCGCGCTGTCATCAAGGGGACTGGGATTAACCAAGATGGCAGAACAAAAGGTATCACAATGCCTAGCGGTGTAGCTCAGGTTAATCTGATGCGGTCAACCTACCAGAAAGCTGGACTGGATCCTGCAGAAGTTGGATATGGTATGCTTTCCCTCGGCCCTTTTTTGGGGGGCATTTCGTCTTTCTATAGCAATATGCTTACTGTCGATAGTTGAGGCGCACGGTACTGGCACAAAGGTTGGTGACCCAATTGAAGCAACGGCCCTGCACGAAGTTTTTGGTCAAGGACGCACCAAGAAACTGCCACTCTTCGTTGGCTCTGTGAAGTCCAACATTGGACATTTGGAAGGCGCTTCAGGCGTTGTCTCTCTAATCAAAACTGCTATGATTCTCGAGAAAGGGTTCATTCTTCCCAATGCTGGATTTGAGAAACCAAATCCCAAAATTCCATTGGATGAATGGGGCATGAAAGTTCCAAATTCTCAGCGTCCTTGGCCTCGAGGCAAGAAATATGCTAGGTAGGTGACCCGAATTCCTTGTACCATTTTGAGAGTTAACGGAAATGTAGTATCAACAACTTCGGCTTTGGAGGTGGTAACGCACACGCGATTTTGGGTCGTACTCCTGCATCCCCGAGGCCCAACATTGGCGGGACAAACGATTCCCTTGCTACAGGCACAAAAGCTCCAGCAAAAAGAATATTCGTTCTCTCTGCCAACGATAAAACTGCCCTGGAGAATCAAATGAACGCTGTTACAATTTACCTTGAGCAGCGGCCCGAGGTATTCCAAAACTCTTTATTGCCAAACTTGGCATACACCTTGGGCCAGCGCCGATCCACTCTATCATACAAGTTGGCTATTCCTGCACGTTCATCTGCTGAACTAATCCCTGCTCTTGCCTCCTCGAGTGTAACGCAGTTCCGATCGATGACTGAACCAAGACTCGGCTTCATTTTTACTGGTCAAGGTGCCCAATGGCACGCCATGGGCAAGGAGCTCTTAGATGCATATCCCGTCTTTGCCTCGACCATAGAACGGATTGACCGATGCTTGTCGGAGCTTGGTGCTACATTTTCCCTGCTTGGTAAGAACTCATAGCTACTTTCTTGGAGATACAGCCAGCTTACAAAGACCAGATGAACTGTCAAAAGATGCCAAATCTTCCCAAGTCTCAGATGCTCACATCAGTCAGCCGGCTTGTACTGCTGTCCAGCTAGCTCTTACCGACCTCTTCAAGTCATGGGGCGTAAAGCCTGTGGCAGTAGCAGGCCACTCCTCCGGTGAGATCGGAGCAGCCTATGCGACTGGGGCTCTGTCTCTGGAAGATTGCGTCGCAATTGCGTACTTTAGAGGGCAATCAATTCTTGCTCTCAAGGCGCAGTTCCCAGAAGCCAAAGGCGCTATGATGGCCGTGGGTGGTTCTGCTGATGATGTCAGACCTCTTCTGGATTTGTTAAAAGAAGGTCGAGTCGCAGTTGCTTGCATCAACAGTCCATCGAGTATTACAGCCTCTGGTGATGAAAAAGCGATTCAAGAACTACAAGATATGATTGAAGCCAAGCAAATGTTCAACCGTAAGCTGCGAGTGGACACGGCTTATCATTCTCACCACATGGAGCTCGTGGCTGATCAATACCGCGAAAACATCAAGAATTTAAAGTCCAAAGAGACCTCAGGCGTTGTCTTCCATTCATCTCTACTGGGTCATACGGTTGGTACTGGAGAGCTGGGTCCAGACTACTGGGCCAGGAATTTGACCTCGCCAGTACGCTTTTCAGAAGCAGTACAGAGCATGTGCCAATCCACAGATGATCCGTCTACTCCCGGGGTGGACTATATTGTCGAGCTTGGTCCTCACGCGGCTCTTGAAGGTCCAGTCAAACAGATTCTGAAGTCAATTGGTAGCAATGCCGTCAAGATACCATACGGATCTGCCCTTCTTAGAAACAAAGACGCGGTCGACACTACATTGGAGCTTGCAGCTACACTCTTCAGGAAGGGAGCGCCAATCGAATTTGGCGCGGTCAACTTCCCCATCCCCGGAACCAAAGCTCCTGTTGTCTTGACAAATTTGCCTAAATACAGTTGGAACCACTCAAAGAGATACTGGCACGAATCTAGAATCGCACAAAACCATGTTGACCGCCAATTCGCTCGCAATGATCTCGTCGGGAATCTTGCAAACTACTCCAATGATCTGGAACCTACGTGGAGGAATATCCTGCGTGCTGACGATCAACCCTGGGTGAGACATCACAAGATGCAATCCATGACTGTCTACCCCATGGCAGGATACATCGCCATGGCAATGGAGGCCGCAGCTCAGAGAGCTGTGATGCGAAGTGTCTCTTTTGACAAGTTCGAAATCCGTGAGTTCACAGTTAGTCGGCCATTGGTCATCCACGAGGGAGCCGATGTTGAGGTTAATGTGACACTCCGAGCTCATGCTGAAGGAACACGCTCATCGTCAGATTCTTGGGACGAGTTCAAAATCTTCTCGTGGGCGAAAGACCGAAGCTGGATCGAACATTGCCGTGGTCTCATTTCTGTTCAGAAGGGCACCGAGAGCAATGTTGTCAACGGTGCTCAGCTAATGCTTGAGCAGAAGAAAGAATTGACACAGCGAATGGCCAGCATCACAGAAGCTTCGACAACGGATGTCCTTCCCTCGAATATGTATGAGGTACTCACGGCTGCGGGTGCAGGCTACGGTGAGACTTTCCAAGGCTTGGAGAACTGCAAAGCTAGTGGTAACTATGCTGTTGCTGATCTCATTGTTCCCAACACGGCAGCTGTGATGCCTCATGGACACGAGCCAGATATGATCATTCATCCTGCATTCTTAGATCAATTCATTCAGATCGTGTGGCCAATATTTGGTGCTGGTCGACCAGAGGGGCTTAATGTCTTGTACATGCCATCATTCGTCCAGAGCATATCGATATCTACTGGTCTCACACGAACAAGCGGTAATCGTTTGAGAGTGTTTGGTAGTGGAAACCCGACACCGGAGCGTCCTTCGCCCACAAAACTCGACCTCTTTGCTACGGCATTAGACGGGGGGGATGCATTGATACGGATGGAAGGACTGGTGATGACTCCCGTCTTTGATGGCTCAAATGACACAGGCGTTACAGTGAGCCGTGAGCTTTGCTACAAAATGGAGTGGGAATTGGCTACGGCAAAGGCCGAGACAACCTCAGCTGAAGCCGATGCTCCTTCAATCGAGGCCGACACTACTCCAATAACATTCGAATCGGATGTAGCTATCATCTGTGATGAAACGTCACAGCAAGATCTCTTGTCCGAGATTGTGGCCTCGATCTCGGCCCTGATATTAAAGGCCCCGGTAATTGGATCTTTGGGCTCGGTTGATATTGAAGGCAAGACTTGCATTGTTCTTGCCGAGCTTGAGAAACCTTTCGTCTCGAGCCTTGATCTCCCAACCTTCGAAGGCATGCAAAAGATGATAAGATCAGCTGCTGGTGTGCTTTGGGCGGTCCGAGGAGCCTACACCTCGTCTGAGAACCCGGATGCCCAGATGGTCGTCGGCATGGCTCGCAGCATTCGATCAGAGACTCTATTTAAAATTGCCACTTTAGATCTTGGCACGTCACCTCAGCTCGACACCAATGGCACTGCTAGCAAGATTCTGGAAGTCTTTAAGACGACCTTTGGATCTAACGCGCCAAGGGTCGGCCTTGATATGGAGTATCAAGAGCGCAATGGTGAGCTGCTCGTTCCACGTGTTGTCGAGGACGGTGGCATGAACATGTTCGTCCATCAGGAGAATCACTCCTCAGCCGTTCCGGAGCTTCAACCTTTCGTTCAACCAGGGAGACCACTCAAGATTGCTATCGATACCCTCGGTGCTCTAGACACTCTCTACTTCGTGGACGATATTGTTGTTGGAACTCCACTTCCTGAGTATGAAGTTGAAATCGAAGTGAAGGCTACTAGCATGAACTTCAAGGACATTATGATATCCATGGGTCAACTTTCGAGCAAGTACATCGGTGTAGAGTGTGCAGGCGTGATAAGTGGCATTGGCGGCAAAGTGACAGGACTTGCGGTAGGCGACCGTGTCTGTGCTATGTCAGAAGGAGCCTATGCTACGTACACACGATGTCTAGGTACCAGTGTTCAAAAGATCTCTGACAACATGTCTTTCGAAGACGCATCAACGATACCAGTCATCTTCTGCACAGCATACTACTCGCTGTTTGATCTCGGTCGCATGGCCAAGGGCGAAACGGTCCTCATTCACGCCGCCGCTGGTGGCGTTGGTCAAGCTGCAATCATGCTGTGCAAAATGGCTGGAGTCGAAATATTCGCGACTGTGGGAAGTGTCGCTAAGAAGGAGTTCTTGATGCGCCAATATGGGATCCTAGAAGATCACATCTTCTACAGTAGAAACACCTCTTTCGCCAAGGCAATCAAGCGGGCAACTAAAGGCCAGGGAGTTGATCTCGTCCTCAACTCTCTTGCTGGTGATGCCTTGAGGGAGACCTGGGACAGCCTTGCTCACTTCGGTCGATTTATTGAGATCGGGAAGCGTGATATTGTTAGCAATTCTCGTCTTGAGATGGCAAGATTTGAGCACAATGCTATGTTTGTAAGTGTTGACTTGACAGTCGTCGCTGCTGAGAGACCAAAGATTATGAAGCGACTGCTTTCAGACGTCTTTGCTTTGATGGAGAAGGGTGATATTAAGCCTATTTCGCCTATCACCGTATTCCTAATTGCCGACGTTGAGTCGGCTTTCAGGACGCTACAAGGTGGTAAGATCATGGGTAAGATTGTCATTATACCAGGAATTGAAGATCAGGTCAAGGTAAGAATGAAATGCCACTGGCGAGCAAACAAATGCTAACATATACAGACAATCCCTCGCAAGACTCCAAACAATTTGCTCAAGGCTGATGCTACTTATATCATCATTGGTGGGACTGGTGGCTTGGGCCGAAGCATGAGCAGATGGATGATGGACAAGGGCGCTCGAAGCATCGTCCTCTTATCCCGTAGCGGTAATGCAACTGGCAAAGTCTCAGAGCTCATTGAAGAGGCCGCGGCCCTCCACGCAAAGATCACAGTCCTTCCATGTGACGTTGCCGACAAGAGTCAAGTCCAGAAATTGTTCACGGAAGATATTTCAACCTTGCCACCTGTTCGAGGTGTCATCCATGCTGCGATGGTACTCAAAGACGTCCTATTTGAGAAGATGGAGTTCTCTCAATGGGACGATGTCGTGAAAGCCAAGGTCGCAGGAGCTTGGAACTTCCACAACGCTCTTCTCGACACCCCTCTCGACTTCTTCATCGCACTATCTTCTACTGCTGGTACAGTCGGCAATCGTGGCCAGGCAGCTTACGCTGCAGCGAACTGCTTTCTCAATGCCTTCGTGCAGCACCGTGTCCATCTCGGTCTGAAAGCATCCAGCATCGATCTCACAGCAGTAAGCGACGTCGGCTACCTCGCCGAGAATGCAGAACGACAGACTCAGGTTGCAGAGAACCTTGGAAGCGAGACGATTGCTGAAAGTGAAGTACTTGCACTCGTCGCTGCTGCTATCACTGGACGTATGGCGAAGGACTGCAACAGCCACTGCATCACCGGTCTCAAAGTTGGCACTCAAACTAATAAGCACTTCTGGATTGACGATACGAAGTTCAAGCACCTCAAAGAAGCCGCTCTCGCTGCACAAGCACAAGAGTCTTCATCATCCTCCAACAAAGTTGCTTCCCTCTCCTCTTCCCTCAAAGCATCGACCACCCAAGCGCAAGCTCTCGACCTCGTCGTCGAAGGCGTCATCACAAAAGTCTCCGCCGTCCTGATGATACCACGAGAGGAAATGGACCCTTCACGACCCATCGTCGTCTACGGCCTTGACTCCTTAGTCGCAATCGAGATCCGCAACTGGATCACTAGAGAGCTGGAAGCCAGTCTTCAAGTCCTCGAACTCCTCACTAGTAGCTCTATCCGTGCTTTGGGCGAGACGATCTTGGCTAAGAGCAAGCTTGTGGACTTCGGCAATGGAGACAAAATTAAAGAGCAGAAGACGGAACCCGCCAAGGCTGCTGTTGAGGTTCCGAAGGTTGTCGAGGAGGATAGAGTTGTCCCAACTGCTATTCCAACTCCAGTTACCGAATCTGAAGTGCCACTAGCATTAGCAGCCCCAGTCGACGAAGTCAAACCGACATCAGAGCCCGCTCAGATCGTGCGTGTCAAGGCTGCAGACCTGAAGATCGCAACTGCAGCCCTAGGCTCAAACGGCACATCACCAAGCGACTCAGGATGCGAGATGTCTGGATCGTCGTCACCTTTGGAGATCAGTCCTTCTTGAAAGTAACCAAGATTTGGTTTGATTATTTGTTTTCCTTGTTCAATTCGGAGGAAACTTGCTGGGGAATTATATACAGATTTGGATTTTCCTTTCGTCCTTTATTATTTTTCTGGGTAGTTGGTTGGTTTGTACTTGCGGACATGTTCCTGCCGTTATGTGTCATTTATCCTAGATGTCTCTCGTTTTGATGTCTACTAGACTCTATAATCACACATGCACATCTCAAAAACCCCCACCTATCAATCAAGGGCATCTCTTGGAAACGATACAGAAATCACATTCTCAGCATCCATCCTAACTATCCTCTATCCTCTCATGGCCCACCAAACGACTATCCACAACGGACACATTATCATCCCGCCCCCTGTGAACGTCGTCCATCTCATGCAAGCGATGTATTCTCGACCGGGATAATATTCCCTCCGCCGCCCGTTCGCCACTAAGTAGCAAAAGACTTGCTCATCTCGAACTACCTGTGTCTACGGAGGTACAGCCCATATGTTTTCGTATAGCACTAGTAGGGGGGGCTGCTCATCTCGCTTAGCCTAATAAGGCAGTAAAGCTTCTGAGGCCCAAAACACCAAAACACCAAAACATCTACCTCTATTCTATTCTATCTAATACTTTGTAAATCTACCATCTACGCCGATGATAGCCTGGCACCGAGCTTGCATACTATTAATAAGATCCCGAAACTCGTGGCTTCCTACTTTTTCCCACACGTAAGAATACTACGCCGTAGATGTTTTGGTGTTTTGGGTCTCAGAATTATCGGGCCGGCGGTGGTGTATTTTAGTCCGAATGGGACGTACCGCACGGCGATGAAGAGTAGAAGAGACTTGCTAGTGGCGGGGTTTGAGAGGTGGGAGCCGTGGGGGTTGTGGCCCAGGGGGGTGTATTTGAGTGGGACAAGGGTGTTGGAGGGGAGTGTGGAGAGTGGGGATGGAGGGAAGCAGAGGGAGATGTGGGCGGGGAGTGTGAGGCTGTTGGAATTGAAGAAGGGGGATACTGTGTTGGAGGAGTGGAGGTGAGGCGAGATGAGATGATGTGGTGAGAGTAGGACGTGCTGGATTCAAATTGAATTGAAATGAGATGCATGCAAGGAGTTTGCAGTAATGGCTCCTCAGGCGAAGTTTGGATATTTTGAATAGAAGGTATGAAAGTGAGGAGAAACAAGAACGCGGTGCTAGTAAAAAGAGAACTGACGGAGCGAACGAGACACCTGAGGCGAGGATTTCAACTGACATTTCGGTGCCTTACGAAGTAGAATACTTTGCCACCAACCGCTTACAGTAATATGGTAGTAAAAAGACTTGGCCATAAAGATCCAGTCCCTAAAATCTCACCTGATACAGAAGACTTGATAGAAACTCACGTACGTGATCCAGAAGACTCAAGAGCCCCCCTTGAGGTGGCACAAGTGATGGCGGGCGAAGACTCGCCTGATACAGAAGACTTGATAGAAACTCACTAATATGATGCTGAAGACTCAAGAGCCCCTTTTGTGTTGGCATAGGCGACGACGGGCGAAGAAGATAGTGTGTGCTCCATGCAATCGACTATGAAGCTTTTCCAGCGCCTGCTTTCCTATGCATATTCTGCTTGATTCTCTTGCTGGATCATTCGGTTCCGGCCTCCACCCTTCACTAGAACCCGCCTTGTCCTCCCAAAACCAAATGTCGCTAAACTCGCCTGCAAACCAAACCCTCTGCACTCTACACCCATTGCCTGATCACCTCAACCTTCTGACAAGTTGGATTCTGTGGCTTGCCCTCACCCATTACCCACGCCAAGGTCTGGTACAAGTATCCATAGTAAGTTGTGCAGATATACCAACGGCAAAGCGGACCGCCGCTGTAGTTGGGCAATGGCTTGGTGTCATCTTGGTAACTCAGGATATTCATGACCCCAGCCTCAGTGAAATTGACCGCATTGTAGTCGCTATTCCCAGGAAAGAAGAGCGGGATCGCAACGTTGGAGGCATCGTTGTATTGAAAGCGCATAGCAGATGAGACGTTGAAGTTGAAGCCCCGAAGCTCCCAGGTGAGCAAGCCGGAGGTGGGTAGTGGGGTTTGAGCAGACGTATTGTGCGTGAATTGACCATAGTCATCAGCTCGTTTTTCGCCGAGGCAGAGGCCTTCTATCGCTGCGCCTTCGTGGCATGGGTAGAGGTAAGAACCATTGATGGTTTGGTTGTGGGACTTGAGAACGAGGAAGAATGGTTTGGACTGGACCGACCAGTAGGTATCTTGCGAAGTGACCTTGGATACAGCGAAGGCGAGAAGGCCGGCGAGGAGTGTTGATCGCATCTTGATGGCGTTGAAAAGGAGTTTATTCGTGACTTGGTGTTGTAGTGACAGAAGTAGCTTAAGATTGTAGGAGTAGGAGGTGCAGATGTGTTCGAAAGGATGTTGAGATTGATTGAAGGAAAATGTGAGAATTGGAGACCTGTATTACCACTTTGGTGTTCGGTCGTAAAAGGAAAGATCGGCGGATCTGCACTTGCTCGTGATATAGTAGGTATTATCCATTCGGTTAGCTCATGTAATCGTTTACATAATTACTATTGATTAGGCGAGAGTGGTAGTAGTACCACAGGAGTCTATATATAACAGGGGTAAAATATACGCTCTCCTCCAGCGGTGGTATAAATACTATAAATTCTTGATTAGAGATTATTGTAACGATTGAGCCTGGGCTCAGTATACCACTGGGTCCGGCGGGTGACAAATGTAATAAGTCGGTTCGTAAAGTATGTAGGTTATCCGGGGTCTTCAACTTAGAGGTGAAGTCGTTATAGTAACTAAAGGGTAAACATATACTATTCAATTACTATGTTAAATTAAGCGGGAAGCTCCTAACTAGATGGAGACCTCGACTATATATTTTTTTACAAGAAATTATATATTCTTACGGATAGTCACATGACTAATCACATGACCCCTCCACTATCGTGACTTTCTAGTTGCGACCAAGCCTTAGGACAGAGTTCTCATCCCGTGATCGCGACAATTATATAATAAGACCTTAGATTAGGTCTAGTGTAGGGAGTTAAGAGCCGAGTTAGGAACCTTAAATTTTATTTCTAAGTCCTAACGTAGAGTAATGTGTATTTCACCACTAGCTCCTATAAGTTTACCTACCCAGTCATATCCAGTAGGGTCCGATAATAAAATGAGCTTCGTCTCTTTCAGCATGTACGCCTTTCAAGCCCCATAAATCTAGTCTTCTAGTCCTCTCTGATCTCGATAAACAAGGGTTCGAGTTTCATCTTCAAGGCCTATTATCCATCTATCCTAGCTATAAAACTCATTAGTTTTAACCCTTTATTTAACCCCTATTAAGTTCTATAAGATAGGAAAACTAAAATAGATATATAGGCTGTTAATTCTATTAGTTAAGTTGATAATACAGATTTATTTATTTTTAGGAAACGTGGCTAGAGTTGAGTTTAAGTATTTATGAATATCTAAAATCTCAACTCAAATTTAACTGAATGAGTTGAGTTGGGTTGAATAACACGTGATTTGAGTTAAGTTTGAGTTGATTCAGGGGTTTGAATATTTATTTCCCACACTGTTCTTTAAGCCGAGTATACAATCTTTAAGCGATTGTATTAAAATATAAGTGCCCTTCAGAGTATGAAGGCAAAATGATTAACGACGCCCGAATCCTATACGTGATTTCCACCACACTACTTCAGGATGTCGAAGGATTTTCAAGCAACAGCCTCGGTCCCATCGATGTCATCTGAGCAGTCAACTGCTACATTTCCCGGACGGTAATGTTACAGACGCCACTGGCTTCATCAAGAGCTCTGTTTCCGAAAACTTCTGGGCACACGGCACCACATACGCTTTAGATATCAACTAGGAAGGCTACTAGTACAGCTGCTTTCCTTCCTTCAACTTCGCCCGCTTGGGGTTTTGGGGGTTATTGCAGAACTTGTTCATATTCCAATCTACACACCTGCTGTTATGTGGTTGGTCGCTTCAGTAGGCAATGCTTCTGGTTTTGTGGATTGCCTCATCTTCTAACACATTCATCAAAGCCAACTACATCTACCACATCATCCGGAAAGCCTACCGTGGTGTCAACATCAACGTTGTATTCGTCGAATCTTCGTCTTTCAGCTCGACTACACAAGCTGTGGCGGCGCGTTCGGTAACTCCGGTTGCCACTGTGAATTTGTTCTTACGATCTGGAACTTTCTCACAAAGAGTGTGTTTGGACTCGTCATTTTTGGCTTCCTCAGGAAGACGGGGCATGTAGATTGTGTGGCTGAACAAAATTTAATCTTCACAACCTGGTCGGACATGCTTTGAGACTTGTCTCAGGGCAGGAGTAGGTCGCTATGTTTTACTCATCCTTTGTTAAAAGTTAACCTTCCAGATCACAAGACATAGTGGGATGTTTCTTGCTCATACTGCCAACGCTTTTAACCCTGGGATCCAGATGAAGTGTCATGTCATGGGACGCTCGTCGGTTAGAAATCTGCGAGACAGCTTCAGACTCCCTTTCCACCACTCAATCTCTCATACACATGAAACTGTTCCTTATTCAATGGATCAGAGTTTTACAGACCCGGTCATTTTGTCTGAGAGGTCGTCTTTCCCATCCAGGTAAGCCATGTCTTGGGCAACTGTACTTAGGAGTCCATCCTATTTACCCCATCGGCATAATTATCAATGCTGCAAGTGTGCATTATTTTGATCTCCAAAAGAATTTCTCTAGTCATGCGAATCCATCATTTACCATGTTAGCAAAGACTCTCCTCTTGACTTCTGCCTTCAGCCTCCGCATTCAATGCACTATTCAATTTCCCCTTCAGCACAGCAATATCTCTACATCGAAAGTGCAACTTAAGTACTCTTGGCCAATTTCCCATGTCGCAACCCCTGCTTGTTTACCTGGCAGCGCCACGAAATTTTCAAGGGAATCCAAAGAAGGCACGAAGTCTACGTTTGAAATCACTCCGACCAGACTCGCAGCCAATATATGGAAGAGTACCGCCTTTCGCATCGCGCCCGATGTCAAAAATATCAGAAGCCCTGTTACAATCCACCGTAATAGAGATCCGCATACCTCATCTCCACCAATTCCTACTAAGCTTCCAACAACTGGTGAAGAGGATCCTGAATATACGTTAACAACTACACTCGAGAAGACTTCTCAGGTGACCAAAACAGTCTCAGTGCACACTACCGAAAGTACCACCCTCATGACTTCCACGACTGCAAGTAGCTCTGCAACGTCTACGCCAGCTGTCGAAACCTGTCCTCCAAGTCAGATAAACCACTACATCGCCCCGTTCCTCGTCTTCTTCATCTCCTTCATCATGTCCCTGATCCTACTACGGCTCGCTTACACAAATCGTCTCAGAGGGTTTCCGAGGCAACCCCAACCTGATCTTGTACAAGGCTCGGGTGTTCAACCAGCTGAAGGTGGGACAGAGGAGCCTAAGGGTCAGATGGAACACCTGGCAGCGGAAAATAGGAGATACATTGCCACGAATCGAGAGATGGTAGATCGACATCAACAGGAGATAGACAACCTTCGACGGCGTAATGTAGAGTTGATTACACAGAATCGCAATCTCATGGACGTGCAGGCAGAATTGGACCGTGTTAGTGTGGAGCTCATAGCGAGTAATCAGAATCTGGAGAGGGTCATGGGGGACAGATATCGCTACGGCCTACGGATTGGGGAGTTAGAACGGCGAGAAGGGATCCTACTTGACGAGGCTGAGATGACTCGAAAGGCCACGGAAGCTGCAAGGGGAAGGCCAGCCGCCGCTCAAACGGCTTTTGGGGCTAAGAAGTCAAAGTACCAGACTGAAGAGTGCATGGAAAGGATCCCAACCGCTCCAGAAACCGCTCAAGCGCCTAATGATAGGACCGGACGAGACCGAACAAGACCCCCCACTACTCAGGCTGCTTTTGTGACAGAAAGTACGCATGCGAATATAGGATCTACGTCTGCCGTTCCGAAACAATACAGGAGCTAATGCGGCTCAGCAAGGAGAAGTAGGAGCGAGGCCCTCGACAAGAAAAAGTGAACCTGCCGCGGCGACGTATGAGTGGAGTGCTACTCTATGCTTTGAACATGTTGGTTTTTAGATTGCACTGTTTGGAAAACATTCCTTATGAGTTTTGGGTGGGCTGGAATTGGTATAGAGATGGCATGCATTTGGAATGAAGACAGTCAATAGAACAATATAGAAACAGTAGACCGAAAACCTCATGGTTCAACTAAAATGCACTCAAGTGTTGTGTCAGAGAGTGATAACAAATGCTCTGCCAGTCGTAGGAGATTTCGAATAATTCTCGTACAATATCTAGGACATTGAACTTAATTCTTGAAGAGATTCGAGGAGAGACAAGTTGTAGATCATCCCCCAGTACTAGTGCATCTCGAGTGAATCTTCAAGATTTTCGATCACTGGATGAGAAGCGTCCCGATTAGGATAGCTTTGAGCATGTATGACTATGCTGCTGCAACTGATCTGACTTCAAAGTCATTCATGTACCTTGTTCGATATCCTACGGCAGTGGGTGGCGTGAAAGTAAAGGTTCCTAGCCATCAGATACAATGTCTGGTATGATCGTCATGCGAACCATGTAATGTGTCGAAAAGATTCCTAAAGATGCGCTTAAAGTCGCTTGTTTATTGCGCCAACTCCGTTTGCAAATGTGTATATACTGCCACACCACGGACAAAGGATTTACACCTTATCTTATGTATCTCTTCGCTGTGCACACATCATGATTGTTAGACTGTCTGATTCTGTCAAATTCTTTGTTCATGGTGGGGCTTATGTCTCAATATCTCAATGTCTCTCATCTCCAAAAGTTGTGGCAAGATTTCATTTGCTCAACATTAAACCATGTAAAAACAGCGCCGCTAGGGTGAAACGACTTGCTGCTAATTTCCCTTTTATGAAATTATGCAACTCGTTCATATAACGATGGACGGCTACATTGAGACTTCTGCACAATACTAGAAGTATTCTAAAAATGCTTTTAACACTTCTTATGGCATTTGTCACTTTTGGTGCACCCTGTTTATCCATGCCCGTCAACTCTTCTGTTACTACTACCTTTATCAAAACAAGCAGTCACACCGTTGTGACCTCGACTTCATTACCAGGGGGACCAAGGACTTTGCCCGTCATCCTATCAGCCTCTCAGCCTCATCGTAACCGCCTCCTCACGCCGGTCATCATCCTCGCAACATCCGCCGCCATCTTCCTGATCGTTGCAGCGTCACTCCTCATCTCCCTTAACACCAGATTCAGTAAACTCAAAACCTGCCATATCTGCCACCAAAGAAAAAAGCTACGCAAATGCGTCACCATGGATAGATGCCGGGTATGGGCAATGGACGTGAGAGACAAAAATAGAATTGAGATTGGAAGAAGGCAGAACGAGGTGAAAGTGATTCGTGAGCAGAATTCGAAGATGAGTTTGAGGTTGGAGGCGACAGAGAGGGAGAGGAATGGTTAGCGAGGTAGACTTTTTGGAGATATACGTAAGCTCGCTTAGGTCAACGGGGAGCTGGCGATATGTGCTAGAAAGAGAGGACAGGAATCGATGGTTGCTTTTCTCGACAACAGAAACAATGCAAAGAGTAAATTGAAATCCTCGTTACTTCTGGGGTTATTTCTTGTGTCTTTGCATCTCTAGGACTACCAAATTCTAGTTATTTCTTTATCGTGCTTCTAGTTTGTTTCATGCTATAGAAGAAGCTTCCCACACCACCGAGCGCAAAACTTCCACCACAATCTCTTTCCAGCATATTCGATCCTCCTCCATAGTACCTCGTAAGAAACTCAGCTCCAGTACAAGTACCACTCGCCAGCCAGCATCATCACATCCTACAACCAATCCCCAAGCACAACCCAACAACAGCGTCACAATGATTCCTCTCATCCAACACCTCTTCCCCAAAAACCAAACCATCTGTCCAAAATGCGTCCAAAATGCTACTCCCCAGAACCAGACTGCGACTGCATACCCCCCGCCCTCTTCGACCACCTCATCCAAAAAGCCCTAGCATGCAAATATGCCTACCACTGCGCCAGATGCTGCAACGACTCCCGGCTCTGCGATTGCATGAAGCGAAGTGCGCACGATGAGCTTACGCGCACCCTACAAGCGGAATCTGCGGAACGGGCAGAAAACGAGTGGAATACGCATGAGAGGTTGCGACGGGGCCTGGACTGTACTATCAAGTGGCTTGCAAGCCGTGTACAGGAGCTGGAGCATGAAGGAAAGGAGAATGAAATGAGGATGGAAGAGTTGAAAGAGATAGCCGAGCGAGAGTACAAGTTGAGGACTAGTTACGAGGGGAGGGGAGGGATGTCCGGATTGTTTTCTCCGAGAGGTTCGACTCCCCCGGCGGATGGTCCTGCAAGCACAGAGTCAGATTCGAGCATCCGAACATACATGAGTGGGGACGACGAGAAACCAGACTCTCGCAAGCCAAAATCAAGTTTACGAGCCAGATTTCGATATTTTAGAACGAAGAACGCCGCCACTATGAAAGCCGACGAGGCCTCCACAGCAAGTGATGGCGGAGGAAATGCGGTGAACACGGCGTCTGCAGGCAACGAAATCGACGAAGCCGATGGAGATAACCTCGCAGAAACACGCAGAGGAAGCGTCAACATAGGCCAAGCGGTTGGTGGACAGCGATTTCAAGTCCTGGCACGTTGGTGGGCATTTCTTCAAACATGGTTTGAGGATCACAATCCGAGAAGAATCGGGCTCGGCACATTTAGAAGAGAAGTCCTTGGTAAGGAGCAGAAGTTACAAAATGAGTAAGGAGGTGTCCCGATCTGGGCCATTGTGTCTGGCTGGCTTGATGAGAGAAGCGCGTTGAGCACTCTCCAACTGAAAGAATAGGGTTTGCTTAATGTTTGGATTCTGGAGTCTCTAAGGGAGTCTTGTTGTCGATTTGGGACATTAGCTAGAGCGTTAAAGCGGTCCGAACTTTGCGACAATTAGGTGTAGTATTATTACATGTGGGATCGTGTGTATTTGTTTACACGGGGAGTAGTGTGCGAAGGGGAAGAAAAGGAAATGCAGGATCAGAGAGAATAATTCAGTGTGCAACTATTGCTGGTCCTATGATAACTAAGATCTAGGATAATAAACATGATTATCTGATCTTTTGAAGGACCATCCATGCACTTCATTTTCCTATGGTTTCCAAAACATTGAAGGTGACTCTATCCCTAAATGAGAAAGGTTCATCTAATTCTCTATACACTACTAAAAGGGTCAAGGATTCGACAAATTTGTAGCATACGTACAGCCTATACGCATGTCCTTACAATCGCGCATACGTGGAATAAGCGAGTCCGCATCCCTTTCCTTGATGTTCTAAAGTAGGGTCTTTGGGAGATCCATACAACCGGAATGCGTTCCTTGTCTCAGACCTCTCTCTGTCGATACGACCTCTCTGTTATGTCTAGAATGTGCTTTAGCCAATTCTATGATACCGCAGGCAATCTTCGTACTTCTAGACCCATTTGAACTTCTTTGGGAGTATATTAGCTACTACGTTCTAGATGCCTCTCCGCCGCACTCATAATCACCACTTCTCTCCTTTGCTCTCCGATCTTCATTAGAAGATTCTAGTACAGAACTCCACATCAAACTTCTAGAAACCTGACAATCGATTCTACCGGGCTCTAGACTTCTCACCACACTTCTACCAAAGACTCTATTTCTAGTATAAATACCACGAAGTTTTGAGGTTTGCTGAGCTAGCCTAACCATTAGCTTTTTCAACATCCACACTCAGCACTTACGTTAGCAACATCTAGAACAATGGCGAAATTCCTCCAACAACTACGAGCAACCCTCACCACCACCACACTTTCCGAGTGTCAACACTCCCCCACCACCTGCAATGCATCCCCCTCGATATCTTCGATAAGACCATCGACAACGCACTTAACTTCACCTCGCCCTAATGCCATCTCTACCTCCGCCATCCCAGCACCTGCACATGCAAAACCCACCACGCCCACCGAAAAGCCCTCCTACTGGCCCTCTCTACAGCTGAAAATGACATCAACTCTCTAAAGCAAACCATCCAAGACCTCCACGCCCACAACCTTCTCCTACTCGACGCCTCCACCGCTGACAAGGACATCAGATTTCAAAGGCAAGCCGTCGAGGACCTCCAAGCCGCTAACCGAGCCCTCTTCACCATACTCGGAGACCTCAGGATCCAAAACATGGAGCTCGCACAGCGGTGCGGGGAGTGTGATAGGGAGATTGCGGCGCTGAAAGCGAGTTTGAGGGAGGAGGAGTGGGAGAACGAGCGGTTACGGGGGGTTATTCTGGAGGTGCGACGGGGGAGCGAGGTGGGTGATTCTGAGAGCGAGGGAGACTACATTGGATCTGGGAGGGAGGGCGAGAAGAGAAATCCCCCGACTGGACGCGCTTTTTTATCTGGTAGGTCTCTGCGTGAGAGGTCACTCGAAGGAGAAGAAGGGAGGGCTGACCACTCCCGCCCTTCCATCATCAATTTGCAATCTTCATCAACCTTCACGTCTTGCTCGCCAAATACCGAGCCTCCTACCTCACCCCCTCAGGTCGCGAACTTCGGGGAGGAACAACCGACGGGTGGCTCAAGTGCATATCTAGACGTCATCGACGAGAGTGGCCAGGTTGAGGAAGATGAGGATGAGGAATGGCAAGAATTTTTGTGAGGCGCTGCAAAGCGCTCCCTTGATGATTGAAGATCAAGAGGGAGTTTGTGGCTTCACTTTGCACGAGGAGTTTCAACGTTGCCAAGAGGTGGAATGGTGGTGTTCTGGGTTGGAAATGGTATAAGAGTATTTGGGATCACACCCCCTGGATATTGCACCGCTTGCTTCTTTGTGACGATGAACTTCTTCTGGATTGTTTTTTGTGCTTGGCTACCCATGTTGTGTTGTCGGATATGACCTCAAGGTCTTTGGGGGCTCAGGATAGATAAAAGTTAGCATCATTTCACCTTCTAGACTATGTGATCAAGACCAATGTTCGGTGATATTTCTGTCTGCCGACACATAAATTGTTCTAATTTTCCATATGTTCAAATAGTCGATTTGATGAGTTCTCCAATTCAGACATGCGTATATATGTAAGCAGGTGAAATATCGGCATCCCTAGGTGGCCAAGGGAATTTACCGAATTCGACCTTGGTAAGGACAGAGAAGTGACAGAGAATTGAGGTGCTTGTCAAGTATCTGCCCGTGGCCGTATAAGACCTCCAGCCGAGCTCACCAACGGAACTACACAATCCCCACCTCCTCAACCTCAACTCGACCCTCCTCCAACTCATTCAACCTCTTCCCCAACTCCCTAAGATCAATACCCTGCGGCCTTCGTCCAATCGCTCTTCTAAGCTTCTCTTCTTCTCTCTCACAGAAGACCTCAAAATTTTTGGGTCTAATCCCAAATCGGTTCTCGAGATCATCCACATCAATACACAAATTGCTTTCCTCAGCTAATCTTTCGAGTTTCACTCCTGGGACTCGCTCCTCAACCCTCATCGTCTCCTTCTCGCCCCGCTGCCTCGTGGAAACAATCCGTCCCGTCGCACGTCCCATGACATCAGCCACCATCCTCACACTCAGATTCTCCCCCGCGAGTTCGATCTCTTCGTTGCGAAACTTCACCGGGAAAAGAAGCGCTCGGGCAGCGAATCTCCCCACATCTTCCGCGTCGATATGCGGGATGCGTGTATCTTCATCTTGATAGTGCGCGAGTTCACCTCCACGCATGAGTTCCGGGAACCAGGTGATGGACATGGGGAGCGCGTAGGTTTGCATGAGCCATGATGGGCGCATGATGGTGAGGTTCGGGAATTGAGCTTCACGGACGAGCTCTTCAAGTTTGAATTTGTCGTTGTAGTATCGGTAGAGGCCTGAGGTTGGGTCATAGGATCGCCATATTGGATGGGCGGAGGTGTAGAATGCTGTGACGAGGATAATGGTTTTGACCCGTGGGAGGGATTGCGCCAGGGTGATGAGGGTGGTGGCTTGGGAGCAGGAGGTTGGGTTGAGGAAGACTCCTTCAACGCCTGTGAATGCAGGTCTGAGGGAGGGGAGCTGGTCGATCTCCCCTTGGAAGAGTGTTGCGCCAGCTTCTGAGAGGGATTTGGCGATAGGTGAAGTGGTGTCGCGTACGAGTGCGTGAACCTTTGGGGCTGGAGTCGAGGATAGCAGGTGCCGGACCGTAGAGGTACCTTGGGTGGAGGAGGCAGATGTGACGAGAAACGTTGATGGCATGTCTATGGCGAATGTGTGTGTTCTGAAGCTAGGAAATAGCCTGGTCGGAAACAATCCGGGATCGACTCATCTGCCACCAAATACTCCTTTCCTTCATCCCAATCCCAGATATTCGGATGCGCAATTTTACCTACGAATAAAAAACAAATTCCCCCGTGTTGCACTCTGGAAGTGGGGGCTCTAGACCTATTAGTGTTGTTCCGACGCGACTAAAAAACGAACTAGGAAATGCCAGAATGATAAGATAAGAACACGGGGATCTTCCTAAAGGAGGTAGCATTAGAAAGAAGCGAGGTGGTATTTTGATGTCCCAATCAGCCAATCTGTACTACCTAATGCATAAAATCGGCCTAGATTTTGATGTGCATTAAAACAGACGTACGGTCAAATGCAGGCTAAGCGAGAAAACCCAAAATGCACTCATGCAGTGTATTTTTAGAAGCATCAGGTTAATACATGGTCTGTAGGTCAAATTGCTGATTTGAAGTATATAGAGAGAATATGGTTGAAACTGTATCTTGACCAAGAATCAAGAGATCGCCGCTTGACTTGCTCGTAAAGCTCCTACGACAGTAAAAGCTAAAACCGGGGATATCACATAGGACACCTGTACTGTCAGAATGGAACCTTGGGTAAGGAAGGAAGGCGCTTTGTGTAGAAGGAACTCACCGTAAGCAACTTTGAGATTTTATGCTCGTCTTCCTCGCCTGCGCCAGAGACTTCAACCATCGTGATGAGTTTCATTGCTGGCGCTCCCGTCGGCATCAACATCAAGCTCTGTTGGAAAAGTTAGCACGTCAGGTCGAAACATTTATGCTACAGATGATTCAACCCCCAAGCTTTCATGTTCTTGAACTCTGCTGAGGCTGTGAGATGTGATGATTGGGAGCTCTAGGCACTTACAAACCATAACATAGGATCATTCCCTAACAGGGTAGTGTTTTTGGCAAGTATGAAAATGGTGCCGATAGAAATCAACGGCCATATCGCAAACCTAACGATCAATACAAAGAGCGTTGTTGCCCAAGGTGTGTCGGCTACATGGTCCCCGGTCTTGACTCTGTGCATTGCAGTGTACAGTGATACGCCAGCGACGACAACCGGAAGAGGCACAAACAAACCGCCAACATTCTTCAGCGAAGCCGTCAACCATGCTGAAAAGATGCCACCGTCGTGTGTTTCACTGAAAAATGAACGATGCAGAACCGGGACGAGGCCGATGATCGCACCAAGCACTGCGCCGAGTAGAGGGGCATTCAAAAAGTCGTAAAAGAATAGAAGCCACCACCTGAGATCTTCATTCACAGTGTCCCATTTTCGTTTCGGGAAAATAGAAGGTCTTCGGTCATAAATCATTGCTCGGCTCGTATCTATGTCTTCCGCGACTGATTGTCTGCGACCCGTTGAGCCTCGTCGCGACGGGAAAAATGACAAGGAGGCCGCTGAAGTGTTTCTTCGTAATGCTTGGCCCTCAGGCTGTAGAAGTAGAGTACGATCACTTGGTGAGACTGGACGATCATCGTCGTTCACATGATGACTCTCCTCACTCCAGACAGCTGCTCCGTACCCGTACTCTTCATCGTCCTCCTCCTTATCGGATGGTAGATCTGGGGCCATCTCCGTATCAATGAGGCGTGGGCCAACGGCAAAAGTCAGGCAGCTGGACACAGTGGCAAAGACCAAGAAGTAACTCTTCGCTCTTTCAATAGCCTCTCTGCTCGTCTCATCGGTGATAATCAAATTGCTCAAGATTCCCGTTTCGTCTAGACTTTGAATGAGCAAAAGCGGATAAGAGGTTGTATTGTTGAACATAATGGCCGCGGTGATCCAATCAGGCATTCCCAAGAGGTAATGGGCAGCAACCCCGATGAAGAAAGACGCAAGATGACAGACGAACGCCCATAGCAAGATAATCAGATATCGATCGGCCGATCCAGCATGTAATTCGGAGCCGATTTTGGTGAGCAAAAGAGCGGGGAGAAACATCTTGACACATATTTTCGAAATCGCCTTGGTGGAGGAGCTGTCTAGGAGCTTGAAACGAGCGGCGACAGCTCCGTAGAAGATCACGAGAAGGACGGATAAGCTGGCTTGGATGGCGGACAAGAATGAATTGAGCAAACCGGCACTTCCAGCCATCTTGGCGAGTATGGGAAGCAACACTTGCGTCCGAATGCTTTCCCGGTGAGGTTACTCATACAAGAGAGAGAATGTGAAAGCAACGAGATCGGAGTCGGGAACCTTCACATCTGCCCTCGTGCGGCTGTTGTCATGTGCCGAGAATTTCCCCACGCCACCCGCTGAGTGACCAGAGAGAAATCTCCTCAGCCAATTGCGACATGGCTTGGAGGAAAAAGAAAGAAACGGCTCTGAATCGCTCTTTGTGTGACGAAATACATCGTGGTACTCCGCAGGGTCCGTACCTCTTGCTAGCGTCCGGCTAGCGCAACCAGCATTGAGTTCCCGATGCTGGAGAGCTCGTTCCTCTGTCGACTGTCTGGGAGCTCGAAATGGAATGGCCACTTTCCATGACAATGTCTTCGTACGTTCGTGGTGAGAACTCTGCCGTGTTGATAACGGTGTTGACAACGGTGCTGATAACGGTGTTGATAACGGTGTTGATAACTCGTATCAAGCCCCGAAAGGATTTCGAGAAGGGATTTTCCTCCGAACAATTGTGATGAGAAGGAGGGGAGGATATACTCGAGGATAGAAATCATGTTTCTTTTGACATGGAAGGGAAAGAAGCCTTTCAGGTTGTGGAGGGTGAAGGTTGTACGATGTATGGTCCTGCACGTGACATGCCAAAAGAGGCTTAGTGTGCCCAAGCATATCCTTCGTTCTCAAACCTAGCGAGCTACATACATATTCAGAGACTCTATTCATCTCGCAACCAGTCTATCGAAGCTCCGTCTCTCAACGCGACATGAAGTCATCGTCAGCACACCTGCAGGAGATCGACTCTTGCGGCACAAGACGTCTCAGCCATGCTGTCTTGTATGTGCGTCAAATATCGCAAGAATCCAAAATGAGATGACACTGGTCAGTCTCGGTCTTCTTCCCATGCGTCAATGAACGTCACATCGCACGCCACATTTTCAGGGATAGCTATAGGTCAGGTCTTTTGACCTGATTGTCATAGGAGTTCAATGGTTCTCAACTGAATAGCAGACTCCCATGCGTTTTGACAAACGATTGCGCTTACCACAAAACTAACACCGCAGCGCAACGAGACAGCAAGATCTAGGTTCAAATGGGCCAAGAAGCAAAGAAGGAAGCCATCGAAATGAAAGTCATTGTCCTCGTGACGATTACCTTCCTTCCTGCAGCATTTATCTCGGTTAGCCAATTTCACCACATTCTTCAGAGGCACAGCTGCGACAAGACCTCAAGTCTGTCTTCAGCATGTCTTTCTTCTCCTTGGAGCCGAGTAAAGATGGCACAAAAGAATTTTTCGAGGTCTCTGGTATGTTCTGGATGTATTGGGCTCTTGCAATTCCATTGTCGCTGGCAGAACTTGGGATGTGGGGATTTTGGGACAGGTCATGGCCCAGAAATGGCGATGATTGAGCGTTCTCTGTAGGTGGCCACCCGAAAGATCCAAGTTGAGCATTTGCCAGACCTGAACACAAGAGAAACAAAATCCCTACTGTCAACAGGAGGCTTGTATAATAGGTTGGAAAGCTCCCTGGCGAGGGACACCAGCATATATGCAGAAAAGGAATAACAATCAACGGCTTGACAAAAAGTCGGGCATAACACATATAGGCTTCCAGAGATTAGTCTCATCCTGATGCCACTTAAAGCCACGACCTGGTCCTCCACGGCCTGGGCTAGTGTGGTTCGTAGGAGGCCCATAACGAGGAGGATAGCCATAAGTAGGAGGATATCCAGAGCCGGGTGTTCCGTAACCTAGGGGCCGAAGCATTGGCATCATCGGCCACATTGGGACGAAACATTTTTCATCCCAAGCACATTTCTTCTCACAGCGAACCCATTCCCCTGCCCACCCTAACCAAGCCATTAGCTCCTCTATGCCATGGGTCCATCGGATGACCTCCAATTTCATTTCTTGCAAGGTTGAAGTTGGCGAGTCATCGACTGTGTTGAACCGTGATTGCCACAAGGACTCAATGGACATCCCAATTTCTACTAGCACGCCGCAATCCCGCCCAAGGTTGCTTCGATTGTTTCTTTAAGAAGGTGCTCCTCGGCCGTTAGGGTGATTCCAAGCCCTGTCTCTAAAAGACGGGTATGGTCATATTTACAAAGCGAATAGGTGCGCTTGAAGAGATCCGAATCTGCACTCCACATTCTCGGGTCAGGGACTTCTTCCGGATACTCGAGGAAGGGGAGAAGGAACGTATGACTCTGGTCTCGAACAGACGCCATCCACCTTTGCACAGCCGATGTATTGCTAGTGTACAACCTAGTAAATTCGCTGAGACTTCTTCAAAAGTTGTCCGGAGGAAGAGCGTAACTTTGAACAATGCCATTAGCCATTACGGTCCAATCAACACCGCTACAATTATCGTATGGCACTACAAGAAGACTTTTGAGCACCCGTTCCGAGTCATTACGCATCCGAGACGCATCCTGGGGAGATATGGCATCCAAAAGATGAAACCGTCGGCGTCTAGTCAGAGCCTGCAGTGCAATGGATCGCGGGCCATCCTCATCAGGACTTACCCAGTACCCTTCTTTGGTCAAATTAAGCAATTTCACGCTCTTCTTTTGCCCTCGCGAGATTTTGACAAATGAAGTTGGAAGAATAGTAGCTCAAGAAACCACAACCATTTATCTTCACCCTCGTTTCGCCAAGACCAGCCCCCTCGCCAGAAGAGCCATAATGTAAAGTGCTGCTAGCGAACCAATTCCAAGCTTGCGTTGAACGAAATGGTTCTTGTAAGAGGTCGTTCCTGTGATCCAAATTAGGACGCGCAGGAGGATCTGAAGGGCTGGTGGACCGGTCAGTTCGAGTTGGAACCGGCGGTAGTGGGTAGTATGAGCTCTGTTCTGTGTTTTCCAGTATTGCGTCCAACTCAGTTGGACGGGAAAGAAGCGGAGCAGTGACATTCAGATGTGATATCAAGCGTACTGAGGGACTCGAAAAATTGCACCATATCATCTCGAAGCCAGCATTCATCCTTACAATTCCCTCGTATTGACCAGGACCACCAAGGCCGCTCTCGTGGAGCCAGTCACATAGTCCTGACGCTCGCGCATATTCGTCCCATAAGTCAAACTGACCCCCTGGCGGCTTATCTGGACCGCTCACGTTTCCGTATATATGCAGGTTCTGAGTATCCATTTGTCCGGTTCCAAACAAAGTAGCTGATTCGCCATCGAAATATACACATCTCGTCTTCCGGGTCGTTTGATACGTGAGCATGTGCGAGTTTCGGGAGCCGCCCATGATGCCATATGCCATACCACTACTGACAATCAGAACAAGCAAGCGATTTACGGCGAGATACATACATATCAAATGCTATCCATTCGGGGCTAGGAGGGAGTTCTCCATCTCTTCGGCCATGGTAGAGGTTCGTGAGAGGCAGTATCTCGCACGGAGCGATGCTATGGCCATTCAGGAAGAATGTATCGGGCCATTGCTGGAGTAGACCATACGCCGACGCAAAATAGTGAGGCGCCGTGGACGAGAAGTTCAGATTCCATCCGAGTTTGTTTGTGGAGTCGGCATGATGAAGGAGATGTTGTTGTTGGAGTGCTGCTAAGGATTGACCGACCGCGAGAAGTATGAAGAGGGTGCTCATTACGAAGAGTTCCCCAACCAAAGGACTCTACAATGGTAAGAAGTGGGCGTTCCATGATGTGAAGACCAGATGTGGAGATATATTGTCGATGTCTGGGGGAACGTCTGACGCGGATGTTGTAAGCGAATTGCGAAGGAAATTCGGAGTGGATTTATAGAATTGTATACGTGTATATATAACGTCCGGCCTGATGAGACTATATATAGAGGTTATCACTTCAGGAGCAATTGTCCAATAAAATCGAGAGATTTGACCTTATTGTCGCACTTATTTGGATTCCACAATTGGTAGGGGGTAGGAGAAGATCAATTCAGAATCTTTGAAAGCCAACTAGAGAAACAGAGTGCCTTCTCTACTCGAGGGAATAGAATTTGTCAAATAGAAGTTATGTACTTCATCTTAATAGCAATACCCCTGTAATATTTGAGTTTCAATACCCTTAAACAAATCTAACCTACATTGGCTACATTATTTGTACCCAAAATGTTATACTATTCAAGCATATAAGAACGAATGGCGTCAAATGATGTTCCACATATAGAGAGCCTTGGAACACATCCAAAGCATATATGTACTTAACTAAAGGGGGGATATCTTTCAATTGGAATATTTGCACCTTCATTCAAGCGTAGCAACTCTCTTTAGAACACATGACCAGCTTACACGGCAAAGGCCCCCCCCATCGTCAAAATACTCTATTCTGATTAGTTATAATTCAGTTGTTCTCATTGATCATAATCAGCTAGTTTCTATCCTTCTTATTAGCTATAATTCGGTTGTTCTAATTGGTTATAATTCGAGAGCCGTAATTCGGAAGAGATTGGCTATAATTATTATCATAGATAATAGTAGAATAATAAGACTATTCTACTACAACTCCGACTAACTACGGTGTCTGAGCTCACAAATAGTAGGCCTCTGAGGAAAATATCAGGTGAAATTCCACTGAATTACACTCTAGCCGTAAACTGCCTATTTTGACATCAGTTCAGAGCGTAGCGAACAAAGGCCTCCACGGCAGTGGCGCGCCGGGAGGGGTTTTCGATAGCCTGCTACGCTTGACCTATCCATCCTGAAAGGAATGGAGAACAAGTTACAATGCTAGCATGACCGAAAATCAAGAAAGAAGTGCATCCACATCTATAACAATATCTATTTTTATGTTGTCTTATTTCCTTAGATAGGGCGAGTGAATGAAGCCCAAGGTGTTATATTTTTAATCTATCTGATGTTTTCTCAAATCTAGCATATTCGTACATAAAAAGCTGATTGAGACTGACAACTTTGTAGGGACTCTCAGCAAAGTGATAGCCTATGTGACGACGCGGCCTATTTCGAGTTCCACTTCTAAGAAGATCATTCCATTGGCAGGACTCTGCAGTCCAGTCCAAATTGGGGCATGAATTTAAATTCCACATAAGCAGCTCTAATCTATATAGTAGTACGACGGTATAAGGTACTCACTTCCTGCTGCAACCTGTCTTTGCAGCTTGATGCGTCTGTTTTTCCTTACATTGTCGAGATGGAAACTTCAAAACTACCGATTGTTTTTGTTCTAGGTATATGCGTTGGACCAATTATCTACGATGACGTTTCTGCACCTCTCCAATCTCTCGGCTATTCCACTCTAGATATATTTCTTGTCAGCAGCGGAAAATGGACTTCCGACCATGTTCCTATTTTCTACGACACCGCTGGAATTCAACGCAATGTTTTTCCTTTTTTTTGAGAATGAATGCAAAGAGATTGTGAGAGCCTACATTCTGCCGGAGGCTTCGTTAGGTCAGCAGCGCTGAAGGTATTGGACAAAAATGGTCGGGAGAAGGTAAAGGGGGGTTGTTATCAAATTGAGTTCTTGTCTGGTGCATTAATTCATGAAGGGGTGGTCCATCCTACAATCCAGACCATACCTTGGGCAGAATTTCATTTAAGTCAATAGTTGCGATGAGGCTTGAAGCTGACCAGTTGGCTGATCGAGGTTTTTTTGGGGGGGGAACATGGTCTGTCAAGATCCAGCCGAGACCCCCTTTAACGACATGCAAAGTACTAAAACAGAGAAATGGGTCCATGTTCTCAAACCTCAACCTACCAATGATTGGTAAGGTGCACCGGACACTATGGGTGGAACGACAGTCCGTCGCTCTATCTTGGTTACAAGCAATACAAAGCAATTCCTCCACCTTTGTAGGAGGAGTTTGCAAATAATTATGGGTAGAGAGATCGTGACTTATAGTGCTCGGCATATGGCAATGCTAAGCTGTTACATTCTGACTCAACTCTTTCATTACTTTCATTACTCTGTATAACTTCATTCATCCCCCACAACCCACAGACCTTAATTAGTCATCAAATTTTCTTCATAGAACTCCTGAAAACTGTATACAATAAACTCCTTTTTAATCATTCACTAGTTGTTAAGGTTATGAGAAAGGCTGCTAGTCGGATAATTTAATGTTTGTAATAGGGATCATCCGACTGTAGTGAGTAGCGCTCAAGCTTTACGCCTCCAAATAAGTCCTCATACCCGTCAGCTGTACACTAAATTTATTGATATCTACGTTCTACTTATACCATCCCTCTATGAAGGGTATGCGAGATCATACAATGACTAAATGCTATTCACAATGTGCCTAGTGGTCCTTGGGTTTATTCCAGAAACAAATCCATTCTCTACACGCACTTTGAGGTATGCTTGTACAACTTTGTAGACAAGTAAGCTCATTCTAATACATATTAAAGGGCACTTTGATATGTAGTAATAGGCAACTTATCATGACGGAAATTTAAAACCCTAAGGTTACCAAAAACAGCCCTTTTACCTACTTTACAACTACGTACTATTTAACCCACACAGCTTAAATTTCTATATAGCTTTATTTTCCAATAATTTCGAAGGCATAGAAAACTATATCTTAGCTTGATATAATAAACCCGGTCGCTATAGTACAACGGTCGTCGGCAGGTCGGACTTTTTAAGCCGAATTTACCGATGTTGTTCAGTAATCCTCGATTTTTAGCACACCTGATACTTTACACTTAAATAGCTTATTTACTATATATATTAACAATAATCGTAATTATAAAAAGTACCTATAATCTTCGAAATGTAAAAGGGTCATAAGGATTTTAAAAAAGATTTGCTGTAATATAGTAAATTTGTGAAGTGTAGGAGGGGCTTTCTGGTGTGAAAACAGGGTTCGGCCATGGCCGTGACTGTAAATGTGCCATATCCGCAGACCTAGGGAAAGAATCAGCTGTGACACAATGCCGGCCCGAAGGGGTGCATAAAGGTGTAGCCACACGTTTTGCGAGTTCTCCTTCGCTTGTCTTTCTCTCCCCTGGTCAATACACTTGGCGCTTCCGCAATAGGTTGAATCGAGGCTTACATAGAGGAGACTGCATGGCCAAGATCCGTATGCACCTCAGCCTCTTTTGTGTCCTTTTCCGGAGTACGCAAGAATGACCTCCGATATGGTTTATGATAAGTAGAATCCCAAATTTGGTACCTCCGGAGTAGCTGTACTTTGTTTCTCAAAATTGAGAAGAAGAGACGGGAAGCGAAGACGAAACCTTATTAGACGTGTTTGACTGCATCATGGTACGAGAGAATTCCCGGCACGCTTAAGGTTGCATATTGCCCAACAGCTTGTTTGCTAAAATGAGAACGAGAGTAACCGGATGACTAGGCATACCAGCAAGGAGCCAACTACGGACCGCAAAACCCAGGTGGTCAAACTTTTGTATGGTCCTCTATTTCGTTGTCAGCTAGCACCACCTAATTAGCATCAGTACGCAACTCAACAACCAGGCGTATACCCACAACAGCCCCAATTCGCTCAACAACCGCAATATCCAACACAACCGCAGTATCCAACACAATCACAGTATCCGCCTCAGCAGAATTATACGCAGCAGCAACCTCAATACCAAGCTCAACCTCAACCTCAGGTTATATTCATACTTCTACCACCTGCCTGGATCATACAACGCTGACAGCATGTAGCCCCAAGCGCAAAACCAAGTAATGTTGGATGGCAAGCAAAAGAAGAAGAAATCGGCTTTGGGGTCGAAGCGGGATTGGTGCGAGGCGCAATGTTATTCTTGTTGCAGTTGTTGTGCTGACTGAGTCACTGGAGGGCGTGAAATGTGAAGGCATCGTGCGTTTCCTTCCCGTGATCTTACCTCCACAACGACTATCCTAATTTGTTGAATAATGTTGACGCGGTGGCTTCTAAATATCGGAAATCCGATAGGCTCTGTTGTATATATTCCGGTCGTGAATATGAGACCCTTGTTCGAAGAAAGAAGAATTCGTGTTGTCTGAAAATTAAGGAGCAGAATTCCGGCAAAAAATAGAGCAAGATTTGACCTATTCGTAAATAGAGGCTTTGCTTTCGCTCAATTCAAGATTCGTTGACTCACATCCAGGGAAGCTGTTTGTTTGTTTGTTTGTTTGTTTCTTAGTTTTATTGTGCTGTCTGAGTCCTCAACTATGTAACATATCAGGCAACCTCTTGCCGCTAGCTAGAGCGCCCCCTCCTCAGAAGGGGGTACTTTTCGCTCTAGAATAGAAACATAACCCCATTAATCGTACAGAGCCCCCTAGACAATCATTTAAGCTAGTACTTAAGGATGCAATTCCTGCCCCATCTTACGCCCCCGCAACAGCCGTGACCTAGCTTGTAACGTGTACAATTCAATAGGAAAACTTTTAAAAGCCGCTACTAAGGGCAAGTCGCCGCCTAGTAGTGAAAGGTACAGCTACCTATACTATACCTCCAGAATATCTTCTCCCTCCTACCCTGCCCGTGCCTTTGTCCTCCCTCCCTCTTCCCTCAAATAGCCACAGATAGCCGAGTCGTTTGTCTAGGCACAGGCACGAAAATAGGGTAGTCGTAAATAAAAGAAGGGATAGGTTGTCTATATTCTAGCCCCGCTAGCCTGTCCTTTCGTCTATAAAGAACGAGGGAGTGTCGTAAACTCTTCGTGAAAAGCCAGCTTCCTCGGGAAATAGCTGGCGTAAACATAGGAGAAGAGTAGTTTCGTGCCATACCTAGGGACGCGTATGAAAAAGGTAGTCCAATAGTAGTCGAGTCGGAAAGCGAGGCAAGAGAGCCTAGTAACTATCCCTCGAGACCGGCATGCTAGACCCGCAAGGCGATTATCGAGGCTTCGGTCCAAAAACCTCTCCTACCCGTAAAGGAGTTAACCACTGCTAGAGGTTTCGTTCTTATCGTTCGTAGTTGTTGTTGTTGCTGCCTCTATTCCGATCCTTGGCATGAAAATCCCGCAACACATCGGCTCAACCACCACTCAATCTCGGCTTTGACTACACTGCCCAAGGAGTCAAAGACTACAGAGCAACAGCAAGAAGAGGTGTGTAGAGGACACCACGTACAGGTGTTAAGTATCGTCCTCCCCAGCGAAGCAGTATAAGGTTACAGTAAGACGCGAGACAGGGAAGTTTTTCATTTCATGCCTCGACAGTCTTGATATCCGTATTGGCTGAGTCCATGAGACTACACCTTCACAATTGCATCCTAGGATCTCCTCTGATTCCCCTTCCACTCCTTAAATGTCAAATTCTCGCCGATATTGGTCTTATACGCAATTCTTGCCTGATCCTTCGCCTGCTGCGCAAGCTCTGTAGCGAACTTATCGTACTTCCGACCCAACAACGAAAACGCTTCTATTACCCCATGGGCCCATCAACCAGCAGACCGCCTGTCTCAACTTTAATCACTTAGTCCTCGGTTGCGGGCAGACTCCCGCCGGTGATTATGTACCTAACAGCCCCAAGACCTTTCAAAATCATTACGACGGATTTTTCTTCTCAACTTCCCTGGGAGTAGGTCGCGGCAAAGTTCTAGTAGAAGTAGCATTATGAGGCGACGAAAATCGTCTAATTTTGGTTTGTAGGCTTTGCCAATGGCATTCAATTGCCGATCTGCCTCAGCTTCATCAGTAGGAGTAACCTCAAGTGTCGACTTCAGATCCCTGAACAGGTCTTTTCGCTCTTTAGGGTTTTTCTTGTTAGTACTTTTGAAGTAGACACATCTAGAACACACAAACATTCGAACCCCCCATCCGACACCCCGGCGCCCTTCTCCAACTCTGGTGGATCATGGTGCCAGAGGGTCAATTTGGCATCAGCGACAAGATGGCGAGTCGCGCGAATTATCTTGAGTTTTCCGATAAAGCTTCTCTGGCAGCAGATGATGCGAGGATGGTTGCCTGATTGCTTGATCATTGAAGCCATGAGCTAAATCCCTTTTGAGTGATGAGACTCTTCGGCTTCTTGAAGAGTATTAATCGTCAAGTAGTGAGTTCGAGATGACACTGTACATCCGAAACAGTTCATGGAGATGATTCTTTCAACCAAAAAGCTGGGGTAATTCTCGGTTCGCCTCGTGATATGAGCTTTGTCATATACTCGGGAAAAGCAAAACAGCTTCCTATTTCGGCGATAGCTTTAGATATAATACACATATAGTTTATAGTAATCTCGGTATCACAGAATAGTTTACGAAATGCTAGAATTTAGTATAATTTTAGTATAGTGATAGTATAAAATTACATCCGAAGCTATCGCCGAAACAAGCCATTTTGCTTAGGAAGCCGTTTCGCTTACCCCGAGTGTATGACAAAGCTTATATAACGAGGCGAACCGGGTATTATGCAAGGAAGTGTTTTGAGTTCAATCACTTGTGCTTGCGACTCGGTGGTATCGCCCTGGAGTACTCGTGTATAACTAATTCAAGCCGTTGGAGCTGCTACAGCACTATTGCCTCCTAGTAGTCTTGAAACCCTCCTTCAACAGCGGAATCATGTCCTACCTCCAAACAGCTCAGCTAAATTTTTCCCTCTTCATCTGAGTATTTACTTCCTGCGTCCACTCATCTGCAGTGTTGTCCTCAACGTTGACCGGTGGACACTATTTAACAGGGTGTATGTTATGACATGAAAGATGTGTATGCGGTCACTGACATGATCGACACAAATTACGGTGAGAGTGTGTCCTGATTTTTCGATATTGCCGTTCGGTTCCTTTGTATCGGGTGTGGTGTTCTCTATGATCAAACCCTTTTTCGATGCCCAATTGTCAAAGTTATTTCCCAACCCGCTTTCGTTGTCCACACGGAAAATCTTGACCGTGTATTCCCATCTTCGAAGAACGTACGAGATAAAGTCCTCGATTGTGTTAATCAAAGTCTCTTGTCTCTTGTTTGGTAGCACATAAACATGATTCATGCGTGTGTAGTCGTCTAAAAAACGTACGATCTGCTCTTCACCCGTGTGTCCTTCTTTCATTGGGGTCAAATCAAAGTGTACTCGTTCGTACGGAATTGTGCCTCGAGCTGCCATTCGACGAGAGATTATCTCCTTTGACTTAGCCTTTCGGCAAATATCACAAACCTCATCGTACGTTTGTTTCGTGATCTTCACATCTCGAACTGCATCTTTGACATGGCTGATTGTACCGACACTTACATGACCGAATCTTCGATGCCACTCTTCCATAGTACCATTTGTACCCTTTAGTTCGTACGAATTGGTAGTGTATAACTCTGTACCATTTGTGGAGCAGTATGACCCAGCAATGAGTAAGCAGGGCACGTGATTATTCTCGTCTGTCAGATTCAGACCGCCCCCCTGCATGCTAAGCTTCCTGGGCGTAGCCACACGCATTCGCCAGGTTCCTCTCTCTCGTCCGTAACTCCATGCCCTCTCATTGGCTAGCCCTGAAGCACGGCGCCAAGAAGGGGATAGACGTTGATGCAGTGAAGCTCCTACAGGTGTAAGATCACCTAGATGGAAGACTTATAAGAGAGAAAGAAATTTCCCGCATTCTTGTTCCGAGATAGCTCGAGTTAGCGCAATCAATCTTCAGCTGGCAGTTGGAACAATAGCACGTGATTCAACCCCGACTGAATTAAGCGCAAGGTGAGAACTGATCAGATGAAGGCTTAACTGATAAAAGCTTAAAATAAATAGGAGTAAAACACCCACCATGTCCCGTCGAGACAAAGGTCCTAAAAAAGGCGGCCTGATCCGCATGGGCGTCCGCGGGATCGCAGGTGGCATTGGTTTGATCTCAGAGAGTATCAAAGTGAACAAGAGCCCCAACGAAGAGGAGAACGCTGGCCAATCCACAGGCACGGACACTCATGGTGTTCAAGGAGAAAGCTCAACTCGTGATATCACCTCAGCCTCTGATGCGCCACCAAGTTACAATCAAGTTGCCTCAAGCAGTTCAGCCCAAGATCCATATCCCAGTGACAAGAAGATCAACCATCTGGATGTTCCGAATGGAAGTGAAAATGGAGTAACCGAGGTCGAAGATTCTCTTGAAGAAGAATGGGACCTCGACGATGCGCAAGATGTCCTGGCAAGCGGCGGTGTTGATCAAGAACCCTCCATCCCCTCCGACCTGACTCTCACAATTACATTCCTCCTCGCCCACCCGGCGCCCCCCTCCCCCCTCGGTTCACTCGTCCTCCCCGTGGTCCTCCCACAACGTCGTCCCAAGAATCGCGCTCGAGGCTTCGTCCGCGGCTACGCTCCAATCCTCGACAACGTCGGAATCTCCCAGGACACCTGGCTTGAATTCCTCGACATATTCCAGAAATCCAGCATGGCAAACCCGTGGTTGAACGCAATAAACATGGCGCAGTTCGCTGCTATTGCGATTCCGGTGCCGGGGGTAAGTATTGCGGTGGGGTATGCGATTGGGAAGATTGCGGATGCGACGATTGAGATGGAGTCGAGACGGAAGTACATCCCCATTCTATGGTGATGCTTGAGGTTTTTTGGATGAGGCTGACTTGAGATAAGGACGAATAATTTCCTCGAGAAGATCAATGCCGAGTTCTTCCAACCTCGAGGTCTTTATTGTTTGGTTATGACCTGGAATCCGGATTCGAAGTCTAGGATTGAAAGTGTGAATATCACTGATACTATTGCATCGAGGGCGAGTCCAGCGACCGGCGTTTCGGGGGTTGCGCAGACTTATAGACATTCTGATGGGACGATGAAGGATATTGACTTCCCAGAGGCCGCGCCACTGATCTTTCCGGCTCTTGATCAGCTTGGCGAGCAGACTAGTGGCGAGTCTGCGGCGGTAAAGACGAAGATGGCGAGTAGCATGGCGTTCGTTGGGAATTATTGGGATAAACGAGCAGCTGCTACATATGTTAGTTCTAACTGCGTAGAAGTCCAACATAACCCGCTGTTTCATTCTGACAACCCACAGGCTCGAGACAACCCCAACTCAGTCCTCGCCCAAACTCAATCCCCACAGCAAGAATTCACATCTCGCTATTCCAACCCAAAGTCGGGCGCCGCCTCAGGATCGCTAATTGCCTTCGTCTCCGGCGGCAAGCTCGTCCCGGAACCTCACTCTCGAGGACTAATCGGTGGCATGGTATCGGTGACTAAACAAGCTATACGAGGGGAAAAGCAAGGCCAGGCTTGGGAAAAGATAGCGCGTAATGAGCAAGGACAGGCGATGTATGGTCGATATGATCGGGAGTACCGAGGATGTGGAGCTGGGAGACAGAAGAGCAGGAGTAGGAGTACTGATGGTGTGAGGGGAATGGTGAAGAAAGTCATTAAACAGGTTTGTGGTAAAAATTGTTCGCCGATGATGGGGGTACTAACTTAAAGCAGAATGTCTTGTACATGATGGTTGTCAATTTGCCGACTCTTGAAGAGATGGCTCAGGTTCGAGCGCATTTTGGACACTCGTCCTAAGCTACTTTTCCAAATATGATATATCAGGAGCTTCGTTTCTGAGGTTGTGGTGATAGTGGTGGTCCCAGGCTAACCTAACCTGTACCTACTTTGTCATTCTCTTTGTCCTCCGAATTGACGGTTCTCTCTAAGCCTCTAATACCATAGCCAAAGTTCAAATTCAGGATTGATACACGGCTAACGATTCCTAGCAGCCCGGGGGTTTACGTGCCTTGCAGCGATCTCCTCCATAGGCTACGTTCTGGGGTAACTCGCGGAGGGAGCGTCGAATCGTATACCAATATAATGGAACGAAACCTCCTGTAGCACACAGTAGAAGCTCAAATGCCATAGATAAACTTGATAAGCAATTTGGAATGGACATAGGCAAAGCAGAGCCACCTAACTTACGAAGGATTCCGCCATTTAGCCGCAGAAGTTCCACGTGAAATTAGCGATATCCAAAGCTTCTCGTTGTGGATTGAAGGTATAATGCTGTTGGGTTTAGATGAAATGTCGTCTTATCTCTAACCCTCTCGTTGGAATGGGGAGGAATAAATTTCATATGATGTTGGACTGGGGAGGGCAGAAGGCCCTGTGAAGCGTTGCGCGCTCGGGGTGCAATCAATGTACAGTACCTTATTCTGTGTCGGATACCCTTACCTAAAGGTGACATGGCGAGTATGATAAATTTGGGCAACTTAAAATCAAATAGCTGTTTATCGTAAGTCTGAATCCACGGTTCAAACAAACCCTGCAACGATTTTCTGAAACCCCCCAGAAATTCCTTTGCACATAGCCACTTGACCATTTCAAAGCTCGAGAATCGAATTGAACAATTCAAGAATTCCCCGGAATCTGGAAGCTCCTAGTAGTAGTCAACGTAGTCACCAACCTCCCAGCCGAGCCCATCAACCGCGTCTAATGAATACTATTCACACCCGACGGCGTCATGAGCATGACCATCACGAACCCCGCGAAAGAGCCATCCCCTGAGCAACGGCACAGCATGGGCCAACGGTACTGATCTAGACGTAGCTAACGTCGCTCGATCGTTCACGAGCTATTGCAGACAGTGCAAAACGCACATGAAGGGGGATAGGATGGTGGACATTGCGTTGAATCCGAGCTGGATTGGAAGTGATGAGAGCAGAGTGGCGAGCTTGAGCGAGAAGGGGAAGAAGCGTCTGAGATCGATGTATGATATAAGTGGCATATCAGCTGGTATTTTGTGTTTGTGGAGAGGAATTATAGAACCGGGCACCAGGTTTGGCGACAATATCATCTGGGAGAAGTTGGATCTCCAAGGGTAAGGTGACTCGTATTGAGGGAGGTGTTCCAAGCGCGGGGATATGCAACACTGATGCTACTAAGATGATTTGAAGAAACTGGCGAGGGACTAGAAAGATAGTCGGGCTGTCATTTCACGTCGTTGAAGCTGCTTGGAAGTAGCATCAATCAAATGTTGTGATGTCGAGGGGGGGCGAAGTCGAAGAATTTCAGCGACGTTCCCGTGGCAGCCTTGCGCGGCAGGCTACGCCTCAGGCAACAACAGCTCTCCAAAATATATCAACCCATCATCGGCACCTCAACCCAATCTCCTCCTCCATTACTAACCACCTCCTCCCACGCAATCTACCCATCTTGCGCCTCCAATTCCTCTTGTAGCTTCTCCTCCGCATCTTCAAAACCAAGAACGAAACCCCCACAATGGGATCCGCATCCTCCAAAGCGTCCGCAGCCTCGAAAAGCATACCTCGATCCATCCCCAAAACGTCCAAGAACGCACGCAAATACCCCACACGCTCACCTCCTCGAACCGCAAACCCGGAGTCCTCTCGTCCTGCTCCAGGACCGACGGTGCGTCCAGGTACGTTGGCAGAAATGACCTGGTGGAAAGGGGGACGGCGGTGCTAATTGGTGGTCTAGAGGTCGAGAACCATGCCGCCGATCCACAGATGGACAGCATCTTGAATTCCAGGGCATTGAATAGACGACTACAGCAACTCGGACCCGTCCAACCCAACCCCACACAATCTAACTCTTCAACCTTCAACACCCCTTCCCATCATCAAGATCACATCTCAGCGCCAACCTCCTCTTCAAATCAACAGATATTCCCCTCGCCCTCAGGTAATCCCGCGGTGAGTCTGTTGACGGCGAGATATAGGCTTGCAGAAGAGGCGGAGCGGGAGTTTGAGGGGATTGGGAAGAGGGGGGGTGAGGGGAGGAGCTTTTTGGATGTGGGGACGTTGAGACAGGTTTTGATTTTGAGGGATAAGGGGATGGGGGAGGGGGATATTGAGAGGGCTTTGGAGTTGAAGGGGGGCGTGGTAGGAAGATTGGGCAGGAGGGGAGTTGTTGGGGTTGCGGATTGATATTCTATTAAGGATGTGGCGGCGGAAGAAAGGAAAGGACCTCGGGGTGGGGTGTGGAAGGAGGCGTCTGAAATGCAAGAAGCGCCTGTACATATGTACAACATCTAGAAGGAAATACTAATAATGTGGTAATATCATCACCAATTATTCCCTCTCCCCTCTTTCCTCCATCTAACTACCAAGCAGCATGCCCCCCATCCATCCTCAAATCACTCCCCGTCATAAAACTACTGGCATCACTAATCAAGAAGGCCGCCGCCCCCCTATATTCCTCGGGCTTACTCAACCTCCCCAACATATTCTGCCTTGGCCAATCCGTCTTCCGCTCGGGGAACTTCTCAAACAGCGCTTCCACCATAGCGGTAACGATGTAGCCGGGCGAGATGGTGTTGACGCGGATGCCGTACTGGCCCCATTCGGAGGCGAGGTTGCGGCCGAGTTGGATGACGGCGGCTTTGGAGGCGTTGTAGGCAGGGCAGATGAGTCCCTATTGCGCAACGGTGTTAGAAATTTTGGTTCTCCAAGGGGGATAGAGAAAGGAGGAAGGGAGAGTACGAACTCGGTTGGCGATCGTCCCGCTCATACTAGCAATCATAACAATACTCCCCCCGTTCCCGTACTTCACCATCTGCTTCGCCGCCGCCTGCGCCGTCATAAAACACCCCGTCACATTAACGCTCATCATCGTATCGCTGTCCTTGGCCGTATACTCCAGAGCTGTGGCTTCCTGCTGGATACCAGCCGCGGCGATGAGGCCGTCCAGGCGACCGTGTCTGTCTGCTATCTCGGCGACAATGGCGTTTAGTTGCTCGACGTCGCGAACGTCGATGCGGCGGTAGGAGAGGGAGGTGCCGAGTTCAGATTCGGCGCGCTTTTGGACGCGGGAGAAGTCTGGCGAGGGCTCTTCGAGGCGGTCGAGTGCGTAGACTGATGGTGATGTTAGTCTTTGGCAGGAGATGTATTGTGGAGTTCAGTTCGGCGTTTCGGAGCCAAAATCCAGACACTTGAGGTTCATAAAAGTGTAGGCACGGAAGTTGAACTCACCAATAGCACCAGCTTCTAGCAACGCCTCCGCTTGCACCAATCCCAATCCTCTCGCCGCACCACTGACCAACACAACTTTATCCACCAAATTGAATTCTGGTAGTCGCTTTGTGGTTCCGAGATAGGTTGGTGCTTTCGCGTTTGCCTTCCCTAGCGCTGCCGCTTCAGCTTCTGGTGGTGGTGGTGGACCTCTTCCTGGTGCGGAATTGAGGAGAGTAGGCGCAGCGGAGAATGGCCGTGTGATTTGAGATTTGGTCATGGATGATGATGACTTGGCTGTCGCCAGCACGCGACGGAGAGGGAGCCTGCGAATTGGATTCATGATGAGGAATTTAGGAGACGAGAAGGGACGAGGGGGGACGAGATGGAGGGAAGAAGAGGTAGAAATGATGACGGTCTGCTCGGGGGGTATTATTCTAATCCCCTCGTGTTGTAAATGCTAGGAGGAGGGAGAGAGGGAACTTGTGGATTGACAGTGAAGAAAGATGAAAGAGGTTGAACAGAGCAAGAGAAGTGACGATCCCAGTGGGCGAGGCAGCTCCCTTTTATCACGGACCATCCACCATGCAGCGGAACACAAACCAGTACAGGAAGCGTCAAGCGCGCGGAATGCCCCTTTCGAGCATGATGGTAACGACGTTGCTAGCGTCAGGCGGATAACATCTCTGGTGGGGAAGGACGCCAGAAAGGGGGATGCGCGCACGCCTTTCGAGCTCCGGTTTGTTCTTGGGCGAAGGCTCATATCATGGAGGATGGAGATGGCGGATGGTGGATGGCGGATGGGATGGTGGATGGAGGCTCGGATGGCGGAAAGACGACTTGACGGAAAGACGACTTGACGAGGTAAGGTAATCTTGCATGTTCGTGTCCAGCGGGGACCACTGTAGCTTCATCAATTGCAACTTTCATGAAAAACAAAAATGATTTTGTAGAGTTCATGGGTTTCATGTGGAGACGAACAAAAGATATTCAGATGTGAGAAGTAAGCAATATGGAAAAGAGCCCCTCCCCACCCCGCCATCTAGTGAGCTCGTCCCACTTGTTCACGGGTTGCCGTTTTGGGATACCCGCTCGGGAGGGCCATCTCGGCAATCACGTGGGGTTGTTCTACGAAGTACGTACGTACAACACGTATACAGTTTGTTGATGACTAAGAATTCTTTCTGAGTCCTCACTCGTTCGGCTAGCTCGCCCAATAAGCTTGCTTATTACATAAGCAATTGGGTAGCCTCAGAAATAGGGGCGCAACTAAAAGAGACTGACTTTAGACTTCTGCACCACGCTTGCCCGCCATGTGTTATCCCTATTCTGGTACTACAACCTACAAGACGAAATGAATGTAAAATTGATGTCATATCACCTGATTTTGGGACGGCTTAGCACCAATCACCTGGTTAGTATCACTCTTGACCGTCCGCCATTGGTCAAATACTATCGCGTCATTTTACATTTATTTACCCCTGTAGATTGTACTATGATGGCAAGGTTAGCTTACAGTGGACTTGTGGACGATTTCCTTAGTCAGGAGAAGCGGTTGCAAATGTTAGCGCAGGCAAACTCACTTAGGGGCCAATAGATCGATGCGTTGGCCTATGAAACTATATGGGCACCGGCACTTGCAAATTTACAGGGCATTCTGATACTGCCACATTTGCTAGTGCCTATTAGCGCCGACCTTATTTCACGGATTATAGCGATTCTGAATCGCCGAATATAAAATTCCTAATACCTGATAAATATTACATTTGCGTCGATAACAGCCTGGCACCTTTCCTTCATGCTATTTATAAGGTTTGAAATACCTCTTGTCCAACCTGATCCCAAGCCTGCTTTACAGCGATTCGGAGCCTATCATAGGACATTATATCCCCAGGGTAATTGTCTTGTAATTAGTTCCTCCTCACATGTGGCAGCACAGTATCACATACCTCCGTAGAAACAGGGTAATATCTAACCGCACTATGTTTTTTTCTATGTGGAACACTGCTTATGTGCGATTGGCCGCTCAGCGAATTTTCATGTGCTCATACTTGCAAACGCTTTTCTCGACTAGTACGAAAGGAAGCACGGCAAAAAAAGCCGACGATTAGCGTTTTGCTTGACCACGACTAGAGTCTCGGCAAGGCTTTCGTGTCTCAGATGCGGGAATATCAATAATTACTCTCCCACCCCCTCCCCCGGTTGAAAAACTGTCTTGCGAAGCTGCCTCGAGGCCAGGAATAGCCTCAGCTTTTCGGCGATATTACTTTATAATTCTAGAAATTTCTATAGCATTAATTGGCTAAAAAGCCGGGTGATAAACGCTGATACAGGGCACACTAAATAACATTTCAAAGGGGGAGAGTAGCAAGAAGATGCGGTGCAAGAGAACTCGGCTGCGTATGCCAAGCTTATCTTATGCTCGGTTTGTACGACAAACGACCTCCGCTTCTTAGTACAGCATGGGTCGTTGGGGAGAGACGACGACGAGTACAAAGTCTTTATGTGGAGACGCTACTCCTGTGTGGAAGTCGCTGCTTAGACTTATCTCCTGAACATGTGTTAGTGTGTGGGTCAGTCAGCAAAGTGATTCGCTTTCGAGAAGTTAGATATCCTAGATCGTCCCTCCCATTAACCTTACAAGGAATGGAATAGCGAAGGATCGTGCTCCGAACTCAGAACCATGCCATGAGTTAGTTCTATAGCACATGCTACCTACATAAATGTGGAGCAATAAAGGGAAATTCGGCAACTCGCAACCTCATTGGGCAATGAATGGTACACTATTACCTTATTAACTTTCGTTCCCAGCTACCCCGCAATCTTTGACTCTTCCTGTTCGACAAGGAGATAGGAATATATTGGTAGTGAACTACCCCATTTTCCACCGCTTTTTCTTCATTGTTCCATCTTCTACTTTCAAAGGGGTTGGAAAGGCTGCCGTCAACATCAGTCACATCAGTCGAGAACACCCCCCTCATCGAAATCGAGTATGGCTACCTCTCAAGAAGAAATGATTCCTTACACCGTGCCAAACGAGACAACTGGCGTCGAAGGCAAAGGCACGACCTCAAATCCTCTTACTATCCCAAATTTAAAAACCAATTTGACTTGGGTTTTTGTGGTCCTTTGGAATGATACGAAATTATCAATTCCCATCTCGCCATATACCACCGTCCAAGAACTTCACGCCCAAGCTCTTCAACGTGCTCAGCGTCACGGAGTTACTGGTAGCATGGAAGATACAACTCTCTTCACAGCCGGAAGAATGAATCTTGCTGCTCAGAGACGTTTTTTGGTAGTCAATATTCTGAGCTCCACAATAGAAAATTCCTTTTTTCTTGGTGAACCCGATACCTTGGACTATCTAGCAAGTCCTCGATACGGTTTGGGAGATCCGATAACACAAGCTTCCGAAACCACGAATGTTTATATTCGGTGGATTACTGTCGAGGCCGCTTTGAACACCTCGCGTCTTAGCAATCTTCCTGTCGATGAGTTTTCTATTCCCGAGGCTACTTCACTCGAAGAGCTCCATCAAGTCGCCAAATTGAGATTCTGTCCAGTTCCCACGGACTTCTCGAGTGTCAGAACCACAAATCTAAACCTCTTCCTTGCGGAGTGCAAACTATATGCCGAGGACAACCCCGCGACTCTCAAGGACCTTGGTCTGAAAGGGTCTAAGAGTGCGCCACTGGACATATTTGTCGAGCATATAGGACCGGAACCTCGAACCCTTCTCGATCAACTTATTTCAGACAGCCACAACATCGATCCGAAAAGTGTATGGAGCTTCAACTCTACCAAGCGTGGCATTAGCACATTTGTCACCAGTCTTCAGATCCTGTTCAAAGAAATCGAACAGGATCGTTGCAATCTAGACGGGATTTTGGAAGTGCTGCTAGAGCTCACGCACTTTCCACCTGTCTTGTTGGCATTCAAAGCAGTCTATGATTCGGGCTTGGATCAAATGACTCCTGCCGGCCCACTGCTTCTCATTGCTGCTGTGATTCAAGCACTGTGCCGTAGGATGGTACCAACTAAAATCTGTCCGTCCCAAGACAGTTGCCTTCAAGCATCCCGCCAAGTGCTGTGCTGGATCTACACCTTATGTTCTCATGGTTCAGTGTCACGCGGTTACGAGATATCACTGGTACATCGAGTTCAAGTGGTACCAACAGATCATTTCATTCCAGCCTTCTTTCCATTCAAAGAGGTCTTCATGCGTCCATACTCTCCTGACACCCGAGGCCGCTCGTTTCAAGTCAGCCTTGAAGACGACGATGATAGATTGTGTCAACGTGTCGGCCTCGCTCTCCACGAAAAGGCTGTCATCCCATGGGATTCTTACTTCAAGCCTGAAAAGAGCTGGGAGATGGTCTTGGAGCATAAGCTCAGGCGACTCCTGAGCGCCAATGAGTTTGAAAGTTTGATAGACACTACAAACATTATCATAGCCTTCAAGATGGTTGAACCTTTGCAAATCGATTCTCGTCTCACGACTGAGCTGCCCGTCATAACACTGAGCAAGAATGGATACGTTTCGAGATATGACCACGAAGATCTGGAATGTAGTGAGAGAAGCTTCATCACATGGAATGCAATTGAAGGAAGAAGTCAGCTGCCCGACAATGCAGGGCAATTTCTATCGAAAAAGCTAGATCCTCTTCTTCAGAAGCGCAGGCAGACCAGATATTGGGAGCTGGATTCATGGCCGGAGTGGTCCACGACTGCGACTTTCGGTGCGCCTGACGAGGCAATTGTCGTTTGTGTCGATACTAGTAACAGCATGTCGCAATCCATGCAAGAGGGGTGGATCCCAGGTCAAAGTTCTAAAGGTTCCAATATGAGCCGATTGAGTGAAGTGAAAGAGTTCTTCAAGAACCTTGCGATTCGCATTTCTGCACTCAATTTGTCGACCCATCTTGGACTGGTCACCTTTTCTCATCCAACCGAGGTCAAGACCGTACAAAAACTGACACCACTTGCTCTGAACTTTAGTCGCCAGTTAGATAAGGTTCAGGTAGGGGGGTACACTGCTATTTTTAACGCGCTGAAGCATTCTCATGACATGTTGTCCACCATCCAGAAACGATATCCAAAGACGAAATGTCGTATTATTTTACTCACCGATGGCGAGGACAATCATTCCGACCAGGCTCCGCAAGATGTCTGCAGGTTACTGTACAACTCTGATATTGTGCTTGATTCTGTGGTTATTGACTCTTGTTTCCACAGCAGTTACAGCAGTTTGTTCAAGATTTCAGGATCCACTGGTGGCTATGCATTTGCCCCAACGACTCAACAGTCTCTCTTCCAAATCTTCCTCCTCGAGACCATGGTTGATATTCGCTCTCGACCAGACATTGTTAAGAAAGACTATGTCGACTGGGACACGTTTCCAGTCAAGAAACCCGAAATGCTGTCGCCGTTTGACTTCCCACCATGTCGTCCCCATGCAAACCTGGACGATCATTTCATTGCTCTTGCGGACGCTGAATTATTCATGAGCAAAATGTCCAAGACTTCCGATGGAAGTTCTTCTATTTCGACGAGGTTCAGTAGAGCCTCTACGGTGGCTGGTGTTGGTGGCCTGTCGCGTATCTTGTTGGGCGAAATCAAAGCTATGATTGAGAATCCTCATCAGTATATGGATGTTTACGTTAGCCAGAGCAATATGAACTTCTGGAAGGTTGTAAGTGTACATCGGGATTGAATCGATGCCAGATGGAGGTAATACTCATATACACTCTCTAGGTTATGCAAGGTCCCCCTGAATCGACCTATTCCAAGGGCACATTCCTTCTCTATATTGACATTGGGTCTGAGTTTCCTCGAAAGCCCCCCTCGGCAAGATTCATCACGCCAATGCTTCACCCCAATATCACAAAGGCAGGTCCCTCGACCATCCCATGATGCAGAAGCTAATGTATTCCAGCATGGACGCATATGCCACCCTATCTTCTCCCGCGAATGGAGCCCTGCCACTCGTGTATATCAAGTTCTGCAGCAGGTGTATGGCATCTTGATGGCACTCGAAGTATCTCACCCCACCCTGCGCTTTCATGTCTTCGCCGCTAAATGGAGATTAGGCTCGTGATGCTGTTGATCCTCTCGCCGCGTTAAAATTCTGGTGCGACAAAGCATCAGGAAATAAGCAAGTCATGGAATACGCAAGTCACACCAATGAAACCCTCTCGCTATTCCAGGGACTCCTACTAATCTTCCACCAGGTTAAACAATTCGCACTTCGCTCTCGAGAGTGGCACCGTGCCGACATCATTGATGATGATCAATCCACCGTCGCATCTTCATCCAAAGGATCGAGCTACACCAACCAGACACAAGATCCATTCGCTAATCCACCACCCAGCTACCGTTCGGGCCTGTCTAGCTCGGGGACTTCAGTGCGATCCTCATTTACGATCTCAACTTTGTTGAGCCATCTCGCCAGCCAGAGACGTCGACCAGCACCTCCACCGCTGCTTGATTGTCCGACCCAAGACGATATGTCAGGTGGTGTGGCAACTGCTGGAGGGAAAACAGTGAGTCGTCGTGCGAGATTTTTTGGGAATTTGCGCAATGTGTCCAGCGAGATCAAATCCGAGCTTCCTACTCCCTTGAAGAAGCATCTGGAAAAGAAGGGATTCTAGGGTTCCCATTCCATTGGATCTGCCACATAAGACCATCCACGCCCCTAAATTTTTGAATATAGCTTTGCAAGTCTTGATTCATCCAATTACTTGGAATTTGTTGATAGGTACGGTGATATGCAACAGAAAGCTGCTGCCTACTAGGCAGCAGAGTTATAGTGTAAAGCGGAGAGAAGTCGAGTATAGCGCGTCCCGATAGCGCTGGCGATGAGCAATAAGGACGCGAGGGAAGGCAAAGGAGAAAGGGAAAGGGACAACAACAAAGAAAGAAAGGCACGGGAGTCGTAGCGTAACCATAATAGTAGGATGGATGTTTGTTAAGAAGGAATAGATTGATTGTCCAACGGTTGGCAGCGAGGTCGTGGCTAGATATACACCACGACCCCCTGCCACACCAAAGCACTGACTAGTTACAAGGATAGGAAAAATGACCAGATTTCCCCGCTACAATAGCTAAAGGGCATGGGAATGATATAGACTGAGGAGCTCTCTGTATATATGGGACATACCCTCAGGAAAAAGGACAATGAAAATCAGACCTTTTTTGCCCCAACTCTCCCGGCTCGATATCAAGTGCCATTTGCAGACCCTCATTCCAACAGAATTGACTTCATCTCTAACGCGTCTTGCCTTTTGAAGACAGGGCAACATTTCTGCCGAGAATTGAGTCTGAAAGAGGAATAAGTGTATGACGGCTGTGAAACGCTGAAGTACAGTACAGTAAAGCAAAGCGGAGCAAAGGGGTTGATGATTCTCAACGTTGGCCATGGGAAGGGCGCCTACTCGAGGAGAGGAGCATCGAACGCCATCCTGCTTCAGAATTCGAAAGAAGGCCATGACTTCCACCTCACCAAAATGACTGACTTGGCCTTGGAAGCGGAAATAGCCTCACGCAACTCAGAAATAACCGAATCCACGACGACGACACTCACAGCAATCAGACACATGCCGATAAACCACACCCATGCTGATCCTCGGCCCAAGACATATCCCCGATATTCTCGTCTAAAGCTCTGCATTCTTAATCTAGAAGTCTTGTTGTAATATACGACGTAGTATAAACGGGGTTGGCGCAAAGAAAAGGCTGCGGGGTAATCGCGTTTCTCGCAGCTTTGGCTAATTCCAAAGGCACGAACGAGGGCTCTCTTGCGCGGCTTGGTCGCCATGACTGAGGATATATAAACCGCACTCATCGCACGAGACATGGAATCATCCTCGCCTCGATCAACCCCGGCGCCCACGTCCACTCCCGCCACTATGCGCTTCTCACTCCTCCTCTCCGCCGGCCTCCTCGCCCCCCTCGCCGTCCTCGCCGTGCCCGTCGGCAACGATGGCGCGCTCCACGCAAGGGAGAACCTGTGCAGCTTGCGCACGCCTCCGGTGCTCTGCCAGGCCAACTCCTCCGTGACCGTCGAGGAGACCGCCCAGCGTGCCTACAAATTCTACCGCGCGTTCGTCGTCGACGGCGATCCCAGGACCATGTTCTCGCTTATCGACTCCACCTACAAAGTGAGTCCCCCCCCTTTCCCCTTTTCCCTTTTTCCCCCCAAACGCCTTCCACACACCTGGGGCCGCAAGAAACTGAAGCTGGAGCGCGCCGCAGCAACACCATCCCGGCTACCAGGACGGCCCTCAGCCCATCTGGCCGCTCTTCTGCAGCGGCAACAAGATCGGCACCGAGCAGAACACGGCCTGGTGCTTCGACGCGAGCACCAACATGTCCTACGCGCAGTACTCGACAACGGACCGGTGGCGCTGGGTCGGCGGCTGTGTGCATGAACATGTAGGTCCCCGCGCGCGATGGGGATGCGCGGCGTGCTGACGGGAAAACCACAGTGGGACCAGGGCGAGTCGATCCCGAAGAGCAAATGCTACAAGCTGGACGCCGCCACGTCGTAGGGCGTTGACGAAGGGGGGTTGGGAGGGGGGGCCATAGCCCCAAGCGAGTTCTGGGTGTGCTGTTTGTTGAAGGCCAGATGGAACCGTAGGTGTTGTGTGAAGAGGCCACGGGCGAGAATGCGCCGTGCAAGACTTGGAGCTGCTCGAAGCGCCTGCGATCTTGTTTTGGGGTCGCGGGAGACGTTGGTAGAGAATGAGAGATATATTTCTAAAATCAATACTCGGGATTAAGCGAGGGCTGTGCTGCCATTCGAGACTAATACTTAACAGTGGAGTCGGAGACTTGAAATAACCGAATGAGTGTACGAGGATGCACTCCCGCAATAGAAGGCCTAGTAGACTAATTTTGATTAAGTGCTTCTGTATAGCTAGCCACCGATTGTGAGAGCGACTGCTGCCACTCTCTATCGAACGATAGCAGCGGCTATAGTCCAGAGCAATTGTTGGCGTGGAGCCTGAGTAGCCCGTAAGGACTCGTATTTGCATATCCTAGCACGGCCGGCCCAGAAGGCGAGACTGTAGTTGGGGAATATCTCAACGAAGGGGAAAGGGCGCGGGTGTCTATAACCTTACATCCGATAGCTCATTCGGTCTCTTCACTTGAGCTTCAGGAGGCCTTCTCTAGTTAATAGACCCTCGAATACCCGCAGGGAAGCCCGACGCAGCTCTCGAGGGGGAAGAGAAGTCCCTTGTTATCCGTCGCCAGAGAAAGGCCTTGCTATTCACTCGCGGGTGGACTTCCCAGGGGCGATTTCAAGCGACAGGCGAGGGGCGGGTTCGCGAGTCTTATTATGTCGCTTAGTCTGCGAAACATTACCACTGCCACTTCCACTGCCACATCCACATCCACATCCACATCCACATCCACTTCCACTTCCTCGCCGGCTCTGCCTCGATGGTAAGAAGCCTTGGAGCAGGTTTGGATTCGAGGACCGAGGCGCCAAAAACCATGGCTTCAGTTGCTGGGCTCGCTTGCCCTCCTGAGAATATAAGCATGGCTAGCTCGAGCAACCAGCCTCCCCAAAGGAGCAGCCGGTTGCCGTCTCCGGCGCTGCAATCTTCTATGGCCTCAATGTCTCTAGCGGAAGCAATCGCGAGACGAGCCGTGCCTTTGCTGCGGAGGGGTAGCTGTGGGAGTGAGTCCACACCACTTTCGATTCCACGGGAGACAATCCACCGGGCGTAGAGTAGCGGGGAGCATGAGGTGGTTTCACAAAGCGTCTCGCCTTGCGGAGACCTCCCATCTGAACCAGCACGCTATACAGCTCGCTCATATTAGGAGTTTAGCCGCTGCCTCCCCACGCTCGTTCATTGGCGCGCCTCTCTCCACATAGTAGTACTCCCCCCCCCCAATTAAGTGTAGCTGGCCAGGCTGGCACAGACAGAATATGATAGCAAGTTGGAACGTGCAGCCCTGGAGCAGTTACATTTAATTAGGGGGGAGAGGATAACTCGACTCTTTCCCCGACTTCCCCGGATTTCGGAAGATCGACGCCGCACGCCGCCTTATTTTCGGTACCGGCTGTTCGGGCGGTGGATGATCAGAATCCAGGGGCGTGTGTCGAGGTTTTTGCGTCTGTGATTGATGGGAAGTTTGCGGCTGCTTCTAGGCGGTAAGCGGGCCTTGATGTATGCTTATTGTCGTTAATTAATGCTGCGTGATTTGGGGGCTTGGCTTGGATAGGGGAATGTGATCGGCGTGGGCACTCTGGAGGTGGGCTTTTGGAGTATGATATATATGTGCGAGCGGCTCATGGATGTTTTCCCTTCTTGCATTGGAGTTTCGTGATAGACGTACTTTTCTGTCCGCCGCCATTCTAGAGCATGTTTCTACAGCCAACCCTCCTCTTCGCTGCCCTCGTGGCTTCGATTGAAGCCGCTTCCTGGATCGTGCCCGGGGCCGTCTGGAACGATGTCAATGGCAAGAAGATCGACGCGCATGGAGGGAACATCGTGCAGAGGGGTGATACGTTCTATTGGGTTGGCCAGGCGGCTAGTCAAGGTTCGTCATCTTCCAATAGTTGAGGAGAAGGGTGAAGATTGGTTGTTAATGGCTGGAATTGTGTGGGAGATAGATGTCATACCAGTGATGTACTCGTCCACCGACCTCCTGAATTGGACACCGCTTGGGACACAGAATAGTTTGAAATGGTTGTGGAGACCAAAGATTGCAAAGCCAAATGGAAAATTTTGGGTACGTCTTTTTCCTTGTTTTTCTTCCTATATTCCCCCCTCAAGCTTCTCCCCCTTTCCCTCAAAGAGTGCGAAGAGCGGGAGGTTAAAAACAGTAGGAAAGGGAGAAAGGGAGAAAGTAAAGATCTTACTAATAGGATAGATCTACGGACAACTCGACCGTAGCATCCAGTCCCTCGTCTCCGATCAGATGGTCGGCGGGTATAGGTTGAATGGTGCGGCAGTTAGGATCCCACCGAATAGTTATTCGTACTCTGATACTGGGATGTTTTTGGATAGTGATAGTAAGCATCGCATCTCAAGAATAAGGATTTGTTTCGGGAGGCGGTACGGCTGGCTAATGTGTGATGATAGGCACATGGTACATCCTCACATCAGCCGACCACAACATTGTCCAGATAAACAAGCTCAACTCCGACGGCAGCGTTGGGGCGAGGGCGAGTCAGCTTGCTGATGGCGCACTGGAAGCCCCGGGGATGTTAAAGGTGGGAGGCACTTACTACCTTATTGTATCTGGCAAAACGGGATGGCGCTCCAACCCAAACAAAGTCTACACATCCTCCTCCATCAACGGCCCCTGGACAGGCGGTGCGGACATTGCACCGCCTGCGGAAAAGACTTACAATAGTCAGAATACTTTCGAGTTGACTATTAAGGGGAGTCAGAAGACGACGTATATTTACATGGGTGATAGTTGGGATAGCAAAGGTGGGCCGAGTAGTAATCATGTGTGGCTGCCCATTAAGGTTGATGAGGCGAGAAAGAGTTTGGTGCTGGAGTATCATGCCATGTGGAAGGTTGATACGAGGACGGGGGTGGTGAGTTGGCCGGCCGCAGGGAAGAGGTATCAAGCTAGGCATGCCGAATCCACAGGTTCTACAGAGATTGTTAGGAGGGAGAGCGCCGTGGGAAAGCATGCTGTGAGAGGAAGTAAGTTTCTCTAGGTTGGTTGGTGTTGGATGTTCTGCTGATCGTGGAACAGTTAGCGAGAGTGGTCAAGCGATCTTTCGGAACGTGACGGGCGGTGGGAGGAAGCAGTGGGTTTCTTTTCATTATACCGTTAATGATCAAGAAGGTTTGTCTCTGATCTCCTCCCTGATCAAGGGGACTTTGCTAATGTGTCTGTAGCGGGAGAAGCACACGTCACGGTCAACAGCGATGCACTCCCGACGAATATCTCGTCGCTTAACTGCAGAGCTGGATTCCATAAGACGGTGCCGATTGAATTGCATCTGGAGAAGGGAGACGAGAATGTGATTCGTTTTGGGGCTACTGGGTCGAAAGGTGGGCCAAGAATGATCGGGAGGTTAAGTTGACGCTGACAGTTAGATTTCAGATTTCGAAGCTACGATCGATGGGATTGAAGTCTTCGATGACGAGGAGGAGTTGTAGAAGTACTGCATTTTAGCTCAAAGCAAGTAAGTACAGCCATCGTAAGGTTGAGATATGTCAGACGCCTGTTTTCAAGATAACTAATGTGATGTCTTGAAGTGTATTTGCTACTGTAAGCTATCGTAGTGGCAGTACCAGAATAGAGATACAAATAGCTAAAAAGTACACTGCTTCGGGCAAGTTTAGTGCAGTAATCTAGATTCTCTTTTAGAATCACTCCTATCTCTTCTCCTACGATAGAGAATCTCAAATAAACATCTATGCCACCTCTCTAACCATCTTGCTATTCTAGTGTGTTGATGTTCCTCGCCTAAGAGCTTATTGCTCTTGAATTCGCCCATCACAGCCAGCCCCGTTGCAGCCGCCCTGCAGGAACCCCGTCATCTGCAGACTGAATTATGAGTCCACTTCATTGCGAGATACATGTGCGGATATATCATCCTTGACAACTTGTTCCCTAGACTCATTCATGTCCAAAAGTACAGTACACCCAGACCCAGGCTTCAGACTTCAGCTTCGCAGTCCACAGGTCCCAGTGGACATTCATTCACCAACTACATGCACATCTCACGAACGCATTACGCAGACAAAAGCATGCAATCCACACTGAATCGACCCCAAACTCAACATGCCGACTACCTCGCAAAGAGATTCCGCTCTCTTGACATCCCTGGACTCCTCACACCATTCGGCCTCGCAGGTTGGTCTTGGGAATGCTTCGAAGGGTACAGTACAGTACAGTACGACGTGACGAGGATGGAGACGCAGTCCTGTGGCACGGACAGGTTGTAACGGGGTTGTCAATCCCCCTGTGCTCCACCGGCCATATCAATCACGGCCTAGATCCCCTAGGGATTGATGGTGGTTGCCTGAGCGCGGTCTCTGATATCAACGTGAAATAGGTTTATGCGGAACTCGTGCACAATCGTCTTGATGTCTCCATCCTTTCTTCGCCCCTGGCCCGTCCAGAACCGACAGTGTGTCGCTGCCATTTCAATGCCTTTCCATAACTTCACCCGTGCTCGTTCGTCCGTAATTACCATATATCTCTAGATAATGAGAGTCAGGCTATATAGCCCGAGATGATGGCGCGTTAAGGGTTCTTTTTGTGTAGATATACGGCTTTGGCCATGCCAAGTAGGGTGTGGACGAGGAGGTCCTTGGAGAACTAATAGGTGGAGGAGCTGCTCAATGGCGCCACAGCGGTGGGCTCTTATCTGGGAACCTGTAGCTTAGCAACTCTTTAAACCCTGCCGTCTCATTGACCTAAAATTTCGTCGCCCGCGGTTGCGTCGTGGGATTTCCGAGCCTTCCACCTGGTGATTTGAGTCCTCTTTGTGCGACCGAAAAGAGGGGTCGTTAATTGTGTCGAGTGATTCTTAAGGGGTACTCCGTACAAGTCCAGTCATTCTGATGAAACGCTTGTGGCCATACCTCTACGCCCGAAGAGCAAAGGAACAGAATAATAAGTGTTTGCACTGAGACATGCGTCTAGGCCACCCGGAGCTTGCCTCGTCTATGTAGGTTGAAACAAACCAGCCACAGGGATAAAAGCCCCACTTGCAGGATCCAGGAGAAACCAATGGCTAAGCCGAACGATAGATATGTACTGTATACGATTGGAAGACTATATATATATTTTCTAGTTGTGTACGGAGTATGATGATCCGATTCCACTACGTGCATAGAGCGGTTGTGACGTGTCTCATACCTAGAATTATCGAGTCTTAATAGACGAGTTGGATACATTCAAGGGAGAGAGTTGAGAGAGACAAATTCTCACGTGGATGGCGTTTTATGAGTGAGTCATTTACATGTATCAAGCCTAGCTATCTGCAATGATGCCTGCTCGGTGTTCCTAACTCAGTCTTGTTGCCTGGGGATTCGAGCGCAATTGGTCAAAATCTCCACCAATATATGCTTGTGTTTACAGAGTTGTTCCGCTCTTACTCTGTGCTTTGAACTATTCAGGAGGAGGCTGGGACGTCAAAATCCCATGGAGATTTTTCTATAACTTCACCTGCTCCCTACATCTTTCGAGAGCACCAACGGCCGACCCATTCAGGTCATATAACCCAAGTCCAACCCACTTCGTCGCCGACTCTCGGTCAACTCAGACTGCACCATGCCTCGCTTCATCCTCTTCGTTCGAGCTTCGGAAAATTCCGAGGTCAAATTCATCCCTAGCCAGGAACTCTTCCAAGCAATGTCACAATACAACGACGCTCTTCTTGAGGCCGGCGTCTTCATCGCTGGCGAAGGTCTTCTCCCCAGCGCACGCGTCGGCCAACGAGTGGTCTTCCATGATGACGACCGTGGGCCAACCATCGAATCGGGACCATTTCCAATGAATGAGCTTGTGTCAGGATGGTGGATTCTGACTGTGAAAGATGTGGAGGAAGCGACTGCGTGGGCCAAGAAGTGTCCTATGATGAAGGAAGGGGACGTTCTCGAGATTAGGAAGATTTCCGAGGCAGATGACTTCGGGAGCGCAATGACCCAGGAGATGCGGGAGAAGGAGGAGGCGATGAGGATGGAGAGTGAGAAATTGGAAAAGGGAGGGCAGAATTAAGGTGGTCGCCGAAAGCATTCGACGAATCCTCGTGACACTTTAAGTGTTTCGAGGCGACCTGTCATCTAGGAAGTTGTAGTAAATGTTACGCAAGCCTGGTGGGAATGTACCGCATTTTTCATCCCGTGACAATTGATGCAATTCTCAAAACAAGGAGGAAAATTATATAAATCCTCCTTCAAATCACAATAGAAACCATCAGATTGTTCTCAGGAACTTGTGATAAACACCACATGTTGACCAGATGCTGTAAATTTCTAGACCCTTGATCTTGGCTGAATGTACTTACTGATGTCTTCACAGCTCACGCGGAAGTGCAAAACAACCCCTACCTTCATGGCGAGCAAGACCCTCTCCTAGTCTCTTTGCGCAAGCGCTATCCAAGGTACATTACAAGAGATCATTGCCCCAAATCCCCTACTTCACATAGTTGTCTTCCACGATGGATGGACTCAATAATGGCGTTGAAAAGTTGCCTACTCGGCTAGTTTCTAAGAGTCAGAATAGAGGTGAAAGAGAATCCCCGAATTCTTCACAGCAAGACTATAAGTTCCCAATGAGAAGTGATTGCCACAGGATTTGCACTAAGAGATCTATGAAGATGGTTAAATTACCCGTGCAAATGAAGTATATATCGGGTTTAAAGCTAACATGTGGACTAAAACAAGCGGTTCGCGGCCTGAGTGTCAGAACAAAACCAAAAGAAAGACTTAATGGTGCTCCAACTCCGGTCCAAACCCCAAGAGAGCCGCGCCCCAAGACCCCTGGCTCCCTCCTCGATTCCATCTGTCGCCGATGAACATGAAACTCGGTATATCACATGGCGCTTCCCGGCTCGAGAGGTGTGTGCGGAAAGCTCGCGACGGTGGAAACAAGAACAGCCGATGCCGCAAAGTAAGAGGCGGCCTTGTTGGGCCGAAGGACGTAGATGACAAAAAGAAATGAAGGGGGGGTAGGAAGCCGATTTTAGACTAAGTGGTGGCGCGGAAGCTTGGTCCGTGGGGGAAATTGATGAAATGGGGTAGGCAAGGTGATATTGGTCAAAATACGAGGGAATGAAAATCGTGGAAAGCGCGGAGGGTGTGGTTTTCGATGCCGTTGTTGACTTGCTTGGGCTTGTCGATGAAGATGGTGTTGAAAGTCGCACAGAAAGTCGAGATGTATGACATAAGACTCGAGGCATAAGGCTAAAATTCTACTGCCTCTAGAAACTGTAATCGGACCTTGATTTTCTCCCCGATTAGATGTCGGAAAAGACGAATTGGGACAGTGACATATTTATCTAAGGACACAACGTGTGGCTCCGGTCATAGAACATGCTTTCTCTAGATCGGCGTACCGCTGGAAGTTGGGCTTGCCAAATACGGCGTTTGGCATTAGACATCCCATCCACTTCCCACTATATCGGTTTCCGTACTAGTCATCTAACAGCTTCCATCACCCCATAGTATGCACTACGTACAGATCGGTTGTTAGTTGACACAACCGCGTTGTGGCTCCCTGGGAAACATAGCTCTCGCTTAGTAACATGCTTCCACCCCCGTGGGCCTGGCCTGCATGTTGGTAGGGGAGATACTTTTAGAGTTGCTGAGCGGACAACACACCACCAGCAGATGGCTATTTAGGTCATTCATTGCGCACCGCTCTTGTTCCCGAAATGGTGCTCGCCCCATTGTATCTATCCCCGAATGGTACAGTACCTGGAGATGGTAGCTTTGTCACAACATTACTCTACGTGGAACTGTCAAAGGTTGGAGGCCAGAATTGGCATAGCTTGCTTGTTGAAGGAGATTAAAACTGGAAATAAAACAGCTCTCCTCTCTACACTAAGCCCGAGACATCGTGTCGACCGACGTCATTAAATCTAGGTACAATATGAAAATTGTTCGTGCGAAATTTACATAGAGTTAAGTAGGTAGGTAAGCGTCGAATCCCCCTCAAGTAAGCTCACTTTCAGACATGGTGCTAAAACTATTGAAGTATTATGCTATGCCATCTATTCTTCAACGAGTAGAGTTTGGCAGATTCTATCTATGTCTTGGAAGAACTAAGGGTTTCATCCGCCAAATGTGAACATTGAAGTTTTTTGTAGCCTGAGTGCAATCCTTGGAAATTGCAAAGATCGCCAGCAAATTGAGATGAGAAATTTGTCAATGAAAAAGCTATATGCCAAGAAGGTTGTGTGTCGAAATACTAGGGATTGAATTGTGGACTTCTTATATACGCTGATCTTTAGAGTTGGTAGAAAACCATTATCCCAGCAAGTGCTTCACAGGCTGTGCAGCCACGGCGTCTTACTAGTTGCAAAAGCCCCCCAACGTTTCAACGCCCCAGACTCCAATGGAGAGTGGACGCTAGGCAAGAAGTGTTTCACGCGTGTGTTGCATATCGAGTGTTCTGTTGGCGTGGCATGAATATTCCTAAGCTTCATTGTCCTTTGACTAGACTGAGATTCAACCGTACCATTTCCGAGGATTATGTTGACGTTTTAACCCCACCTCTTGCTTGGCACGTGAGAAATTAAGGGTTGGTGAAACGATAAATACACAACAACCAACCAACGTCTATTTGAGTCTGTAATTGACTGCAAGGCGTTAACGCGAGCAGAGTCCTTACTCTGCTACGTCTAGTGCCGCTAAAAGCATAATAGATTACAGCTCGACCTTGCAATTCTTCTAGGTACTGTACAAATGTTTTAATGCTAGAAAACAGATTCAGTCTCAACATATTTATCAATGCGTAGAGGAAGTAAAAGCTCGAAGGACTATTTATTGATAGGGCACGAGACACCATCTTAGCAGAACGCAAGTTATAAGGTAGAAGGCAAGCCCGGCCAGCTCTGAATACATGGGTTTATGTCCGTCCAATCTCCAATCTCCAATCTCCAATCTCCAATCTCCAATCTCCAATCTCCAATCTCCAATCTCCAATCTCCAATCTCCAATCTCGTCATGGCACTCCAACGGCCAAGGGAATTTGCTGACCTTCCAGATATCGCCTACAGCCACTCGGGAATGCATGGGAGTCAATCTTGCGGAGCATCAGTCCAGCAATGTCCAATCAAACTAAGATTCGGCAATTCATTGCACTTGTGCCAACAACGCTGCTGTTGTATTGTTTCAAACGGCTTCGCCCTCGCTTAACTGCTTAGCCCCTTATCGCCCCGGCCAGAAATAGCTCATATGCTGGTGCTGTGTTAGCAACATCTCACTGATTGCCAGCACACAACTGACCGAATCCAACGATTAGTAAACGTCAGGAGAAATGTGGATTCTCCTCGGTTTGTACTTCTCAAGTTTCTCCAGTTGTTACGAGCTGCTGACAAAGTGACCATGTTTTCTCAGTCTCCTTTGGACCGATTTCTCTGTGTTTAGGAAGAGAGTGTCCGCCATCAGTCTATTGCATACATTTAGTCTGGTATGAAATATGTCGCCCAAGAAAATATGAATCCTAAAGCAACTCGACTCGTCGAAAGAGCGTGTCACCGAACGTGAGGTTGCGAAAATCTACTTGTGGTGCACTTAGAGCCTAGGTTACCCTAGCTACATATCGTTGTCCTCCCGGAAACTAGAGAGTAGAAGTTATTCTCTCATCTCCGATAAAATAAACAAGTTAAGTGTCCCAGCTTTACCATGACGCTCTAGATTGTCCGTAATGTCTAAGAAAATAACGAGGACGGTCATTAGGCGTTGCAAGACGAGTAAACCCTCGGTGTCTTATAGTGAATAGAAGTGTAATATCAATGAGTAGTATAGAGGAGCATGCTGAAATATTCCCTTTAAAACCGTCTTTAAGAAATTAACCAACCATGGTACCGACATATCACTCACAGCACCCAAGTGGGGATTTTGCGAAGACCAACTGGCCCAGCGCTACGTTGGTCTATAGAATTGGAGCGCATTGAAAACTTTGAAATTTCGAAGCTTTAATCCTAACATGAGCTAGCGACAGTGGTTTAAGACAAGCACTAAAAATAAAAGAAATCGCACCAACGCCCCGGCAATTCAACGAGTCCTCCACCTACGAAAAGCATCCATAGTTTCAAAGTTTCCAGATACCAGGATCTAAAAGCAATCTTCATAACAGCATTCATCATAACAGCAATCATAATCGTTGTCACAATAATCCTCACAGCAATCGTCGTCCCATCGAGCGCTAAGTGGAAACGCATAGCCTCTGTTTCGTTTCTGATTGTCCATATGCCTTTTCTCTACCGAGCACAAGATTGAGAGAACCTGGTTCTCGAGCTCTAGGTGATTTCCCCCAGAAGGAGTGCGGAGACCACCTTTTCGCGTGGCATCAAGGGGGCTAAGTCGAGCTACCTCGTGGCCCTTGATCGAAATGGAGCAACCAATCATAGCGATGACGCTGTCGATTGAGCGATCGTGACTGTAGTTGAGCAGAGCAGACCACGCGGTGCTTTCTCGTGGGAAAGGATTGTTGTTGGCGTCAACGATTTGCGTAAGATCGTAGCCGAAGCTTGTCAAAGTTGTCAAGGCAGCTATAGATCATCAGTCTAGTTCCTTTCCCATCTTACGACCTGGAGTCTTACTATTGAGCTCCGTTATCTGGATTGGGTGGGTGTTCATCACACCCGTGTTGCACCCTGAGAACAAGGGCACGGCATATTCTTTCTGAGCTGTGACGTGATTACCGAGAATAAGTCGCATGTGTGGGACGTTGCATGTAGGCTCGTCGAGGGGTAGAGCAGATACAATGAATGGGAGGAGGACCGAAAGACTGATGATGGAGGAAAACATGCCGAAGCCTGCTAGCGGGGAGATAAAAGTAGAGAAAGTTTCACGGAAATAATGAATGCCAAAGACAAAAGACAAAGGAGAAAGGAGAAAGGAGAAAGGAGAAAGGAGATTCTGGGCAGGAGTTTTTTTTTTGGCGGAGAGACGAATGACGAGAAATGAAGCTCTTCCGATAAGACCTTATATAGTCATAAGCATTTTCTAGCAGGAACAATGTTCGGGTGATGTTACACCACCAACAAATAAGCACAACAATAACAGGATGCGTTGTTCCGCATACCGACTACAACTCAACGCGGCATTTGCCCTTCACGTGGAGAGAACGATTTGTAGCTTTAGCCTAATCGTCCCAGTGTCATATCCCATTACTTATTGTGGTAAGCACCGCCCAGAAACTCCTCGACTTGACGAGCAATTGGCCAGCACAGGGCTGCCACATAAGGAGAATATTCATAGACAGTTTTGCAGGTGCATTCGAATTTGCCCTGCAATGGCCGAACAGCTTCGATCGTGGGGAACAAGGTGTGGTCTCAGACTGGCTAGTCTTCAAGCCGCTTCTCGAGCTGCAAGACAGATAGATGGTGGATACGCCGCCCTCGGTTGCACACAGTCATTTGTCCATACCGTCCCGTGTCTCGTGCCTATGAGACGTGTTGGGAGGCTGAACACGCTTATTATAGATGAGCCACCAACATGCAACCAGAAAGACGGGAACTCAAAATTAGACTTGCGGATGGAGGCGGCTGTCGGACGGCTGATTTTGAAGCTCGAGGGTTTCGAGTCCCCCCGATTTTCCGAGCAGATCAAGTGCAGTCTCAACTGACGCTTCTCCGAGCGTGGTGGACATTGCAATTGCCTAAAGCTGCCAACGAGCAAGTCAACATCGACATCCTTATACCGAAGTTGAGTTTCCGGTACCAGCTACTGTAGCACACCGACGGTTTGCTCGTGGAACACCACTTAATAACTAGCTCCATGCTTCTCTTCACCTACGAGGGAAAATCTATTCAGTTTTCCTTGTAAACCGAAGACTCGAGGAGACTTGGCTCGATTATCCTGTGTAGCATCAGACAATGAGATATCAGACTTGTACGGCCTCGACGTAAGTTTAAGGAACGTAAGGTTTATTGAATCTGAACTAAGCCCATCTATAGAATACCACAAACATAGCCAAATGCTCCTTGTGTTTCCAAAAGGTCCTTGCCGACACGTCTCCGCAATATGCACAGCAATAGAGAAGAGAGCTGTAACAATCACATGCCTCTACTTCGGTAGAAAACAACTTCTGCCTTGATTGAATTAGTAGAAAACAATGTCTTGCAATGGACCTCAAAGGGAAATGAACAGGGAAGAATGAAAATAAAATGAAGCCACCACCATCAACGTAAAAGTACCTAAAATCAGGAATAAAATTTCCAATAAATATACTCTAGTATGTCCCCAACGCCCCACATGCGGCGAAGAAAGAATTTTGCCCGATAGAAGAGAACATCTAATAGGCTCCTATTTATCTTTATTCCCGCTGCCCCGGACAATCGATATCATCGCGTACTTCCTTCCCCTAGAAGAAATCAATATTGCAAGTAATATCTCCAATCCTAATATCATCTACAAACGTAACACTCCTGTCCGTATCATTCCCACATATCTACGCCCGATTTCCGGACAGATTCTTAAAAGCACAAACGATCATATCAGGTACGGTGCGAAACTCCGTCGGCACATCGCTCGCGATATAGGAGAGACTGTCCATCATTGTTAAGATCGTGGGATGGTCGTCGGGGAGGGGTGCCGAGTTGGCACTGCTGATGAACCCTGAGAGGTCAACTGTGACTTCGGTGGCAGTTTTCAATGATACTATGATAGTTAGTCAAGATTGATGGTAAACTGATCAAGGCTGTTGAGCTACGTATTAGCAGGGTGGCGGGCTCTATTGTCCTGTCATTCTCTGGAAATGAATTGTCACAGTTTCTGTAGAGCAAGTGGGTAGATGAAAACAATCAGGCTGCCGTTGGCGTTTTTCCATATTGTCCCGATACTAGGTAGAAGAGGGCATGAAACTGGTTCTGTGCGGTTGCAGAGCGGTGACGATGGCATACGGCGCATGCATTTTGACTTGAGGTAGAGAAAAGTCCAAGAAAGTGAATTACAAGCAAGAAGACGATCTAGCGACTCAAGGGTAATAGTCTTCTCGATGGCAAGAAAAGAAAAGTTAAGGGTGCGAGCGCTCGTGACTCTGCGTGTAAGTAAAAGACACGAGCAGATTCCATAGAAGAGAGCCGAATTGGCATTTATTAGATATACACTCATTCTGAGCCATTCGACACCCCCAATAAGTCTTTGACTTTCTGTAATTCCAAAGACACGGTGCTCAGCCTAGTGAGACAAAAATAAGTTCACAACAGCGCGAGGTATTCATACCCGCGTCAGCAGAATTTATAACACGGCTGTCGAGGAAAGGCTAAAGATTCCACAGGCGAGTACGGATTGGTAGGCTGAGGGTCATCGTCCCTTACTGCAACTTGAACGACCGAGTGGCTACTTGTAAACATGATATAAAAAATACACGTTGGGGCGGGCGGCCCTATCGTCGCAGCAGTATTTATATTGTTGGTTGGCTCACTTGCATGCCGGCACGCTAAAAGTCTTACAATAACCTGACAGCCAACATGAAACCATAGAATGAAATTGGAAGGACAAAAATGCTGGAAGAATTTCAGATATTTAGGCACTTGCCATCATTTGATAGAATTCCGGGACAGGAAAGGGTCACGAGGCGCATCACAGTGCCAGGAAATTCAGACGCAGACAAAGGATATTAAGGTAAGACTTCAACCGCAAACGCGGGAGTCAACAGACAGAAGAAACAGACACAAGCCCAAGCCACGAGCAGAAGCTCAACCACGTCTACGGGTGGTAGGACTCTTTCCCTTGGGCGTCACAGTGGTGCTCGCGGTGGATGGCACACTTGGAAGCGCAGCCTTTCCCTTGCCCTTAGCAGATTTCTTTGAAGGCGCATTCCAGTAGTAGACCATCTGGGAGGCCAAGACAGCGTTGAGGATGAAGCCCGCAACGAAGCTGTACAAGATGAGGTTGTCGTCGACTTCTTGAAGAGTTGTAAAGATTCGAGTAAGGGAGCCGGCGAGGTAGTTGAAGACCTGGCGACAGAAATTAGTCAAGATTTCTTGGACTTCACGAGGATGTGCTTACAGCAAATGCGCTCAACTGTCCAGTTCCGCCCTCCTGCCAGACTGCCAGAATCTGGGGAAGCTTGCTGGCTACGCCCAAAGCACCAGCACCCATCTGAAGATATTGCAACGTCTGCATATCCAGAATACTATCACTGAACAACGTTGCGCCGGCCGCAGCCAACCCAGCAACGAAAAGCGCAGCCGCGCTCGCCTTGCCACTGTAGCTCAAGACCAACACTGCAATGACCACATTCTGCGCCATGATCAAGCTCGTCTCCCCATATGTGCTGAACGGAAATCCTTGACGGACATTGTATGCGAGGGAGATGAGGTATGCGCTGGTCTCGAGCAGGTAGCTTAGGAAGGAGATTCCGGATGCGGATTTCGCGTTGAGGAGCTTGAGGATCTGGGGGATCTTGACGATGGAGGACGCGGCGATGATACCGATTCCAAGGCCCTTTGAGATCGCGAGTTTAACACATTCGGTCGAGCTCAAGTCAACGTTAAGGAGGAGGGTTTTGTAGCAGGTCTCTCCAACGATGGAGACTCCCAGGTCGCGGATGGGAGCGGGGAGGTTGTGCGTGAGGGGCTGGATTGCGCTGCGAAGGGAATCCATCTTGACGCGGCTTATTGTATATTTCGCGTATTGAGGCTAAAGTGGAGGTTGTGTTGAAAGGAAGGAAATTTTGTATGTAGGATGTTCCGGCTGACGCTTGTCGAGAGATTGGCGGATGACGAGCTCGCTTATTACATACACCTCATTCATGATAGCGCTACCCTCACCCTTAATAATATCGTTTCCCCCTTATTGAAGTCGCTTCATTTTCCCACTTCATCAATAGAGTAGCTCAGGTATCAAGTCCCGGATTAAAACTGAATACTTGAAAGATCCGTGGTTCTAAGTAAGATTACGTATTTTCAAAGTGAAGTAATATGATGCATTGTACGAAGGTAAAGGGAGTCTAGACTTGCCGATTGATCTATAGCTATTAATCATATATCCCAGATTTTGCTTCAACGATTGGTGTATGAGGTCCGCGCGTAACTGAGTGACCGCTAGCGCGTCAGCCCGACCTCGGAATAATCGAAATTACCCATATAAAGCGCGCGATTCCCGGGGTCGCCTGCCCTCAGAGCAGGGGTCCTTTTTAGTGCAGTTATCGTGCTAGTTACTCGTTTAAGTGTGATGTATGAGGGCTTGGAGCGCGTCAGCCCTCAGTCCCACGACGCGTATAGTACGTGTAGCGGGCCCTCTTTGCTTGCCCCCACCCTTTAACCTAACCAGAATTAAAGCGATTCAGACTAACACATGGCTTCCAGATTACCTGAAACTAACGCGCTATTACGCACTACTACTACGCTTATCCTGAGCGTGGATACGGCCATGGACCGGCTCCTGAGCCTCCTGCCCACGGCCTCTAGGGCTCCCGCGCCTACACTTAAGCCTGAGCCTGATAGGGCTGAAGACATTACTATCTAGTAGGCCCTAGATGAGGTCCTTAAGTACTATAGGACCTACCGGCCTAAGAATACTACTAAGAATTATAAGCTAAAGTAGAGAGAGTAGAAAGTTAGTATTTGTCCTTTTAGCTTTTAGACTTTAAGTATTAACCTTTTACTTTATAGGCCTAGTATAAGAAGATAGGGTTTAAGAAGGGTAGTAAATACCTCCCTAGAGATTATATAAATAAAGGTAAATTATTACTTTTTATTATAAACGAGATAGTAAGTTAGGCGCTAAAGAAAGGACGTCGTCTTAATATAGAGAAGTAGTAGCGTAAGAGGAAAGCTAAATCGCTATTACTAGCTTTATTACTACTAAAGTAGAGGAAAGGGTATATAGGTACTCTTCTAATATTAGAAGAGGATAATAATAAGTCCTACTCTAAGCTTATACTTATATATAATATAGTTAGAGGCTACTACTCTACTATTAATAAACTCTAGGCCTACTAGACTTCTCTAGGCCTCTATTTAGCCGACCGGCCTTAACGTGTAACTATAATAGTCCTAAAGACGTTAATTACTCGTAACTAGTACTAGCGTCACTAAGTCGAGTTTAAGGACCGAGGCCTAGCTACTATTAGAGACGGGTATATAGCTCTCTAGATTTCTAATCTTACTAGAAAGGTTTAGAAGTAGAGCTTAGGGGGGAATTATACTAAGTAGCTATTTAGGACCTAGCTCTACTTCCTCTTTAGTAATTCTATACTACTAAGGCTAAGTAACCGTTTACCTATAGAGCTACCTAACCTATTCTTAATACCGCTACTAAATAAGAGCCCTAATAGTACTAGCTAGTATCTTATTATAGTTATAAACTAGAGTAAGACTAATTAATATAAATACTTAGAATATAAAGCTACTTTACGCTACTAGGACTACTACTTCTATCTTATAGGTACCCTAGCTACTTACTTCTTCTAGCGGTAGTATTACTTAGAGGAAAGTTTCTCTTATTTCTATATAAGCTAGGACTAGTATAATATTAAAGTTCTAAAAAGAGATAATACCTACTTAGCTAAGCCTCTAAGTAATAGTACTACGTTATCCTAGACATAGTAGCTATATATAGAAGTAGGTATTAAGAGCTCGAAGGTGACATATACTAGGCGGGTCTTAGAGGCTAGACTAGTAGAGCTAAATAGGGTTTTAGAGGACTAGATCTATTATAGCGGCTACTAGAATACAGATTAAATAACCGGTTATTATCTAACGACCTTACTACGCGTATTTATATATAATATTACTAATTTTAACCTAGAATAGGTATCTAGCTACTTCTTACTACGAGAGACTATATAGTCTCCGCCTCTCCTCCTAAGTCGTATATAATCTAATATTAACCGCTAGTAAGTAGTACATCTAGAAAGGCTAGATATATTAGAATAGGTAGAGTCGAATCTAGTAGCTAAAGGATTCCTAGAACTCTTACAAAGGCTACGTTCTATCTTCTTATAGATATATATATATATAGTAACTTATAAAGTCTTTAAACTAATATCTTATACTTAGGACTTAGTCCTCTAGCGCTTAGAGTTCCCTAGGTATCTAATATTCTAAGACTCTATTTTTAAGACCTTAGAATATAAGACATTCGAGCTTAGAGTTAGGGGAGCCCTAGTACTAGTAATAGAATAGGACCCTTATACTATTACTATTTAGAAAGCTATTTCTACTATTAATAACTACCTACGTATAATAATAGGCGTTATTTAGAATAGATAAGTAACTTATACTTAGGTTCTCTCCTCTTTAAAAGGCCTTCTTACAACTAGAATTAAGTAGAGAGTAGAGCGGATTATAAGTGCTCTTAACGATTTTATTAGAGGTAGTTTCTATTTTATACCTAGAGGCTAGCCTACCCCTCTAACAGAAGCTTTTATTATATCTAATAGGCTAGCTATACTACCTATTACAGCTCTAGTACAAGCTATAGAGCTACTATAGTACTATATGTCTAGGACTATCTAGATAATCCCTAAGCTATAGTAAGAATAAACTATAGGGCTTCTAGGACAGCCTTTAATTAAGAGATTAGATAAATTACATAGCTTAAGCTAGCGCTTAGGGCCTATAGTAGCCTCTGAACGCTAGTTCTATTCTAGGAGGAAGGCTCTTATTACTAAGATTCGACGTCTAGCTATAGCTATTAAGACCCCTCTAGATAAGAAGGCTTATTCTAGAGTAGTACTTTAGTTAGAAGATAAGCGTAAACGGGCTAGAGTATTATTAAGTAAGGTTATAGAAGTCCTAAAAAAGACGTAGTTATAATATTAGATATATTTAAATAAGAATTATTAATTTAGACCTACTTTAGCTAATTCTAACTACTTAGAAGCTCTTATTTAAACGACATCGTAAACCGAGTACTTAAAATCAGGACTACTCTTCTTATACACTTAATTCTAGCCTAATTAGCTTTAAATTAAATTATAGGTAATATAATAGCTTAAATAATAAGCTACTAGCTTATTTAAATTTTCTATATTATCGTTATCGAGTAAAGCGACTTAGAAGACTAACCTTAGCTAAAATCGTAATATTCTAGGGTAGTTACTAATATCGCCCTATAACTCGGTTATTACTTACTAAAAAGCCTCTTAGACATCCTTCTAATATAACATTCTAAGGAGTGTAAAGACTTAATCGCGTAGATCTAGTAGCGAAACTTGTCTACTAGGCCGTAACTACTTCGACCTCTCCTGTAATTAGTATCGTCTTATATTAGAAGGATGTCTAAGAGGCTTTTTAGTAAGTGATAACCGAGTTATAGGGCGATATCGGTAACTACCCTAGAATATTACGATTTTAGCTAAGGTTAGTCTTCTAAGTCGCTTTACTTAATAACGATAACGTAGAAAATTTAAATAAGCTAGTAGCTTATTATTTAAGCTATTATATTACCTATAATTTAATTTAAAGCGAATTAGGCTAGAATTAAGTATATAAGAAGAGTAGTTCTGATTTTAAGTACTCGGTTTACGATATCGTTTAAATAAGAGTTTTTAAGTAGTTAGAATTAGCTAAAGTAGGTCTAAATTAATAATTCTTATTTAAATATATCTAATATTATAACTACGCCTTTTTTAGAACTTCTATAACCTTACTTAATAATACTCTAGCCCGTTTACGCTTATCTTCTAACTAAAGTACTACTCTAGAATAAGTCTTCTTATCTAGGAGAGTCTTAATAGCTATAGCTAGACGTTAAATCTTAGTAATAAGAGCCTTTCTCCTAGAATAGAACTAGCGTTCAGAGGCTACTATAGGCCCTAAGCGCTAGCTTAAGATATATAATTTATCTAATCTCTTAATTAAAGGCTGTCCTAGAAGCCCTATAGTTTATTCTTACTATAGCTTAGAGATTATCTAGATAGTTCTAGATATATAGTACTACGACAGCTCTATAGCTTATACTAGAGCCGTAATAGGTAGTATAGCTAGCCTATTAGATATAATAGAAGCTTCTGTTAGAGGGGTAGGCTAGCCTCTAGGTATAAAATAGAAACTACCTCTAATAAAATCGTTAAGAGCACTTATAATCCGCTCTACTCTCTACTTAATTCTAGTTATAAGGAGGCCTTCTAAAGAGGAGAGAGCCTAAGTATAAGTTACTTATTTATTCTAAATAACGTCTATTATTATACGTAGACGGTTATTAATAGTAGGAATAGCTTTCTAAATAGTAATAGTATAAGGGTCCTATTCTATTACTAGTACTAGGGCTCCTCTAACTCTAAGCTCGAATGTCTTATATTCTAAGGTCTTAAAAATAGGGTCTTAGAATATTAGATACCTAGGAAACTCTAAGCGCTAGAGGACTAAGTCCTAAGTATAAGATATTAGTTTAAAGACTCTATAAGTTACTATATATATATATACCTATAAGAAGATAGAACGTAGCCTTTATAAGAGTTCTAGGAATCCTCTAGCTACTAGATTCAGCTCTACCTATTCTAATATATCTAGTCTTTCTAGATATACCACTTACTAGCGGTTAATATTAGACTATATATAGCTTAGAAGGAGAGGTAGAGGCTATATAGTCTTCTATAGTAAGAAGTAGCTAGATACCTATTCTAGGTTAAAATTAGTAATATCACGTATAAATACACGTAATAAGGTCGTTAGATAATAACCGGTTATTTAATCTATATTCTAGCGGTCGCTACGATAGATCTAGTCCTCTAAAACCCTATTTAGCTCTACTAGTCTAGCTCTCGAGACCCGCCTAGTATGTGTTACCTTCGAGCTCTTAATACCTACTTCTATATATAGCTACTATATTTAGAATAACGTAGTACTATTACTTAGAGGCTTAGCTAAGTAGGTATTATCTCTTTTTAGAACTTTAATATTATACTAGTCCTAGCTTATACGAAAATAAGAGAAACTTTCCTCTAAGTAATACTACTATTAGAAGAAGTAAGTAGCTAGGGCACCTATAAGATAGAAGCGGTAGTCCTAGTAGTATAAAGTAGCTCTATATTCTAAGCGTCTATATTAATTAGTCTTACCCTAGTCTATAACTATAATAAGATACTAGCTAGTACTATTAGGGCCCTTATTTAGTAGCGGTATTAAGAGTAGGTTAGATAGCTCTATAGGTAAACGGTTACTTAGCCTTAGTAGTATAGAATTACTAAAGAGGAAGTAGAGCTAGGTCCTAAATAGCTACTTAGTATAATTCCCCCCTAAGCTCTACTCCTAAACCTTCCTAGTAAGATCAGGAATCTAGAGAGCTGTGTACCTGTCTCTAATAGTAGTTAGGCCTCGGTCCTTAAACTCGGCTCGGCGGCGCTAGTACTAGCTACGAGTAATTAACGTCTTTAGAGCTATTATAGCTACACGTTAAGGCCGGTTAACTAAATAAAGGCCTAGAGAAGTCTAGTAGGCCTAGAGTTTATTAATAGTAGAGTAGTAGCTCCTAACTATATTATATATAAGTATAAGCTTAGAGTAGGACTCGCCGTTATCCTCTTCTAATATTAGAAGAGTACCTATATACCCTTTCCTCTACTTTAGTAGTAATAAAGCTAGTAATAGCGATTTAGCTTTCCTCTTACACTACTACTTCTCTATATTAAGACGACGTCCTTTCTTTAGCGTCTAACTTACTATCTTATCCTTAATAAAAAGTAATAATTTACCTTTATCTATATAATCTCTAGGGAGGTATTTACTACCCTCCTTAAACCCTATCTTCTTATACTAGACCTATAAAGTAAAAGGTTAATACTTAAAGTCTAAAAGCTAAAAGGACAAATACTAACTTTCTACTCTCTCTACTTTAGCTTATAATTCTTAGTAGTATTCTTAGGCCGGTAGGTCCTATAGTACTTAAGGACCTTATCTAGGGCCTACTAGACAGTAATGTCTTCAGCCCTATCAGGCTCAGGCTTAAGTACAGGCGCGGGAGCCCTAGAGGCCGTGGGTAGGAGGCTCAGGAGCCGGTCCATGGCCGTATTCCCGCTTAGGATAAGCGTAGTAGTAGTACGTAATAGCGCGTCAGTTTCAGGTAATCTAGAAGCCATGTGTTAGTCTAAATCGCTTTAATTCTAGTTAGGTTAAAGGGGGGGGGGGTAAGTAAAGAGGGCCCGCTGCACGTACTATACGCGTCGTGGGACTAAGGGCTGACGCGCTCCAAGCCCTCATACATCACACTTAAACGAGTAACTGGCACGATAACTACACCAAAAAGGACCCCTGCTCTGAGGGCAGGCGACCCCGGGAATCGCACGCTTTATGTAGGTAATTTCGATTATTCCAAGGTCGGGCTGACGCGCTAGCGGTCACTCAGTTACGCGCGGACCTCATACACCATAAGGTCACATCCATCAAAGTCGGCTATAATACGGCGATCGAAATGGTGTTTGGGAAATTGAGCTCCTAGTGCTATCTAATTAGAGCTTCCTCCCTGGTGTTTCTCTACTACTTACTATTACCCTTGGCGAAATCATATGACTAGTCTCTTCGTTGCCTAGTAACTAGTACGCTCCCTTAGTGAGAGGCAAAGAGAAGAGTGTACTTTGAATTGAGTTGAATTGGGTATCGGTACAAGTTGAACTCCACTCAACTCGGCTCAATTCTTACACTAGTTATGTAAACCACACTTTTTTGCTCCCTCGGAATTAGTAGAGATGTAGATACTTCGTAGAGACGTCCCCAAAGCTCACGACTAGGGTTTCCGACTCTCTGGCCGTGAAAGCACAGCTACAGGTATGGTGGACCATAGTGAAGGGTCGGGCCAAACCTACTTTTTCAGGAAAACACTTTTTAGACCTTTTTACTGCCACCTGCATATATTATTAATACGACACTGTTGGTAACCTAAGGCGTTCGCGGGCATACTATTATTATATGAGGCTATTTAAACGTACTAAAATCGCAATATATTATAAAGGGGTAACCTGGCTGCAAACTAAACCAAAAAAAACCTTTTGAGTTATATAAACTACCTCTCTACAAAACAACAAAACTACCCCCCTTTATCCATCATGCCTAGTCACGTGCCGCGCGAGCCTGCGAACCACGTGCCATGGTCACATGACTAGGTTTCCCCGACACCGTATATGTTGTACCGTATATGTCATACCGATTACTAAATTACCACCAAAAATTGAACGGTCGTACGAACTAATAAATATTAACACTACGATTTCGGGAGTATATTATATTTAGGTACGTTCATACGGCTTCATGAGAGGCTCGATACCTATACGAATCACATTCGAGTGCTCGTAGAATAAATGTATGAGTACCCCTATTAACACTTCCGAATCCGGCGAAGTGTTTTTCTGAAAAAGTAAGTTTGGCCCGACCCTTCACTATGGTCCACCATATACAGGTAACTCTTGCGTGGCTCGCACGGAGTGAAGAGGGAGAAGTATGACAACCTGTAGCAAAGACAAGCCCCTCGCCCGTCCCCAAAAAAGGGGGATGCCAAACCTCAATAGTATAGAGGTTTGCCTCTGCGTGATCGGTCTTGCAATACCCTCTTGCAAGTGCGCACTGCTGGTATAGATAGATAGGTACGAGAGCGGTTTCAACGTCGTTGTCCTGAGGGCAAGTAGAAATTCGAGCCTCGCGGTGGCGGCCCAGCGGGTATTCGAATCGCCGGACGGACCTGCTTAGAAAAACCCCCCTCTACTTTATAGCTTCGGCGTTAGACCAGAGATATTGCGTGCCGTATCTAAAAGATTTGTAGGCCAAGCTTTATATATGAAGTCTCATGGGGGATTAAGTGATTGTCAGCTGAATGGACGAAGGTATAGACGCCGCACCTACTATTTCTTTAGACCTCGCTATAAGGTGATGGTAGGGCGAGTTCTAGACATTCTAGACAAGTCTAAGAACAGTTAAAATCGTGTTGTCTTGCCTTTTTGTTCAAACAGAGTAATCATGCTTTCAATCAGCTGGCGTCAGCGATTGAAAATCGAGTTTTCAAGAAAAGGGAGGTTTTATGAACTCGTGCATTGGATCTCGTCCAATTAGACTGAATGTGCTTACCCATACATGATAGGAAATTGAGATACTTGTGGATCGGTTAGCTGGGTTAACATAATTATGCCACTTAGTATTAAAAAGAAGTTACTACATATACCTGATAGATCGAGTCTATAATAAGACTAATTAGCGAGGTGGTTGGCCAGGGCGATGGTCCAGGAGTGAGGATTCTCGAGGCAGCATTGGTCTTTTGTGGTTCGCTATTATATCCTAGGTATATCGAGTATCGATGAAGACAAATCCGTTCACTTTCGAATCGGAGAGAGCTCTTCTTGTCTTAACGGCGTATCTATTAGAGGCACGCGTGTATAGTATCGTTAGGTAAGGGCCTCTAACTAGCTAACTTCTTATAGAGTTTCTTCGTGAAATTCATCTGAACATGTCGATCCGCGGAGGTACATTCGAATAAATTTATAATACTTACTATTCGCCGACAGCGAAATTCGGTACTAGGTGAAGCTTAGCAAAGGGGGGTTTTTCGTACACGAGTCGATCCACCCAAGTGAAATTCGGCGCGAAGGTGAGATTCTCACAAAGGCATTCCGTCCCACATTGAAGGTGATATCCACAAGGTATAGTATTGCTATGGCATTCAGAATTCCCAGTTCGCCTTCATGTATTCATGGTTATCCCACCGTAATCCCCCCGAAAAACTCCTCGAAATCCCCATTTCCACCACCACTAGATACTAAGTCCCCTCCACCCCCTACAAAACCTACGGCTTATCCGGGAACGCCTCATCGAACTCCTGAATCTTGTCTTGCGCATTTCTGAGGTTCGTCTCGGGTTCCCACGTGTTCCACTCGGTTCCCCAGCCAATCCACTTCACCAGGTATATGCGCTTCTCGCCTTGCTTGTGGCAATCGAGGATGCTTTCGACTTCGTACTCGGAGGTGGTTTTGCCCATTGTGCTGTCAAAGACCATTTCGGGACCGGGACCGGTGGGTGGTTGAGCCTGGGAGGCGTGTTAGGAAGGGGTGGAGACAAGGTTGTGATGGAATTGATGGGATTTTAAGAGGGTAAGATGAACGAGTGCGAGGTTGTGACAGAATTGAGAGGCCTTTGAGAGGGAAAGATGGATGAATTCGAGGTTTGGGATGGATTTGATAGGGTTTTAAGAGGGAAAGTTGAATGAGTGCGAGGTTGTGATGGAATTAATAGGATTTTAGGAGGAAATTGAATAAAGGCGAGGTTTGGGACGAAATCGATAGGGTTTTGAGAGGGAAAGATGAATGAAGACGAGGTTTGGGATGGAATTGATAGGATTTTGAGAGGGAAGGTGAAAGCGAGGAGAGGGAAAGTGAGACGGCCTTACATAGCCGGATGAACTCTTCTTAGAGCGCTTTCCGAATGGCTTGGTGATCTTCTTCTTCTTCTTCTTCTTCTATGGATATCGGTCAGTCACACACGGCCATGGTGAGGGTTCCGACTATGAGTATACTTACAAGAGTGACCTTCGCGACACCTTTTTTAGGACGACCAGCGAACTTCTTGCCAGCTACGGAGTTTTTGATGGTGACTTTGCGCGCGGATTTTCGCCCCTGCGCGGCTTTGGCAAGAATGATACGGGCAGAGTTGCGACGAGGCATCCTGAGGTCGAGATGATGGACTGGAGAGGATTGTGGGTGTGTGACAACTGGTGGTTGAAAAAGGATGCTGGAAAGCTTTTGTAGACGAGGGGAGACGAGACGAGGCGAGAGGAGAGGACTCGAATCTACTCGGAATATGCGCGGATCAGACCCCAATTGGACCCCTTGTGCTCGCGTCCCTATACTAGCGCCAATATTTAAATGGAACCAATTCGTGCATTATAGTCGCGACCTAAGCCTTCATCCACTCGTTTTCAAATGCTTCTCCCTTTCTTTCTTGGTTGAACGACTGTCTGCTTGACTGAGAACTTCAAGTTAAATCTCGTTCCAACTCCCATCGCCTCGAAGCAAACCCCGTCCGCAGAAACATTGAATCCCATCTCACCGAAACCACCAGGCGGACCCAAAGATTCCTTCATCTCGTCGAGCGCGCTCTTCTCGATGACCACGTTCCAGTCCAACGTCCTCTGGCCATCTCCTGGATTATCCACGCGGTGCCTTTCCAAACTAATGGACGCATCTCTTTCCCGCATGACCGTCGCTCGATCATGGATAAGTCTCGACATGAGGCCCTTTCCTTGTGTGAACTCTCGTGTTCCTTCCAGCAATTCGACGGCCCGCGCCTTGAATCTCCGTCGAACCTTGTCGGAGTCGCAAGAGACTTCTTCCCACAGAGGCACGACGGTATTCAGGAGGAAATTGACCCCCTTGTGGATCACCCAGGTGGCGAGGACTTTGAATGCGATGGCGCCAAAGCTGGACGTCGGTTGATCTGGTCGGATGGGAAGTCCGGCATGATGGCTGTCGTCGGAAGTTGCGAATAGGACACCAAAAACGCGGAGGACGAGACCAATGGCAAATCTCCCCACATGAAAGACGACCCAGAAGGCCATGGCAATGATACATTTTTCGAACGAAGTGAGGGGCCGATTGCGTGGATTTCGTTGGTAGAAATGCTGCGCCTTGAGCAAAATGAATTGCAGGAGTATCATCCATCCCAGATCTGCTATAAAGGACAGTGCTGACACCATGATCCTCCCGAATTGGAGGGATAGAGGCTGCTCAAGTGCCAACCCAAAGTCACCACTGCATAACTACTACGATACAACGTCTCGATAGCCAAGTGTCGAAAATCCGGTCCGTGGTCTGGAGGAGGACAAGCCGTCAAGATATAGCAGCTCAATTCACAGCCTTGCCAGCAATTACTGCGTAGGATTAGAATGCATGACCGCGGCGCCTCGAGCGGTTTATATACATCGCAGAGACGATCAATCCAATCGGTATGTTGCGAGCCATCCTGCTGACGCCAGTCGGTATATCCATCGTCCGCCCGCTCCGAACACACACGCGTATTCGCTCACACACCACCCAAGTTCGGAGTACGGGAGATGAGGTCAGGTACGAAGGTACGAGAGGAGGGTCGAGTGCGAAGGTACGAGAATGAGAGATGAGGGCCGAGTACGAAGGTACGAGATGGGAGTCACCGGATCGGATGTCTCCATTGGAAAGCGATTCGGGAGACCGCTGTCACTCACCGAACCGAACATTGGCTCCATCAGGGCCCATTGTACGTCTGTAGGTGGGATGGGATGGGGGAATTTCCATGGAGTTGAAAGAGCATTTCGAAGCTGCAGGCTGGCAGGGGCATTGTAGGAGGAGAGGGGACTGGGGAATTTCCATGGAGCTGGAGACTGTTGGAAGAGCATTTCCATTCTCGAAGCTGCAGGTTGACAGGGCATTGTGGGTGGAGGGGGCTGGGGAATTTCCATGGAGCTGGAGACTGTTGGAAGAGCATTTCGATTCTCGAAGCTGCAGGTTGACAGGGCATTGTGGGTGGAGAGGGGACTTGGGAATTTCCATGGAGTTGAAAGAGAATTTCGAAGCTACGCTGCCACAGGTGGTCTCCAGGTCTCAATTTCAACGGTGGCTGGCAGCTGGTGTCGGGATATTCCCACCGGGAGATGAGATGACATAACCCTAACCCTAAGGGGGTTCTATTCGAAGCTTCTGTGTATGGAAACTTTCAGGATGGAGACCTCCAGCATTGCCGTATTGCGGTCAAAACGAATGGGGATTTATGCTAACCTCAGGTCAATGCCCGCCCCAGATGCAATGTACCCGAAAGCAGTGGAAGGAATCGGATATTCGGAAGAGGTACTTTGCTGCAAGAGGTCACAAACACTCTTCGTCGACCCTTGATGCGAGATGGAAGCAGTCCGGTCTAATAAGCGTCACTGCTGGAAAGGCTTCGCTTTGTTCCTACTCGGCGCCAACATCACTAGCGAAGACCCATTTGTCCTGGTTCGGTATGAAGGGGGCATCATAAGCATAAAAGTCCCACCAAGGTACGCACACCAAGGTGGTCTGCGAAGGTAGAATGAATATCATATGAAGTTAGGGGGCCATACATGAAGTACGTCCGAACCCTTCTCTCCTGTTCTCTGAGCACGTCAGCTGACCTTACATTTCCAACTGCTCTCAGGCTTAGCAACCGTCAGCGTGTTTTTCGATAAAGGCCTCCCAAGAAACTCCTGTGATCATAGCCTGGATACTCTCCACGGACATATGCTTTGTTGGCCCTCTGAAAACAAGAATCTTGGATTCGGTCACGTGACCATCCTCCTCTGTGCTATTTAGCGAGGGCGCATTTGAACAAGGACTCGAGCACAAGAATCGCTATGAAAACCACCTAGAATTGCAAAATTTCGAGGACTTGGCAGATGATGTAGGTACAAGCAGAGCTCCAGCTACTTAGTACTCAAATGTATATAGAGCGGGTCGTAGTTTCCACCACGGAATGCACAAAAGTGAACTCGAATAAAGCTTAAAAGTTTCCAGCCTAGAATACATCTTTGTGGAGATTGAACATCCTCTCCATGATCGAAAAGAACGACCATCCCAAGTCAAACATTTGCAGGCATTTTCCACCATGTCCCAACTCCTCCAAGCCACCAGTCTTCAGAGAAGAGAAACCCACTCAACCAACGCAGAACACCACCACTGTCTGCAGATCATCCGCCCATATCTCGCGCACCCCGACGCAGGATCCTCTCACTGGCGCACCTTCACCATTCAGCGACATCCCCCGATCCCTGGCGACGACAAGATAATCCGATTCGCCATCAACCCCTTCGAAAAAGCCTACATCACATACGACGTCGATACCCGGCCCATCTCCAAGTCGGAGCCCAAACTCCCCAAATACCGCGACATCATCGCCGATAGCTACAAGCACGTCTGTGGCGACCTAGATATCAAACTCATAGTCACGCACGGTCTCGCGAACCCGTCGGCTATCCTTGCCGTGAAGAGGGGGTTTGAGGCGCAGGGGAAGAGTTGGAGGTGGGCTGGTGAGGGGGAGGGGGAGAGAAAGGAAGCGTATTTTGTAAAGGGGGGAAAGGGGTGGAGGGAATTTTGTGACGGGAACCCATTTGCGGTGGGAACGCTGAGGATGCTACAGGAGAGGGGGGGTGAGGGAGGGGAGATGGAGGGGAAGGGGGTTGGGAGGTTTGTGGGTTTAGGGACGAGGGAGGAGGTTGGACTGCCGAGTTTGCATGTTGTTGCTATGATTGTGGATAGGTGAGGGTATGGAGGGCCGGAAGGGGTGTCGTCGGGCTTTCACTGGGAAGTTGAGGTAATAATATAAGGGCGATTGAGGAAGCCGTGGTCTTCAGTATCCATCCGAGTTTTGTGAAAGTCATGGCCCGCTACTTCTGGAACCACCACGCGTCGAATTATTCCGCCTGGTTATGGACGAGGGTATCTTGAGAGGAAAAAAGATGAGTCTTCTCTGGGATATTGCATTGGGTTATAGGTGTATTGCGGTACCTACATCCATAACACCTTCAAACGAATCAGAGTGCCGCCAATCCTTTTTGTTGGCATCCCGTAATGATTCTAGAGCCTAAAATCAGATGACTTGCAAAAATTTCAATTTAGAAGTGAAACTTACCTCCCAAGCCCCGCCTGGAAGAGCTCCTTCTCGACAAAAAACAACGCGGAACCATCCAGGACGTTCCTCATGATCTCCTTGTCCGCTTGACATGACAATGCCCATGGAACGGTGCGTAGACCAACTTGCACCTGTTGTGTGTCAGCTAGAGTGTGTGGGTAACTTAAGAGGCTCTTACCCAATCGTCATAGTCATATCGACACTAAATGATCCCTAAATTAGCATTCCGAGAAGCAATGCCTCTCCCTCCTCCGCCAAGTTTGTGGCACACATCTCATCCAGAGACGTCACCCCGGCACTGAAAGTGACATTCATGTATGTGATTTAGGTACGGAAGGGGGTTACAGGTGGGTCTCGCTCACCCCATGTTTTCTGCCATATTTTAAAACTAATGAGGAAACTATTACCACCCAGAAGGGCCTCCTTTCGTACTCTAACTTTAGTAAGCCTTTCTGGCATACTATCTATAAACTTATTAATCATATCAACAGATATCTCTTTCTCCCAGATATCTAGCATAGCTCTCTTTAGATCCTCGAGTGCCTACCCGCCGTGAGGATTTCGGTTCCAAAGCTTCTGTTTAAGTATCCGCTAGATATTCTCTATCGGATTTAAATCCGGAGAGCAAGGAGGCCATTCGATCGAGTATATATTGCATTTGACCCTTATAGCGTTACAAAAACTATAATTCTTTGCCGTGTCCTTCTTTCCGTAAACGTTACTATTATCTTCTACACAAAAGAAATCTCCCGGGGTTTCGAATATCTCCTTAAGAGGTCCGCGGAGGATCTGATTTACATACTTCTCCTAAGTAAACCCTTTCCCTTCTCCTTCGTACGAACAGAAGTATAGCTCACTTTTATAGCTATATCCTATAGCTGCCCACGCTATGATAGACTTATGCCTAGACCGAAAGGTAAACTAAATACAGTTAAGTCTTCTTCGTTCGCCACGCCGCCGTAGTATTTTCTTCCTTCGAAGTAAATCTGTTCGAACAATCGTTTCGTCCGTATATCGCCCTTTTCGCTAGTAAGCCTTCGGACGGTCGTAGTTCTTAATCGAAAAAGTCCACCTTTTGAGCTTATTCGCTTTCGAGATAAAAGTTTTATAATTAGGAGTGTGATAGTGATATCCGTGACGAGCGAAAACCGCGAGAAGGGTATTATCACAACACTCGAGGTAGAAATGCTCGCGAATCTGCCTTAAAGACAGAGACCGTCGGTCATAGTAACCTGTGAACCAATTGACAATTTCTTATACTTTTTCGGCTGAGATCTTAGGTTTTCTACTAGGAGGTTTTATTTACCGGTCTGGCCATCGAAGAAAATACCGTGCTATAGAGTATGCAAGGCCTAGCTTTTCAGTAGCATGCCGAATCGAATAGCCTTCGTCGATAAGGGTCTTAAATCGCACTCGAGTCCGCGTTTCGTGAGTCCAAGGCATTGTCTTGATAATTGTCTGTCTAGTAGTCTAGTACTTTGATAAACACGAGAAATAATAAAGGTGGCCTTTCTATGTTCACCGCCTTACAGGGGGTGAGCGAGACCCATCTGTAACCCCCTTCCGTACCGGTGAAATTTTTCGTCGAGGTGGGATGTCATTACATCGAACAATCGTCGGTTCCCTATCGGTCCCTCGCCGTTTGCGAGGTCTTGGGGCACGTATAGATTCTGCTTGGGATGAGAACATGACTGCTCTAAGAATTTGAACGCTGCTTGCCTGTTGACTTTGGATGTACTGGAGCATCTCCTCGTACATAAGGCGCTGGAAGGGCGGATGCCATCAGACTGCCCCTGAGTCTATGAAATGCCCCCCCCTGTGCCCCCCGGGACCCTCCCGTGACATCGAAGCTTGCATGGCGCTGACCTCTTGTTGAAATCATTTCGAACTACCTTTCCTAGAAAAAACACGTACATAGGATCAAGTCAAGAGAAGGGTAAAATAAAAGCACAATGAGTGGGGGATGGGAGCCATATCGGCTAGACGAAAAAGGAAACGCTGATTATTTGCGCCCCTTCGCTTACTTAATGAGCCGACAATAACAAATAACTTTAGTCGCTCTGAAGATGACATCTCAAGTTAGTACAGTTGAATGCCCCGCCACCATAGAGGCCAAAGCAGAATAGGGTAGATTCGAGCAGTTCGCGTACGGCTATGGTGTCTATGATGCCAAAAGCACGTTTGCTTTCCAGACAAGGCATATACCCCTTCAAGTTGTAAGTCGCAACTTTGAGAAGGGTATTTTGTCATGTCTACAGGATAATTGTTGATTTGAGCAAGGGCTGACCAGCATGAATGATCCCTCCTCGAATTCCCCTTCCCGCTGGACCGCACTGTATTAAATTGAGACCAGATTAACGACATATACAAAGAACAGCAGCTGGGAACACGACGGGCTGCGTAAGCCCCTACTGTGACCTATGTGCATCAGGCTAATCGTAGTCTTCTAGCGTTTCGTCAACTGCGTCGACGAAACTATGGCTAAGGGGCTCCTCCTGGAGTCCTAGAGATCTACTTTCTACAACATCTTACCTTCATGACAACACTTAATACGCCATGCCTGGCTCTGGAGTTTGATCCGAGACCTTGCCCCGTCCTGGCCCATCGGCCGTGCACTCAAGAAGAGATGTTTGAAAGGAACAGGGGATACATTTATTCTAGCAACCAACGCCATAAGGACGCGATGTCTAATTCGATGTGTATGTCGAGTCGATCTCCCCCCATTTGACATTGCTGAACACAACTGCAGGATCTGGCTGGACTTGCGTGATGACGTTGGGGTCTCCTTCTGTGGCATTACATGGTCCGGTGCTACCGTTGTCCAACCAATTCATGAATCCACCGACGTCCCACCAGATGCTGAAGATCAATACCATGCCTCGACTGAGGGCACCGCCCATTCCCTCGGTAGCACCAAGGTTCATGTATGTTCCTCCACCGGGTCTGGAGCAATACTCATTGTTCACTTCGTCGAATTGGGCTTCTCCATCCACCATCAAGGCCGCATTCTTAATCACCTTGCCGTCTTGCACGTAGAGACGTCGGATGGCGGTCATGGTACCCTCCGCATTCGCAGGGAATTGGGTCACCACCGTCATGGGCTTGTTGGTGTCGACTTGTAGCCCTTGGCCATAGTAGTCCTTGTTCCCAAGAGCATAGGGGTTATAGCTGCAACCCCACTTGTCGCAGACTCCGTCGAATTCACATTCAGCTCCCGTGCACTTGTAGAGACTCGTTTGGTTGCAGACATGCGGTGCGATCGAGGTTGCTCTTGCGTTGGCCTCCCAGATATCCATTTCGTTGCAGCACGCGCCTTGTGCCTTCATGTTGGCCTACGAGTCCCGCGGGATTAGTCCAGCATCCGCAGTTTGGAGGAGAAGTACTTACCACTCCGTTCACGAATGGATAAACGTAGCACTGAGCATCGCAATACCCAGAGCCATAGGCCGCGCCGCCAGTGTTCAGCTCGCTCTTGCCACCATCCGCCTCCATCTCGCTAAGATATAGAGCTCCGTTCATGCCACAGGGCAGCTTGCTCATGTCCACATCGAAGCTGAATTCCCTGCCAGTCAACTTGAGCATCTCATAGTTCTCGCCGGCCTCGTCCAACAGATAGACTCTGGGGCTGACGGTTCGGCCGTCGATCAATTGCTTCATGTATAGATTGGCCCCTTCCGTCCTGACTCCGTATGAAGCGTAGTCGCTGATTCCCTCCATAATGCAGTTTTGGGCACATGTAGCTTCATCTGGGCAGACGGTTGCGTTCGGGCCATTGCCCCAATCGCCACAGTTCTTGCTCGGGTTGTTGATTTGATATAGGGGGTGTGAGAGCGCATCGAGGACGAGCTGGCTGGTCTTTGAAACACAACCGCCGGCTTTGGTACATTCCCATGTCTGGAGCTTAGGATGCACCTCAGGCGACTTGCCAGGCGTCTGGGCTATGGCCACACTCAAAAGTAAGGTGAGAGCGGAGATTGAAAGAGACATGATGGCGAGTTTGGCCAATTCAGATTATGGAGAATGACTGCGGTGCTGCAACCATGGTCTCCATGGGAGAAGCCTCCCTCAAATACTTCGAGGGACCTGATTATTCTATGTTCCGGACAGCCTCATTCCGGATGCATTTGAGCTATTTCCTTCATCTAAAATTTGCGGTCCGATTTGCCCTCTAAATCTCTTCTTTAGCGGCTGGTCAAGCTGGTCACATGTATGGGTTGCAAGGGGACGAGAGTCTCCAGACAGGGGTAGCGAGCGACAATTATGGAGAAGTCTCTCGGAGTTCTGGGGAAACGAATTATCCAGGGCCAGGTTCGAAAATCCATGATGGCGGGGATCTCTGGGCACTTTATTTAAACAATTCTTCAATCGGGACGAAATTGCCGTCTCCGTGAAGATTGGGCCTCGTCCCGGTCGGCTGTCCTGTTATTACTTTGGCTTTCATCCGGAACTTCCCTTCCGAACACTTTTGCCCTTGTATTTTACAGGCCTGGTCAAGTTGTCAGAGGTATACGTCGCGTCGCTCTAGCTGGGGGGGACAGGTGATCACGTGCCTATTGCAATCTCGTGAGCCTATAATTCGCTTCCAAGACACGCTCAAAATCTATGAAGTTGGTTGTAAGTATAAGCTGCCAATTGGCACGCGGGTGCCTCAGGCAACGGCAACTACAAATTGTGCTCCGCCCCTTTTAGGATGGATAATACTCGGTTCGCCTCGTGATATGAGCTATGCCATTATTCGCCTTATAATAATGGCATAGCTCATATCACGAGGCGAACCGAGTATTAGGTCAAAGCGTACCAGTAATAAGGTTAGGCCATCGAAAGCCCCTCCGGGGGGCCACTGCCGTGGAGGCCTTGGTTCGCTACGCTCTAAAATGATATTAAAATAGGTAGTTTGCACATATTTCGAGCTACATTATACGCCTATTCTCGTATAACTACTATCCTTAATAATAGTTACAGATAATCTCTAGTTATTTACACCTCTTCAGTTCAGTCATTTACGGCTTATTAATTATAACCAATTGGAAGCGTAGAATAATCTACTCATTCTGACCAATAAGAGGCTCAGAAACCGAAACTGACGCGTGGAAAACGTGAAATTTTGCGCCACTTATTATGACGATTGACAAGGTTAGATCACTCAAGTAAAGTAAGGTTACCGGAATGGCCAAATAGGGATAAGATGCAAAGCGGAGGAGACGACCCACTTGAGGCGGCTTCTTCATCGACCTTTATTAAAACGCCTATCACGCTGCCCCGCGACTTGGACTGGACAGCTTTCGACCGGCCCGTCCATCTATGCTTAATCTCGTTGGAGCTTCCCAAGCTCTCTCAACCTAAATCCCCAAACTCGCTAAGCACTGTGTCGAGGCAGTGTGACAGAGTGTTTTCCCCCAGGGAACGATATTAATTGGACCTCGATGTACATACAGTAGTCTGGTCAAGAATCCTACTTATTACACGGTAATGACTTGCCGCTAGGATTATTCGGCGTCCTTTACCATGAAGTTTCAGCCTTTTTTACTTGATAGCAATGTAACTTAACAACCTCCAATTGGGGTGGGCATCATGATAATTGCAGTCAACCAAGACGTGGCACCTGGCGCTGTCGTTGAGAAGCTCTCCTTGGGCATGTAGGAAGTCCTTCTCATGATCGAACTCGCGACCTAATATTATCGAGCATACTGCCCTGGCGACGACGAAGTTCTTTGGCACCGGCTCTCCCGGAATCAGGTTGGTTCGAAATTAGATAAAGGTGCGACAAGCCATTTCGTGTTTGTGTATTTCGAGGTGTGTGATGCGTTAACGCTTTGGTTGGAGTGAAAATTCTCTGTGGTTCAGGTCACATGACTGCTTAGGGCCTGCCAGTGTAGTATATCGAAGATGGCAAGCTTAGCGATAATGTATTATAAACGTTCCGATTCGAAGCTAGCTGGCCCACTATATACATAACCACTATGTGGTGCTGGAAAACCCTGGTCATGTGACCGAGGCACGTGGTTCCCAGACACGTGGTGCCCGCACGTGACTATGTGTCAGGATAAAAAGGGGTAGTTTTGTTATTTCTCGATAGGTAGTTTTACAACTCCAAATGTTCTTTTTAGTTCGTAGCTAATAAGTCGCCCTTTTATAATATGTAAAACTACTATATACAAAAATATACACACCTTCTCCTCTAGAGAAGTACTTCTCGAACCACACAAATTTGTACTTACATAGAATTAGCTTCTTAAATGTCTCCTAAGGCATACATAATTGCTCCTAGCTTCACGCGCTATGGCCAGCGTGTATGAGGTTCTAGGTCTTTTTATAGCCTATCTACGCCTAAGTCCTTTTCTCGAGTTTATCACAATAGGTTTCCTTCTAATACTCTATAACTACAAGAGCGTTAAAAGTTGGTAGTGTAAAGCCAGTAGGGTCGTCGAAGTCCATAGTGTGATTGTATGAAGGTAAGTGTCTAATACGAAAAGATTTTCAGCTAAGTAGTTAATAGGTAATAGTATTGAAATACTAGGTTTTGAGATTTCACCTTAAAGCCGGTATATGGGAAGGCACTCGGCCCGTATGTTTGAGACAATTAGGGCAATCTATACGGAAGCATGGAATTTTATAAGTAACCTATATAGATGTATGGAAGTAATAGGGAAGCTCTTTATGACTTACGGTTAAGTAAGCAGGAGCAACCCCCTAAGTACTAGACTAGAGTATAGTAATGTACCAATAAGCAGTAGGCCTTCTGCCATCCAGACTTAGAAGAATTAAGACGAAGAACAAGCCCAACTATACTAAGGTTACCTGTGACTACTAAGTAGTAATCGGGTGATCGGTATCCCGGGCTAACTTCACCCCATCTCAGTAACTGAGGTTACTGACAAGTATATGTGTCAACGAAACGCTTCGGTGACGGTTGTATATGTTGGTATTTAAATACTGGCTATAGATACTGGGGTATTTTAGTGAACCAAACGGCCCTAAGGCTACAACTGTCGACCGGCTGCTATCGAAGGCATCCGTCGGGACCCTCGACGAGCAAGGATACTTAATGATACTCTCACGATAGACTCAGCGTATTGCGTGATATGATCAAGGAGTTTGGTCAGTCAAGTTTGGTCGGTCAGTCAAGCCTTCTATTTATCGCAGACTTATCAGAATACAGTGTCTCGAAGAGCCACCTAATTAGCTGCCGAGTCAAGCAACACATCCTCGGCCAGCTGAGCCATTGCTCGAATTTGTGACATCCGCGGATGTCGAGGGGGGCGGTCGTCATGCTGAGGGAGGATGATTGGATCGTGGCTGCCAGGTGGGTTGGTGGGGAGGAAAGGAGACTACTGGGAAGTACGGCCGAGACTGAGAACGCGACGAGACAGACTGGGGGTTGTGCGGGTTAGGAAGAAGGGAGTTGACGTGGGAGCGTGAAGGTAGCAAAGGCGGAAGTGTTGGAAGCGATTTGACCAGGGGATGGTGCGCATCTTATACACGACGTTGCAAAGTAGCGCAGCCCCGAAGCGAGTAAACCCACCTGAGCTAACTATCTCACAGAATACTCCAATCCTACTAATTTTATGTCCTTCGGTTTACTCAACCGTCTCTTGCTAATGGTCTTCTTAATTCGAGGACCGCTGCTATCTTAGCAAGGCTAATTTTAGATACAAAGTATGAATTAGGTATTTTTGTCTACGACTAAGCGGGTTTCAACATATGATACTAGGCTCACTTCGTGATATAAGCCTGACTTAATCAAAACTATATTGACCTAAAATAGTAGAATGATCCTAAGTAGCTGTTCTTCTTCCACTTAGCATATTTCGTAAGGGGTATGCTCCGAGGCCTTAATCTAGAACTACCGAGACAGGTTAACCCACTTGTCCTTTAACCATACAGTGTGATCCACGAAGTATTAGTAGCCTCAAGACTACCGAAGAGAGGTCAGCCAACTATACTACGTTCTAAATGATTATATTCTGTTATCACTTATCCATAGGTATTCGCTAGCGTAAACAACTTTATTCTACAAGAGAAGATGTTCACGGCTTTCGAAAACCACTGCTCTTCCTATTACACGAACTATAGCAGAGTGTATTCCCGGCCCGGCCCAGGCCTGTACTAAGTTATTGCCTAACTAATAGGGCTTCGTTAAAATAAGTCACCCTATGGAAAAGCAGAACCAGAAGATAGTACTAGAGACCTATGACCATTACAAGTACTAGGAGTAGAAGCACATGTAGTCGCATGTAAAATCGGCTTCATTTTTCTCCACTAAAATAAATTATATGTATTATGGCGGGGAAAACAGCCTTTTTTCTCTTCTGTAACTAGTCAGTGCTTTGGCGGTGGTGGCAGGGGGTCGTGTAGTATATCAAGGCGCGACTCCGCTGCAGACCAGAGAGTCAATTCATCCCATTATTTTCTGACAAATTATGTTACATTACTGTCGTTGTGCTATCGCTTTTCCCCTCTTTGTTTAGGTTTTGTGCCTCCCTCTTTCCTTGCCCTCCTACAAGCGCGCGTGGCGTAGCGCTATCTGGATGCGCTCAACTCGACGTCTCGCCCCTTTACAATATAGCTACTGCAATAGGATAAGTAGAGTAGTTTCTATCTATCTAAAATTATATCGACCTAGCCCCGGGACTCAGCTGATAGAAGCTTAACTATACTATCGAGCACTCTCCAAGTAGCCCATGATAGCTGTCTCTGACCATATATGTCCTTCGAGTCGATATCGGCCTTCTCTGTCGCGAGTAGTAATTAAACAATACCCTCGTGCCCGTTCTCAGGGGCCCACGATAGCGGCGTCCGACGATACCAGGTGTCCTTTAAGTTAATATCCGTCTTCTCTATTACGAGTAGTAGCTCAACGATACCCTCGTGCCCGTTTATAGTAGCCCATAATAGCAGCGTCCGACTATCCTTGTCCTTCGAGTCGACTTGAAACTGGGCTGTAGTAAGTAGCGGCTGGAAGATAGCTTCAAGCCCAGAGTACGCTACTAAATGTAGCCCTGTCACATCACAATCACACTGGAAACTTAACCTAATCAAATCCGAGGCTAATGCGCTAGGCATCTCATATGGTAGTACTTGACTTGACGCCTCCACTTGTGCTTGTTTCTGGAGAAATTCTATAGAACCTAGACACAAAGTCGAAGCATTCCGGGCATGATGACCCCAATTATGTGCTGCGTAGTCGTATAGCTTATTAATTTGAAGGCGTTGTTGAAGCCCCTCGCTACTATTACAATAGCCGCTCTTAAAGGTGTCAAAAGAAAGGTATATAACACATGTTGTCGTGATATTTATCTGTGCATTAGGGAGCCACAGCTTTTGCGTTCGCTCGAAGTATTCCTGCGTTGTGTAGTGAACTAACCGAATAATCCCACTTTCCTCGTCAACTGTGACTAAACCGGCGCATGATAAGATTATGTCTTCTATCTGGACCAGATTCTCTTTATTGAGCTCAGTATCACAAACTTCTACTGCAAGCCCGTGTTGATGTTTAGAGGTCGAGAGTGGTCTCCTATAGCATGTAATTCATGATAGAACCTGTTTAGCCAGCCCCCTAAAGTCTGTGCCGTGACTGAAGATTCTCTTCATAGATTCTTCGTAGGCATAATCGTAGGCTTTCGGTCCAATGGGCAAGTTCTTTAACATGTCTTTGATCTTCTTAAGTGTCATTTTAGTGCTAACAGATTCATAGTGAAATTGAGCTAGCAAAAGCCTTTACCCGCGTTAAGGCCTTGGCTTTGTAATATAACAAGGCGGGAACTTACATTCCATCAACTACATTTGTGATTTGGGCTTTGATCTCTTCACTGTGAGTTTCTAGTAGCTTCTTTGAAGGCTGACTTATTCGGCCGTCCAAATACTTTTGCACGTCGTCATTATGTGCTCGGATCTCGAGCTTTATGTTTCGGTTAAATTTCTATGTGATGTCCGGGATGAACCTCGACGTCACAAAAATATTTGCTCCAGTCTTAGTCTGGAGGCTAGAGATCTCCGATAAGAACAGCTTCCGGCAGCCATCGAAAAATTGGCATTCATCAAGTGCGTCGACGATAATAATAAGTCTTGTATATGTGCTAACTACAGACTGGAGAGTCCTCGAAATTTCGTCGAGAGACGGCCGCGTCCGCTTCTCCTTGTGCTTATCGTAGACAGACTTTACACTATCCGGGGCGGGGGGGTAGACTCTTGACTTAGTTGTTTTAAGAGACTTATGAGTAAGTCCTGTGCCTTCTGTTCATGTTTCTGTCGGAAGTTGCAGTATAGGTACGCAATTCCAACACCCGGTCGGTTGGAAAATTGCGTGGTGAGCTCATCTAATACAATCGATGTGAGAATTATCTTCCCTGCCACCGACTATCTCGCCCGTTGTTCTACCGGACGTTTGGAGGATATAAAACTGCTTGCCCGACACGGTGGTCTAGGCCTATCGGACCTGGGGGGTGTAAGTATTGTTAGATGCTTGCTAGAGCTTGCCCCAAGAATTCCTGGACAGAATAACGTCTGTCGTTCGGAGTTTGGCCACGTCTGGAACTCTTTCGACCCTAGGAGTCATTGACTAGTCTCTGGCTGTCGGCGATTGATGAAATATCTCTGCTGGGAACCGTAATTAACTAGTGTGAGGCAATCAAGGACTTTCATATCTTCATATTTATTCAACTAGGATCTCATCGTTTCAACTTGTGCTTCAGTTCTAGACACGGTATGAGGAACTTATATAAAATTAGCTGTCGCAAGACTTGTAGACACTATAGAAAGACCAACTATTCGAAATCGTCTCTCCAATCTTCTTCTCATATTCGATTTTACTAGGAGGGATCCGATAGAGAAGGGCCATTGCATAGGCTGCTGCGGCCATCGCTGCGTAGCCTTGCCACTCCTTGTTCTTGTGCGAGTCTGAGTAGTCACATATGCCCCGAATAACCAGGCAAGGGAAGTGGTTCATCAACCCTGCCGCTTCCATTTCGGCTGCAAGTCGATCTCGAACTGTGGCATCCTTCATTAAATAGTTTGCAGACGCAATCATGCCGTAATGAATTTCTATGTTGTCCTCATTTTCGCTTCGTTCGGATCGAAGAACCAACTTTGATGGATCACTACCACAGACTGTCGCACAGCTTGTTGCATCGTTCGCCGGGTGGGCGATTTCTGATTGATATAGCTTGTCATTACTTGGATCTGGTCGCTTATACTTCTTCCGTAGTCTAGGTTTCTTTTCGAGGACATTATCGATAGCCGCTTTAAGAGGCCTATGTCCTTAAATCTCATATTGTGCCTTAAGTCCATTCATTGCAGTTCGTAAGATCGTTGGAGGTGAGTTCAAGAACCCTGTGGTTTGGAAACGTTGATCTTGTAACGTCTTACCAAAGTCATACTGGAATATACACCACCCTTCCCACCCCGCGGCGCACTTACAACGATGTCCCCAATACGGATTTCGTGCTTTTGGCTTGGTGCACCACCGCCGATACCAATCATCAGACCGATCCTGATATTTGGAAAACTGTGTAGCATGTCTCTGGCCACTATTACCGCAGAAGATGTGCCGTACTCCCCATCGGGCAAGACGGCAATAACTACATTATGTCTACCGACTTTGCCTAGTGTGTAATCATTATTGTCATTCGTGGACACATGTTCGGGTCCTTCGTGCTTTTCGTCAAGAAAGGCTTGCGCCGTAACGTACGCAGTACATATGGTGCATATCCAGCCAACAGTATAGTCGTTAGGCTTCAACATGCTCGCTCGCGGGAGAATGTGATGAAAGGTCAAGCGGATCTGAGGGCTATTCAGCTCGGATCGAGTGTGATGGTTCGGTCAGAGGAGTTTTCGATAGAGAATTAATTCAGCAAAGCTTCCTAGAAATAAACAAACTGTTCAGTAGCACTAACAGGCTGATCCTCGCAAATGGAATCGAATGATTGCGGAAAGGTAAGAAGAAGAAGAAACCATAATGGACTGAGAAAGTAATGGACTGAGAAAGTAATGGACTGAGAAAGTAATGGACTGAGAAAGTAATGGACTGAGAAAGTAGGTGTCGCCGAATCAGCCTGGAGGAGGCTGTGCAAGACTGCAGCTGCACCAGAAATGGCCACGTCGCCACACATGTATGGCTTGCAGCCAATTAGAACAGAAATATATCGGATCTTCACCGTGAGGCTTCTTCAAGACGAGCACCGATAAAAGCCATATTAGATCAGAGTTTTGGTGCAAGAGTGTCAGTAAGTATTAGCTCGTATATTTTTCGCCCAGAGACAAAACCTAGAAATATTGAGAACATGTTCTTCCCCTGCACATGCATGGCGCTAGCTCGAAGCGAGAAATGTAGTTGGATCTAGTAACCACTTGGCCATATAAAAGAAAGCTGCCGTCGCTACCAAATATTCAGGGGGGGTTGTAATACTTAACCGTCATACCTCCATACCTTTGGAGTCTCTTTATAAGAAGGCTCTTAAATAAAAAAGAGAAAGACACTTTCAGAAAAAACCCTAGGCTTCTAATAGGTTAGAATTTACTTTCCGTCGAAAATTTAAGCGAGGTACCCCCTACGGGTAGGAACTTTTCTTTTTATTTAAATTAGCTATTTTTATAAATCTAGCCATACTCTTCGATTCCTCTTAGTAAAACAGATTTTTAAAGTCTATACTTAGATAATAGACGAAGGGCTTTCTTATAAGTTAAGTTAGATAAAAATCTGACCAGTAAGTCTTCTATTATTCGAGGTTGGAAGGGGTTAAAAATTCTCTTCATCCCTGCATATAGTTGTAGGGGTGGGTAACAACAACTAGCGCACATTGATTTTCCAAGAAGTCGGAATCAGGTAACCGAATTATTTATTTCCAAACCCGTAGTCAGTTACAGATCCTTTAATGCTACCAGGGTCTTAACCTGAACTCTGAGCACAAGTATCTCGCTTCTAGAAAAAAGATAAAGCAACCCCCCTAGACTTAAGGCTAGTGTACATAGGAGCGTGAGAGTTAGCCCAATTCTCCTCAGTATATGGTCGTGTGTGACAACAGGAGTCTCATAAATCAATCTAATGCAGCAACTTGAAAGAAAAGATGACTTGTCGTGTGGCTGTTGATTGACGGTTGCGCCTCGGCTCGGCAATGTCTCATTCAAATTGTTCACAACACCACCCCCCAAATACCCCCGAGTATCCGCGACGAACCCCCTCCCAGCTTATATAATCCCCCATGTAGATATGTCGGCGTGCATACGGAGGCACATCAGCTCGATTCACTGCCGATCGACGAGATGGCAAGCCTCGATTCCGCCAATAATAGGCTCGCTACATACATTCTGGGGAACTCAGCCGCCGGAGCGACATCCACAATTCTCGGAGAAAGCCTCTTGGCATTAGAGATTGAAAGTTTGATTATATTGAACAGTTTCGCCGGCTTCTTGGTAGTTCCGGGTCGCCTTATTCGTGGACTGCTGTTTATTTCGAAGTTTCGGATGAACAGGTGGTCTTAAACTCGGGATAAAGGTTGACGAGGAGTTCTTTTGAACTTTTTCTGTGAATAGTTTTTTGGTTCTTATGCTGTAGTTCTCGCAAGCAGATTTGTTGTATTGAGCTGCTATTACCGTCTTTTTTCAGGTGTCAAGTATCTAGCAAGAAACCCCTCATCCAACAACATTCAAATTCTTGAGTCCTCGAGCAGATCGCAACCATGAAATACTCCCTTGCTATCCTCAATGCTGGCTTAGCAACTCTTGCGTTAGCCGCCCCAGCAGATCAAAACGAGAAGCGTGCGATACCGACTATTTGGCTAGCGGGAGACTCTACAATGACAAAAGCTAGCTCTAACAGTGCGACTCAAGGTAAGATCTTTTTGTCTATCACTCAATGAACTTTCACTTCTCATCATTCCATAGGCTGGGGTGTGTATTTGCCATATTCTATCAAGGGAGCGAATGTAGTAAACAAGGCCATCGGAGGACGATCGTCTCGGTCATATACAGTCGAGGGGCGGTTCGACTCGTTGGCTCAAAGCGTCCTGTCTGGCGATATTGTCATTATCGAGTTCGGACACAATGATGGAGGCTCTCTTTCAACAACCGACAACGGGAGAAGTGTTTGTGGGGGATCTGGTTCCGAGACTTGTACAACAGCCGCTGGCTTGGTGGTACAGACGTATCCAACCTACCTGACGAACGCGGCGAAGTTGATGACTGCCAAGGGTGCAAAAGTCATCATCTCATCACCCACACCAAACAACGTCTGTGAAACCGGAACCTGTTCATACACCCCAAGCAGATTTACTGATTACTGCAAAATCGTTGTTAAGAATGTTGGCAACAGCGCATCTTTCATTGACCATGGACAATACGTCGCAAACCGCTACATTGCGTTGGGTGTGACGAAGACCAATGCATTTTATCCTGTCGATCATACACACACTAGTCCGGCTGGGGCCGATTCTGTGGCTGGTCAATTCGTCAAGGCTGCATTGTGTGCGAATAGTATCTTGGTACCATACATCAAGAACTCAACAGCGAGCGTTGCGGGATCCTGCGTATAGCTTGCCAAATAATGTAGATTTTGGTGGCATGTACCTGAAATCATCTTGATCTGTACTGTACTGTACATATTTGACTTTTGGTCCTCAGCTTACACCGTACATAGCAAAGGATGCCACAAATTTATCAACGTTTGGGAGGATGCTCCCTCTTGGATTGAGGGCCTTGATTATCATTAGATCAAGCCAGTTGGAGTTTAAATATTTTTGATCAAGTGAGTAAGGAATTGAAGAGAAGAAGCAAGAATATATGAGACCTTTCCAACATAAATTATCATTAAATCTGTTATCTCTATAGTTTGCGGTGCTCGCATATCCCCCTGTGTTTGGTTAAGCAGCCTAAGCTCGCAAGATTCTCTGTCCGAATTGTATAGAGGGCGATACTATTACGAGTAATTCGAGCTATGTATCACTAAAGCTTGCTTGCATCTCCAGCTTCATTTACCTTTGGTATTTTGCTCCTTTGCCCCTTTGCCCTTTTAGCTCCCTGTAAAGCCCAGACTCTAAGATCGCACACCTGTTATGTTTGGAATGTATGCTGTCATGTTTTGCGCCAAGGTTTTGCGGCCACTTTGTGTGTGCATCGTCCATTTCGTTGGAAAGCTGGGACACATTCGGGCACTCGCCACCTATTGAGTTATCGCGTTTTGCCGAGAGTCCAGCAAGCTAGAGCCTTGTGGACATTATCGAGAAAGCTTATCTCCATAGCAATAACAGATTCCATTGTCTCTTTGATCTCATCCAGAATCTCGCGGCAACTATACTTTTGAAAATGGTTCAAATCGAGGTTCAGTTGGGGCCACATCTGTCACATAAGTTCGTCGACGGCGGGGACTGGCTCGTTGGAATGCTTGAGGTATCTTTCAAAGAAGTCTTCCCAATGAAGACGTCAGCAACTCATCTGGTCGATGTGAAAATCTACCCTGACGTACCCATATCTGTAATGTAGGAGCGATCGGGGTTCTCTGAAATTCGAAGTTTAGGAAAATCCAACTCCTGCGAAAAGGCATCCTTTTAAAAATGTCGTCGGATGTGATCTTTATATTGTTGCTTCGTAACCTGTCGGAATTATCATGAGCGATATTAGCAGGAGCCGATGACCTGTTTTGAGAAAATATTTCACTTGCATTACCTTACCCTGTCGAAATCTGTAACAAGCTAGCAGCATTATCGTTAGAGTGACATGTTAGAATACTTTTGGGCCATGCAAGCCAAAACCATCTCCTGTCTGCAATAATACCATTCATCACCTTGGCAATAAGCGGTCTCGTTTAATATTTCCTCTAGTCTCTCCTTTCGAGGCGAGTCTGATCATAGTACCACACTGCCAATAGATCACTAAGTTGTTATCACTCTAATGACTACACCAGTGTCAACAGATGATCCGAGGAAGCCTCCTCCGTCTGTTCCTGCAGCCACCAACGGCAACAATTTTCTCGGGAGCTCGAATGCTAATCAACCCTTGCTGCTCAACAGCTCCAGCAGCTCGGTTCTATGATCAACACCATATGTCGGATGCTAGAGTGACGGTAAAGAGGTTGTGGAGGACTTCCTGGTTTGCAAGCAGCGAAACGATTGGCTGGGGATCCAAATCTCAGTATTGCTGTTGTCTATGAAGTTACGCGGTCCCTAGATACCACGCTACACGCCACCCAGAGAACTTTAACCATTCCCTGATTCCTTTCCTAAATCGGTTCAAGAGACTGTATAACGTGCGGCACAAGCGAGTGGGCCACCTAAGCGAGTGGGCCACCCAACCCAACTCTCTATTTTACAACTATAGATAAAATTACAACTAGAGCTTCAAATTACTACTACAATACATATTCTAAATCGTACGAAGCAGCTCTACTACCCTGGCAGGTTCGTTTATTATAAGTAGCCTGTTCACAGCCTCCACAGCGCCGATTATGTGATTCACCCTGTCTCTTCTTTCCTCTACTTTGGCCTTCTTCCTTAAGAATTTGGCTCTGAACATCGGCCTGAGTCTCTAACTCTTAGATATCTTATAGATCTAGGGTTCCTCCTTACTAGATTAACTGTCGCTTTGTACAACGGCGACGGCTTAGTTTATTATTAGCCTTTTAAACCCTTTCAAGCTCTGTTCTTAAAAGTATGTTTTCCTATATAACCTTAGCTATACCCTTTGTAAATAGGTCTATGACACGCCTATATAAACCGTTAGAGCCTTAATTACTATCTAGCTAATAGACGATAAATCTCTTCTCGAAGAATAATTCTAGAACGAGTAACATAGTAAAAGCTCTTATGAGAGGCCAGACCTCGAATAACTCAAAAGGAATGGTTTCTGAAATTTAATTAAGAAGTGCGTAGAGAGCTCGTAAAAGCGCAGCTCCTACGGGGTCTTATATACATAAGAAGAGGCAACTAGAACCTTCTAGAAGTAATAGGATAGAGTGGCGTCGAACTGAATCGAATTCCACTCGTGGCTAGTGCTTAGCGAGAGTCTGTGCTTAGCGAGAGCTTTTAGCCCGAGCACACCCTAGGGTCCTAACCCTTACATTACCCCCCTTCTTCCCTTCGCTTTTGCCTAGCCGTATACTCCTTCCATTTAACTAGGGCGGTAGTACCCTCTATTGCCGATTCTGGCTCCCAAGTTGGATGTCCATAACCGACCCACTTAACTAGGTACTTCTGTCGATTACCCCTTTCAGGAGCTTTCTTCTACTCAAGTATACGCTCCACCTCGTACTCTTCTATGTTATCGACGAGTATTACGGGAGGCTGGCTTTCTTCGATAACCTGTCCTAGTAGTGGCGTCGCGTATACGGGTCGTAGGAGTCTGGCATAAAATATATTATATATACCCGGCGGTGTATTTAGGCGGTAGCTATAAGATCTAACGACCTCTGTAACTGTAAACTTCGCATACCTGGCATCTAGCTTCTTACAGGGCCTATCTGTTTTAATATTCTCTAGACTAAGTCATACCTTATCCCCTACCTAGTAGTTAGGTGCCTAGTCGCGCTTCCGATTAGTCGCCTACTCCTGGGCTTCTTAGGCCGCCGCTATTGCCGCTTACGCCCACTCTCTTACCTCTTTTAGTTTCCGTACAATTCGGTTAGCTTTAGCGATTAGGGAGTCTCTATTATCTACCTCTAATAATTCGATATCTTTAAGTAGGCTCTAATACTATCCGTGGGATAGGAAGAATAGGCTTGTGCCTGTAGATTTTAAGTCCTGTTCACATATTCTAGATATAGCTAGCGGTAACTATTTAAGTTAGTCCTCTTAGGCCTAGTCTATAAACTAGTGTAAGACTGTTTCAACTACTTCGTTTATTCGTTCGGTAGTACTATTAGTCTCTAGCGAGAAGGTAGTAGACAACCTACGCTTAATTCGTAGTAGCTTACATACCCTCTTTTATAGGGCGCTTATAAACTATATACCTCTATTAGAGACAATTACTAAAGATAGGAAGTAGTAGGGTAGATATTATCGTAGGAACTATTTAGCTACTATTTTAGCTTTAATATCTTCTAGGCCATCTACTATTACCCCTTTACTTAACTAATCCGTAACTACAATTATATTTCGGTAGCCTTTAGAGACTAGTAAATCTGTAATAAAGTCTATAGATATTTCAGACTATATTCGATCTAGTATAGGTAGTAGCTTTAAGAATCCCTATTAGCGAGACCTCTATACCTTATTCCTCCTATAACTATCGTAATTCTATATAAACGTACGGATATTAGTTACTATTCCTAGCTAGAAGAATAAGCGAGCTACTAGTGTATATGTAACCTCCCTACCTAGGTACCTATGAAGCGCTATATCGTAGGTTACTTAAATTAGGCGAGCCCTTAGGTTAAGGCTATTAGGGACCTATTTTCGTCCCTAGAATAGTAGGTAATCTTATTCTAATATTACGTACTTAGATATAGACACTTTTAAGCCAAGCTCTGTAGGAAACCTCCTAGCGCTAGCCTTTGTAGCGCTTAGGGCCTTGTTATACTCAGGGTCGTTTACTATAGCCTAATCCTAGTCTATAAGCTCGTCTAGTAGTTCTCCTGTTATATAGTCTCGTAGGCTAGTAGGGCTAGCCCTAATAGGCGAAACGCGAACTATAGGGCTTACTACTAGTATTTCAGGCTTTAGTAGCTATATATTACGGTCCGCTAGTTGCTTATTAGACCTGTTCTAAGGTATATCCTAGTCCCGCCTTAATAGGGCGTCCGCGCGTTCATTTTCCTTACTAGGGACGTGTATAATATAAAAGTTATACCTAGAGAGAATTAAGGACTAGCGTATCTAGCGCTTCGTAAGCTTTTAAATAGTTATAAAGTACTTTAGATTCTTATAGTCTATACATATATTAAACCGCTTAACACTACGTAATTCGGCGTCCTATTCTTCTAGGTAGTATACGATAGCTAGTATCTTCTTATTATAAATCTTATAGTTATATTCTACTAAGTTATTCTTCTTTAAAAAGAAGGCGTAGGGTACTTATAAGCCTTTATCGCTTAGCTACTATAGCGTACCTCCTATATACTACCTAGAGGAGTCGGTTATAATACGTGTAGGCTTATTATAGTCGAATTAGGCTAGCGCGAGAGCTAAAGTAAATATATTCTTTAGCTTATAAAAGGCTACGTCTACTCTATCGTTCTATATAAATTTCCGGTCTTTATACGTAAGCTCTATAAGTGGTCTTACTAGATCTAAAAACCCTTTAATAAAGCGTCTATAAAAGTTAGCGAACTCTAGGAAGTCACGTACGTCTTTAACTAAAGTAGGTACCTTCTAGCTAGTAATAGTCTTAACCTTTTCTAGGTTTATTTTAAGTCCTTTTCTAGCTTCGATAATAAACCCTAAGTACTTAGTCTCTTATACTTTAAATTCGTATTTATCGATATCGATTTGTAAGCTAGTGTCCTAGAGTCGCTATAGTACTTAACATACGTACTTATAGTACTAGTTCCTACTCCTAGACGAATATATTAAAATGTTGTCTATATAAGTAGAGTAGAATTCGTTTAGATAGTCGCGTAGGGTCTAGTTAATATACTTCTAAAAAGTACTAGGTGTATTCGCTAAGCTAAATGAGATAACTATTTATTCGTATAAGCTATAGTACGTTTAGAAAGTAGTCTTTTATTTATCGCCTTCCGTGATCTATATCTTATAAAAAGCGGCGATTATATCGAGTTTAGTAAACTATCGTACTTTACTAATATTCTATAGAGTCTTATAAATAAGTAGTAAGAGGTAGTAGTTCTTCTTTATAATACGATTTAAGCCGCGGTAATTAATATAGAAGCGTAAGCCTCCCTCTAGCTTTTTAATAAATAGTACTAGGGCTACTACTAGCGAATTACTAACGTGTATAAACTCTTTGTTAAGTAGGTCCGTTAGGGTCTTCTAAAGTACTAGGAGCTCGTCTCGCGACATACTATATAATAGCCTCTATAAGATCTTAGGCTACTAACTATTTATAGTTTTAAGTTTAATAGTATAGTCGGTACCTAGCCCGCGTAGTAGTAGTAGTCGTTCTACTACCTAGTAGTCGAAGATGCTTAGGAACTCGTAGTAGTAACTTAGTAGCTTAGTCACTAGATTCGTACGCTACTTTATAGCTAGCGCCTTCGTAATATTAGCTATACTAGCCGAAAACACTTGTATACCCTTTCGCTTCTACTAGCTCTTCTACTAGTAATAAAGTACTATAGCTAACACCTATATAGCTACATTCGCTTATAGCCTAAAAAATACCTCTTTACTACGTATAGTAGTACCTATAATTTCGATTTTTATTTCTAAACGTAATCTATTAATCCTAGCGTCTTAAGCTATAATCTATAGTATTCCTAGGATTATATCGTAGTACTCTATAGGTAGGATATATAGGAAAACCCTAGACTCTCTATATCTATCTAGGTTAAGTGTAATAACTATAATCTTATTTATAGTCGAAGAGACTTTTCTATTAAACCCTATAACCTCTTATAACGTAATAGGTAGGCGTATTAGGTTATTATTCTAGGCGAAGTAGAAGTCGTATAGTCTATAAGAAAGGCAGCTAGTATTAATTAGTATATTTATAAATAAAATATTATTTACTAATATCGATATAATAAATAGCTCGCTATCTATAGAGCTTTTAAAACAACTTTATACTCTATATAACTCCCTATACAACCCCTGAGCGCGACTTTAGCTAGAGGTTACTCTTTTCTCGAATTAGAGTTCGTTTCTTATTCTTCTACTTCTTCTACTTATAACTCTATAGCCTTAGCGCTAGTAGTAGAGGCTTTATTCTTTAAAGAAGTAGAGACTTATAGCTTACGTAAACGACTCTCTAGCTTAGCGTTCTAAAAGCCTTAGCGTCTAGGTAGGCTAGCTAGTTTAAAATAGTAGTCTAACACCTAGTAGTATATACTCTCGTAGTATACGTAAGCGCCTTTCTCGCGTCTCTTCTACCTTTTAGCTAGGGTAGCGCTAGTAGCGCGCTACTCTTATAACTAGCTAGAAGGGCCTCTTTTAGTAACTACTACTATAACTAGCG